>CM031594.1:5011606-5445944 GCA_018467065.1 Ephestia elutella
TTGGTTTTCTTTAGCAGTAAGTAAATATTATTTTATTGTTCGAGACCCACAGCTAAAAGTGCAGTCCAAAGTCATTGAGTCATTTTTGTTTTTTGACAGTTGATTTAAAAATGCAATATCCCAATAAGACTGGAAATCCTTTCCGCAAAATATGCTCGGTAGATATATAAAGTACCCAGCCAGATCATGAGACATATTTTATGCTTTGACTACTGGACCACCGAGGCAACTACGGTGTCAAATCCGTTTGTTTGTTACCTCTTCATGCTTTATCTACTGAAATAGTCTTCCTGAAATTTCGCATACACATAGTTAGAAGTACTGGAGAAGGACATAAGGTACCTTTCATCCCGGGAAAAAGCACTGATCCCAGTGTCCACAGTAGTAGTTTGATCTGTGATTTGATGCCATAATATTTACTATTAAAATTACCTATGTATAAGAGAATAAAAATAATAATTTCCAAATCAAAACCTCTTTTTTTTTTATTTTATATGGCCACTATGTGCGTGCATATCCTGTGCATTTTATATCCATACTAGCTTTTGCCCGCGGCTTCGCCCGTGTGAATTTCCCACGGGAACAGTGCTTTTTCCCAGGTATCTTGTTCTTCTCAGTACTTATAACAATGTGTATGCGATATATCAGGAAGAATGGTTCAGTAGATTAAGCATGAAGAGGTAACAAACAAACAAGTAAATACACAAAAAAACTCACTTTCGAATTAATAATATTAGTTAGGATAGGATAGTTAGGATTTTTTAATTATTTCCTCAAATTTTGTCGGGAATTCCCAGTTGGGAATTGCCGACAGACGTTTGATAGCGACTGTACGGCCAACAGCTTAGGTATAATACGTTCAATAGAGAAGGTCATCGATATGTATGAAACCGTAGCTTTTTTGGAGTCATTCTAATTTGGCCGGATAATCTGCCGTTGTTCATATGTTTTGGATTTGTGTTTATTTACTTATATCCTTAACATTTTGAACTGAAAATTTCCACGATAATATATGACTAAACACACTAATCTTTGGTTCACACGCACACTTATTGGGTTGAGCCGGTTTCTTGTATGTTGACGTCAAAGTTAAGTCACCTAATTTTGTCTTTTAGTAATATTATTCAATAAAGAATACATGTGCACTTCAGAAACTTTTTGTGGTTATTATAGGTGTATAGAAGAATCGAATACAGTTTTCAGCGAGCTTACACGTCTTTTCATTTAGGCGCTATGATTTTTTTCGTGATTTCAAAGACAACGCGATTACTTAAAAATTATAAATATTTTCTTAAATCTAATTATGGCACAGATGGGCACAAATGAATAGCTACTCATGTATATTTATCTTACAGGCGCACATACGATGGATCTAGGAGATCCACGATTTTGCAAAACGTTACTCCAGCAGGAAATGCAATATCCCGAAAACCTGAAGACGCACAAATGATCTTTTCCGCCCAGGTCAATGCACAGCTCTAAGCTCTCTGCCCCCTCAGAATATTTCTCTCTCCGATCATTCGTTTAGAACTTTCCTGCTAGAACGACGTTACCCTAGCAGAATCCTAGATTTCCGTTTTTTTCCTAAACTACAAGACGCACAAAAGTTTTATTCGCGGCACATGTACACTAGACTATGCACAACGTTTTGGTAGGACACACTTTCCTGCCAGGGTAACGCACACTTTTTATTTGCAAAAATATCTGTTAGATTTTAATGAACAATTCTTAAAATGACTGAGCTGACTGTACCAAATTCAAGTTTTGGTATTCGTTTGAACGTACAATTAAATAATCCAAAGAGTGGTTTTTTTTTCGGAATAGAAAATAATTCAAAATTGAAAGTTGGTAGGAAATACCAGTGGTATTCGTTCGTGGTATTGAATTGGAATAAATTTCCTCATTGATTTACGATTTATATCCTCTCAGGAATCGAAAAACTGTATGTTGATTACGTTCGCTGAACAAAAGCCATGTTAGTACATTCTAATTAGCAATACTCTTATACAATACTTATCCAATTCTATTGTTTTACCTCGTAGAGCTTGTGAACTAAACCTGCTTTTTTACTCAATCTGATACATATATGTCATGCTTTCTGTTACTTTAGGTACCTCTATTAGTTCATAAGTATATTGTGGGATCAATGGTATAAGTACCTATACTTACCTACTAACATTACCTACTGAAGATTAAGCTAATAATAGTAGATTGTTAATCAAGCGATGATCGAAAGGAATCAATTCGAATTTAGACACCCCCAAGTGTCGAGCGCAGCAAGGGCAGTTTTAGTCCGAGTAGGAATTGATGACTTTCACTAGTGCTGAACTCTCTACTTTTCATTTCGAATATAAGGAAAGTGAAAAAAAAATAGATAGATAAAAAGTTATTCGATTTCGGTACAGCTTTGGTACCCATATAGGTATAGTAATACGATAAATCTGGTCGATGAAATAAATAAAATATCAAATAAATATAGGTAAATACACAGGTAGTCAGGTAGGTACTGATTTTATAAGCAAAAATAAATATAAAAATCGGATGGATATCAAAAATATTTGTTTATTTGATGCTGGAATTCTTGTAGGCGTCGAATAAAAAAAAATGGATTTTTATATTTTCCCGCGGTCAAGCAAAAAGGAGAAAAAATCCTGGAACAGAAAGCATTCATTATGGTTTCTGCATGTATTTTGAACTTTTGCGCGTGTCCTCCATTACCTGTGCCATTACTGTGCGCCCCTAGTTACTTCTACATTTACTACCACTAAATGCAGTACTTGTTATGGTCGTAAATGTCCACTAATAACTTGCTGATGTATCGGTATTTAGTCTTCTAATTACATTGCACGGTAGAAAAATGGCGTATGTAAGGAATAACAAGACAGGGAACTAAGGTATTAGCAAAAAAAAAATTAGTAAGGTATTTTCTATACATTGTTCCGGTCAAATTTTCGTTACACAGGTATCGACTCCACACGCCATTTTCTTTATATCAAGTACGGCGGCTAAATAACATATAGGGAATAAACGCATAGAGTAATACCATCGATAAAATATTACTAAAGTATAGATGCATATTCTTCATACATCAAAGTGTGCCTTACATAACTATTTTTCTTGACTAACTAGATGTCGCTACCAGTATCAATCTTGTCAATTTGTCGTAAAAATTATAATTGTTTGTAATATATTGGGTAAAACTAAACGCAGGCGTTTCGCATTGCTGCCGCCAGAGGGCGTTCGGGGTTTTCACACTGCTAGCGTGAATGGCGTCGCCATTGCATTGTCCAGGGCGATATCGGTTTGATTTTAATACGCGGAGCGGTCTCGCGTCTTTTGCTTGTTGTTTAGTTTGAGTGATAATTGTGAATCTCCTGTTTGTTAAATAACTATTGAATTTGTGTTTGTGAAAAACTCTGTTATTGTGACTTTTTCTTGTGAGAGGTGAAACGTGGCTGGCTGTTCACATCTGACTGTTCCCGAGTGAAACTACGGGAAGAAATCTATTTAGTTGTCCTGGGGAATTGAGATCTCAAGGGTTAGGTAGGGTGATTAGGAATTCCCCCTTCCCGAAGACACTCAAGTTTGGATCCGAAGAGAAAGAAGATTTAATTTGGTAAGTGTTCAATTGTAGTTAATTTATAGGTTAGGTTATCATATAGGGCCCTGTAGCTCCCTTCATAAGCTACGGTGGTAGCAGACTGCGTTAAGTTAGTTAGGTTTTAGTCGGGCAAACGTGGTGCCGCGTGGAGATTTTTTCCCGGTACTTAATTTTACCGGTGGTTTTTTCCCGGTGAAGTTCCGGTACAGAATTCTTCCCGCCGCTTCGTTTGTCCGGATTCTCTCTGCCACATTTTCTGGCAGCAGAGCGTAGTTGCTCTGCACATTTTCTGGTAGCAGAGCGTAGTTTATCTACCCTCTATTTGTTCGTTTGTAAAAAATAATTAATTGTTTGTAAAAATTATTAGATTTTTCTTAGTTTGTTTGTATAAGAATATTTGTAACCTTTTTTGTATTTGTTTGCGGTTTGTACCGTGCGTTCCGGGTTTGTGCCATTCTCATACCTACCGCGGTTCTTCGTGTAGTTGCTTGATTTTGTTGTTTTTTATTTACCTTTTGTTATTTTTTGTTTGTGACTTGACGCGATGGCGAAGGCCTCCAATGCTAGGGCGACACTCGCCAACGAATTGAGATGGTTTGTGACGGCCGGAGGACTCCCTGTCCCGGAAGGACAGGGAGGGCGCCATACTGCTAAGAGCGGATCACCTCCACTCACGATTGATTAGCGCGGAAGCGGCCATGGCGGCGCTTACCGAAGCCGATCTTACCCGGAGGCCTACGCAGGTCACATGGCGGACATGGACCAGATCCTGAGTCTGCACGATGATATCGCGGAGGCGGTGACCGCAATAAGGGCGAGACAGGCTGGCGGACCAGCCCCTCGCACACCTGTTAGACAGGAAGGACCAGCGGTTACTGGTCGGCTCCCCACCCTTCAGCTGTCCCACTTTGGGGGTAGGATGGAGGAGTGGGTAGCATATAAAAATATGTTTGAGTCCCTGGTCGTAGCACGACAGGATTTGTCGAAGGCCCAGAAGATGGCCTACCTCCTCTCCACTCTTGAGGATGAAGCGCGGTCGCTCATCCAGCACCTCCGGGTGGAGGACGACCAGTACGATACGGCTTGGGAGTTATTGAACTCCCGCTACCAAAACTTACGTTTGTTAGCGGATGCGCACGCCGCACAGTTGATGGCCCTGCCCAAGGTGGCCAACAGGGCACAGTTGCGCCTGCAGTTGCTCACGCCCGTTACAGTGGCCTGTAACGCGCTCCGCACACTGGGGCTGCCGGTGGACCAATGGTCTTTTTTGTTGGTGCACATTGTATTGGGCAAATTGCCCAATGACATCCGCTCGCGATTTGAGCGCGAGAATGCGGAACGGGATAGCACCACCCTACCAACATTCACTGACTTGGTGAAGTTTTTGGAGTTTGAGGCACGGGCTGCTGAGAATACCATGACGGACTCAGCGCCATCCAGAGCGCCTGAACGTAGGCCCTTGGAACCCTCATGGCGAGGAAGCCCCAACAGGGACGGCAACCGCCACCGCGTGGAGCTGGTGTGCGGGTTGCACACACGGCAGCAGTCGCGGGGGACGCGGACTGCCTGCAATGTGGCCGGATGGGCCACAGCCTGCTGCAATGCAGGGACTGGCAGAGACTGCCAGTACAAGATAGGCGCCGCATGGCAAAGCGGCATGAACTTTGCTTTTATTGTTTGGGCGGTCACTATGCACGTGACTGTCCCAGTGCCATACCATGCAGTGCATGCCGTGGGCGGCACCACGCGATGCTTTGCATGAACCGCAACGGGGATGGCACCCGGATGTTGAGGCAGGGGTCCCCTATGGGCGGGGGCGCTCCTGCGCGAAGCCCTCCACCACCGGACGGAGGACGCGGCTTCGCTCGTCGCACCCCCCCCTCGGGAGGGGGGTCGCGTACCTGCGCGGGTCTTGGCGGACCGGGACCACGCGCCCCAAGGTCATGGCCAGTATGTGGCTGGCCAGGCCCCGGATAGGGCCCCCATGGGCGGGGGCCCTAGATCGGACGTGAGAGTGGGGACACCCCCTCCACGCGGGTTACCAATACCCAACACATGCAGCCGCAGCGGTTTTCTCCGCCGCTGCACGAGTACCCACGGCTGGAGTACCACCCGCCGTACCATATGTATGGCCGGGCCGCGGGTTATGCCCCCCTCAGATGGGGATGTGCACTCGCCCGCCATATTATCCGGGTCAGTGGCGCGCCCCTGGTTTGGAGAGAGTGGGGAGCCCGTAACTAGCTTGCTCCCTTGCTGGGACAGAGCCGCGGACGGTTCTGCTCCCTACCGCGGTGGTCCGCGTATGGGGTCGTAGGGGAAGCCATTAATTTGAGAGCTCTGTTGGACTCAGGGGCTCAAAGCAGTTTGGTTACCACTCGAGTGGCACACCAGTTAGGTTTAGTCGTGGAAGACTCGCCTGTGCCACTTCTTGGAGTTGGTGGCATACAAGTGAAGTGTCTGACGGGCCAGACACTTGTCACCTTTTCTTCGCTGAAGTCCTCCACAATGAGGATCACGACTTCGGCTATGGTAATGGATACCATTGCGGGTTGGCACCCCTCGACAGACATACCGCCGGGTGTGTTGTCTTTGGTTTCGGGTCTGGATTTGGCCGACCCCTTTGTCTTTCACCCCGGCCCAGTGGACTTGCTCCTGGGCTCGGACGTATTGGGTTGGATTTTGTTGGGTACACAGAAGGCTCTGGGTTCGTCTTCACTGATGGCAGTGTCTACTATCTTTGGTTTTGCCCTGATGGGCCCTGTGTTTGATAATGGCACCGCGGAGGAGCCACCGGTTGTCGCATCTGCGTCCTTGGCCAAGACCATGCAAAGGTTTTGGGAGGTGGAGGAGCCACCTATGAGTTCCAGGATGGATCCGGAACACGCTGAGTGCGAAGCCCTTTTTCGATCGACCACGGAGAGGTTGCCCTCCGGTCGGTTTGTAACTAGGTTACCCTTTGTTGCCTCTCGTCCTAGCCTAGGGCAAAGTAGGGCGCTTGCGGAGAAACGACTGCTGTCCATGGAGCGACGTATGCAGCGTGACCACGTACTTCGCGATAAATATATTGAATTTATGCGCGAGTACGAGGATTTGGGTCACATGTCTCCGGCTCGAGTTGATTGGAGCTCAACTGAGCATTATTTTTTGCCCCACCACGCGGTGGTGAAGGCCTCAACGGGCAAGTTGCGGACTGTCTTTGATGGGTCCGCACCCACTTCGAACGGAGTTTCGTTGAATCTATGTTTGCATTCAGGTCCCAAATTGCATAGGGACATAATTGACATCATCTTGAACTTTAGAAGACATCAAGTGGTTTTTGGCGCGGACATCCGGATGATGTTCCGCCAGACAGTCATACATCCTGAGGACAGGCGATTCCAGTTGATACTCTGGCGTGAGCGCCCTGAGGATCCTGTGACGGTGTATGAACTCAATACAAACACCTATGGTTTGAAATCTAGTCCCTATATCGCCATCAGATCATTGCTTGAATTGGCAGAGCGGGAACGGATCCGCTTTCCCCGTGGGGCTTCCGTGCTGTCACGTGACTTGTATGTTGATGACGTGTGCACCGGAGCCCAAAGTATTGAGGAGGCCCTCCTACTGCGGGATGAATTGATTGAAATATTGAAGACAGGTGGCTACGAGCTACGTAAGTGGTTGTCTAATGAGCCTAAAGTTCTAGAAGGGATCCCGGAGGATCACCAACAGAACCCTCACCTGTTTGAGGATGTGGATGATCCCAACAGGATAGCGGTGCTGGGCATGCAGTACCAGCCGCTAACCGATATTTTCACATTCCAAGTGGACTTGGAAATACCAAAAGTCTGGACTAAGAGAACGGTGTTGTCCGTAATAGCCCGTATGTTTGATCCAAGCGGTTGGATCAGTCCAGTGATATTCTCTGCAAAGTGTCTTCTTCAGAGACTTTGGACTTTGGGCGTCTCGTGGGACGAGCCGCTGTTTGGCTCTCCATTGGATGATTGGCTCGAGTTGTTTTCATCGATTAAGGAAGTCAATCGGATTGCCTTGCCTCGTCGAATATTGCCCCCGGGAAATATCGAGCCAGCCTGCATGGCTTTTGTGACGCGTCGGAGCGAGGCTACGCCGCGTCAGTCTATATGCGGACAGTTGACGCCGATGGCCGGGTCAATGTCTCGCTTTTGTTAGGGAAGAGCAAGGTCGCCCCCATCAGGACTAGGCTGACTATTCCCAAGCTTGAGTTGAGTGGAGCTCACCTTCTTTCTAAATTGTTGCATCACGTTGCCAGTGAGCTGGCGGCCACGGTCGAGATACGGGACATCTTCGCCTGGTCGGATAGCCAGGTCGCGCTTGCATGGTTGCGCGCGGCCCCACATACCTTGGAGGTTTTTGTGGGAAATCGGGTTTCCCAAATCCAGAATATCGGAATTGATATAACATGGAGACATGTGCCGGGAGAGCTTAACCCAGCGGACTGTGCTTCCCGAGGTTGTACGGCACCAGAATTGGTGTCACACCCGCTCTGGTGGGGTCCAGAGTGGCTGATGGGATCAGAAACTTCTTGGCCTGTCTGTCAGACAGATGTTACTTCTTTGAGTTTGACTGGGCTCCGTGTACATGCTGTAGTCGCTGAGACGACGTCGGAGCCGGATTGGCTACTTGCTCGGTATAGCAGTTTGGATAAGCTTCTGGGTGTTACCAGTTGGATTAAGCGTTTCATACATAATTGTAGAAACCCACAGGCAAAGCGGTTGGAGCCGATTGCAGGTGCAGAAGAGCGCCGGAGCGCATTGTTGCATTGGGTCCGTGTCGTGCAGACCGGACGGTTTGAGTCAGAGCTTCGTATTTTGCGCGACGGACGCGCTAAGTTGAAGGGCGCGGTCGCTCGTTTGAACCCGTACATCGACTCGGATGGGCTTCTTCGGGTTGGAGGCAGGCTCCGGAAGGCGGATCTTCCATATGAGACTCGCCATCCTCTGTTGTTGCCCAAGGGCGGACCCTTGGTGCAGCTTTTGGTGTCTGATCGACACATTCGTAACGCCCATGCTGGGTGCAATGCTTTGTTGGCTATTTTGCAACGCGAGTTTTGGATTTTGTCTGCCCGAAGAGCAATCCGTAGTGTCCTGTTTCGATGTATTGCATGTTATAGGTTGAAGGCATCCACGATGCAACCACAGATGGGTGATTTGCCCGCTGATCGAATCCGACCTTCGAGACCGTTTGACGGCGTTGGAACCGATTTTGCCGGTCCCTTTTCGATCAAGGCTTCTCCCTTTCGTAATGCCCGTATTGTGAAGGGCTATTTGTGTGTATTTGTTTGTTTGGCCACCAAGGCTGTCCATTTGGAGGTGGTATCGGCTCTGACTACGGAGGCCTTCGTCGCCGCGTTGGATCGCTTTGTTTCGCGTCGAGGTCTACCTTCCCTTATTAGGTCTGACAATGGCACAAACTATAAAGGAACTGTAAATTATCTTAAGGATGTTTCTGTGTTTATTGATAAAAATTGTACTAGTTTAAGTCAAATTGCTGCCCAAAGGGGAATAACCTGGAAGTTTAGTCCCCCAAGTTGCCCCCATTGGGGAGGGATTTTTGAAGCGGCTGTGAAATCCGCAAAGACCCACCTCCGCCGCATTATCGGAGAAACGGCTCTAACTTTTGAAGAGCTGGCCACAGTGTTTTGTAAAGTTGAGGCGGTCCTCAACTCTCGTCCTCTCTGTCCGCTATCTCCAGATCCAAATGACTTGGAAGCTCTCACCCCTGGTCATTTTTTGGTGGGAGGGCCGTTGAATGCCCTGCCCGAGTACCCGTGGAAGGATGAACGCGTATATCGGTTGTCGCGTTTTCAAATGTTGCAGCAAATGAGCCAGGACTTTTGGCGTCGCTGGTCGCTTGAATATTTGCATTTGCTGCAGCAAAGAGTGAAGTGGACAGACAGGACTGAGCCTCCCAGGGAGGGTGATTTAGTATTGTTAAAAGAGGCAAATTTGCCCTCATTGCTTTGGCGACGAGCTCGCATATTACGTTTGATTCTTGGCGGAGATGGCACTCCGCGTGTGGCTGAGGTGTTGGTCGACGGTTCGATTTTAAGGAGAGGTGTGACCTCTCTCGCCCGCCTTCCCGTAGAGTAAGCTAGCGGTCTGCTTCTCAGACCGGGACGGGGGGATGTTTGTAATATATTGGGTAAAACTAAACGCAGGCGTTTCGCATTGCTGCCGCCAGAGGGCGTTCGGGGTTTTCACACTGCTAGCGTGAATGGCGTCGCCATTGCATTGTCCAGGGCGATATCGGTTTGATTTTAATACGCGGAGCGGTCTCGCGTCTTTTGCTTGTTGTTTAGTTTGAGTGATAATTGTGAATCTCCTGTTTGTTAAATAACTATTGAATTTGTGTTTGTGAAAAACTCTGTTATTGTGACTTTTTCTTGTGAGAGGTGAAACGTGGCTGGCTGTTCACATCTGACTGTTCCCGAGTGAAACTACGGGAAGAAATCTATTTAGTTGTCCTGGGGAATTGAGATCTCAAGGGTTAGGTAGGGTGATTAGGAATTCCCCCTTCCCGAAGACACTCAAGTTTGGATCCGAAGAGAAAGAAGATTTAATTTGGTAAGTGTTCGATTGTAGTTAATTTATAGGTTAGGTTATCATATAGGGCCCTGTAGCTCCCTTCATAAGCTACGGTGGTAGCAGACTGCGTTAAGTTAGTTAGGTTTTAGTCGGGCAAACGTGGTGCCGCGTGGAGATTTTTTCCCGGTACTTAATTTTACCGGTGGTTTTTTCCCGGTGAAGTTCCGGTACAGAATTCTTCCCGCCGCTTCGTTTGTCCGGATTCTCTCTGCCACATTTTCTGGCAGCAGAGCGTAGTTGCTCTGCACAATAATCATCAAAGCAAACTTCGTGTTACCACGAAGTAGTACCACATACATTCAATAGATGGCGCAATTCTTATCTATATTTCATTTCATGCAATGTCAAATGTTACTACAAACTTGAAACACCTATTTAAAAATGAAAATCAAAATAAATCAACATATGTTTAAAAAATTAAAGAAAAAAAAATGTTGCCTAAGTAGGTACCTAGTTTATTGGTGGACTCTTCACCATCATCTTCTTCTTCATTTATGTTTGTTATTTCTACAAATCAATAATCCGCGGATAATTTTCACGAATAAAATTTTTATTCGAATAATCTATACATACATATAATAAAACAGTAAAAATATTTTGTCTGTACATTTAGTATTTTTGACTGAAATGAATAGAGGGACACTTAAAAAGAATAATAGAAAGCAAAAATCTGTCTGTATGTATGTACGCGTTTCACGCAAAAACTACTGGACGGATTTGAATGAAACATTTTTTGTTGTATAGCTATTAAGCCTGGGCAACATATAGGCTATAACTGATTTTGAAAACTGGAACACCTGATGAAGAACCTTAACAGAACAGCTAAACTATAACAAATATGGAAATGGTACCTTTGCAAAAGTTTATCAATCTGACGAGCATTTTCTGTTGACGTTTAAAAATCTAAGATCAGGATCATCTGATGAAGAATTCCAAGAGACCAGCTAATCTATTACATATATGGAAATGGCGCCTTAGCAAAAGTCGTTCAACATGAGCATTCTCTGCTGACGTGTAAATAGACAGGATACGGGATAGGACAAATAGGGACTCGGGGTGGGAGTAGTGGTACCTACACTGAAAATTGTAGATAACGAGCAGACGAAGATCGTTTATTGAATGAAATATCACTTTTGATTCATTTTTACACCGCGATTGTACTACGAATACCTAATATATTCCCACGGGACACGGGATAACCAAATGGCTGAAATTTTGAGTACTGTAGTTTAGGTTACTACAGTTTGGAATACAAAAAGATTTTTCATGTAAGTGAAACTCACGCGGGCGAAGCCGCGGGTAACAGCTAGTGATTCAAATAAAATTTTATTTGAAAAATGATTATCTGTACTTATTATACTCGTATAACAAAAGTTAGTAGACCTACAAACTCAACCTACTCATGTCGTGTGTCGAACTCGGCTTTTATATTCAACAAATTAAAAATCCCGCTGATTTCATTCAAAATCTCAACATTTAATAAGTTATTGACGGCGGGGAAAGCGGGGCGACGGGCGAGGATACGGCTCCGTTGGTTGCCAAGCAACCACTGCCAGGCGTCCATCACTCGCTCAAGGCCACGCGTTATATAGACTAAAAGAATTTTCGAAAATTACGACTTTGAACGGCATGGAATGTAACAGTTTGACACCGGATATTTATATACTAATTCGACCCTGCTGAGCACGATTTTGCCCGGTGTCAGACCAATTTCCCCCCTTCCCCCCTTGTCATTGCACGGTTTTCTCCGTTTTGAACAAAAACTGTTGGATCTAGATGAAAACTGTCAATGACAAAATTAATCTGCATTAAATTACCTACCACATGGTATAAATTTTATTTTTTCCTTTCATCCCGGGACATGCACTGTTCATGTAGGAAATTCACGCGGGCGAAGACACGGGCAAAAGCTAGTAACATATTATTTTAATTTTCGTCAAGAATATATGATTCGGTATTCGTCATTGGAAAAAAATTGTCTCTTCTCAGATTAGGTAGAAGACGTCATCCTAACTAACAGTATAAATGTGGAAATGATATTGTTTATTACCTCTTCACGCTTTATGGACCAATCTACATATGGACCAATCTACATAAAATTTCGTAAACACATAGTTAGGAGTACTGAAAAGAACATGGTATACTTATTATTCTAAAATAATAAATAGTTTTATAATAAACTGTTTTCACCCATCAAATTGGATGATAATGATAAATGATAAAAATATTAATCGAAGTCCAACTTTACGTAACTCTCAGTTACGTAATATTTTTATTATTAACAAGGTACCTACTGTGAACTCGAAACTTGCGTAGGTATGCGTACTATGAGAGCCAGCAACGAACAAGTAAAGTCCGTTTATTCATAAATGTCCTATTATGTAAACAATCTTACCATGTCATTTTTTGATTTTACAACAATATAAATTAATAAACTCAAAAACTACTAAACGGATTTTCATGCGGTTTTCACTAATAAATAGGGTGATTCATGAGGAAGGTTTTAGTGTATAATTTATTTAGGTTTTGTGTATATTAGTTGAAATATGACGATAATAATATAGTCGGAAAAATTAGCCGCCCGGCAGCTTTCATCGAAAACGCTGTCCAATCCCTAAGAGATGTATCAAAATCATATATGGAAGAATTATGTATCTATAATAGGTCTACAAAAAAGTCCGCGATAGCATATATCTAGCTTTTATATTTCAGCCACAGTAACTACTTTTATGTTTTAAAAATAATTAAAATCGTTAGGTGTTTTTTAACTGGTGATATTAACCACAATTTATTAATCTTTATCAAATAAAACAAGTCTGTCGTCACAAGTACTTAATATATTTAATATTGGCCTTTTACTGCATGTAATTTGGATCAATAGTTTCCGAAATACTACGAGTTATCTAAAGAACGACAATCGACAACGCGCCGCGAAACCACCTAGCGAAGACTCAAGGCGCAGTATAGGTAAACTCCATTTATTCTTACCAGTCCTATCATGTAAACAATCTTCACAGTACTTTTTGTTAAATTTTGTTGAAAATAAATCAAATATTTGTTCAAAAAACCTAAACATTCTAATGTAAAACATTTATTAACCACGAAAGTAATTTCCTAAAAAGTCTATTTTAATTTATATTGTTGTAAAATCATAAAACGATATGGTAAGATTGTTTACATGATAGGACTGGTAAGAATAAAAGGAGTTTAGGTACCTACCTTTGACAGACAGACGGACAGACGGGCAAAAAGTGATCTTATAAGGGTTCCGTTTTTTTACTTTTGAGGTACGGAACCCTAAAAACCGGCCAAGTGCGATTCAAACTCGCGCACCTAGGGTTCACGCAAAACAAACTTAACTTCGCAGTTCGCTCCCTAGGATTCATACTGCATCGAGCGCAAAAATAAGTTTGTAAAACTTTTTTTTAACTTCCTTCAACATATTTACAACTTTCAGATTTATTCCTGTATAAGTACTGTTAAACTTTGCTTTTTGACAAATTTCATACTTATAGGTCAACGGGAACCCCATAGGTTTTTATTGCTGTCTGAAATCACAAAATATGCAATAACTTCTGATCGCGTTGACGTATAATTTTGATTATTTTTTTGCTCAAAGTGACCGTGGATCCGAGTATTCAATTTGATACTTTTAAGCGTTCCTGAGAAAAAAGTTTGACAGACAGACGGACAACAAAGTGATCTTATAAGGGTTCCGTTTTTGCCTTTGAGGTACGGAACCCCAAAAACAAATATATTGACAACCCGAGCGAAGCCGGGGCGGGCCGCTAGTTTAGTTATATACTGTCAATCGAGTCGCCGCGAGTCGGAGCAACCGAAGTCGCGCGATATCGCCGGCACGCTGCATGAGCCCTAATGTCAGACTATACAAAGTACCTAGCGTAGATTTGCCAGTTTTGCCACTGAGCGACCGGGGGTAAGAGTATGCAATCTGTGAGGCAATTTGTGATAAGGATAAAACACGCCACTCTTTTCTTTTTTCATTTAGAAATCGCAATACAACTAGGTATATCGCTCTATCAAAGGATTCAGCCCAGGCTAAATGTGATCTTGTACCTACCTACATATAAATAAATAATTTTATAGTCGTTGCGTGTGTGTAGACTTCGATCACAAAGTACTTAGTTAAATTTAAGTAATCTGTGCTTCGATTATTATTCGTATAGGTAGACCTACTGTAGTTGTAGAGATAGTGGTGCCATCTATTGCCATAGGTAGGTACCTACTGTAGTTGTAGAGATGGGTGCCATCTATTGCCTCTCAATATAAACTAACTCGCATGGTATTCGAACTACGACTGCAGCGACACACGGAATTTTCATGAAAACCGAGATAATGTACTTCTCAGTGGCGCCATCTAAGTATAATACAAATTTGGTGAGGTACAGATTCAATGTACGTGAATAGCCATCTATAACTTGTTAATATTTTATCGATGCTAGTATGTAAAAAGAAATTAATTTGTAATTTCTGGTACTTTCAGACTCCACACATTTAAACAAACATCAAAGTTTCGTCTGTCTGTATGTTCAGAACGTAGATCTTCTAAATTTTGCAACAGATTTTGATGCGGTTTTGACTGTTATTTATATGATTTTTTTTCCCGATGGTTAATATAATTCACCACGTCCGTGGGGATTTGCTACAGAAGCTTCAACTTAACCATAAAATATAAATCAAAGTAGGTTCATCCGTAAGATGCAACAGATGTCATTGATCAAATGGTTCACGCGGACGAAGCCGCGGTCATAATATTTGTTACATGTTACACATGAAGATAAAACATGAAGATAAAAATACGTAACCCATATCTTATTACCATGTCTTTTTATGATTTTACAACAATAGAAATTAAAATAGACTTTTTAGGAAATTACGTTATATTTGATTTATTTTTAACAAAATTCAACAAAAAGTAGTATGAAGATTGTTTACATAACTACTTACTATTTGATATTGTTTCATTCATTGTTCGTCAGATTAATGACTATTTTACATAACCGTAAGTTAGTTTCGAGTAGCGCAATCAAGGCGCAATTCTTAAATTAGCATTTAATAATTTCTACTATTTAACTCTGGGTCTGGGTATACGGGTATACAATTATAAACACCGGGTTTGTTTATTTCCAAATATTCAATGTATGCAAATTAATATTTTTTTTAAAACACATTCTTACCACACTTCATTTGAAATACAGTATTGATTAGACAGTTGTTATCTTTAACTGATTAGAGTCAACATAATGCTCTATGGCGTAAACTTGCGACGATAATTCTATTCAACTTGGGTGACGTCAAGTGACGTGTCTCACTTTCGACTGAATAACTTCAATAACTTATTTTTTGTGTGAATAAAAGTATGGCCAGGAGGTCGGTGTAAATTCGGAATAATGCCTGTGAGTTTGTTTTTGTAAGTAAAAGTACTCATTATGGTCTTCTTCTTTGTCAAGTCGCTATAGCTATCAAATTAGACCAGTGTTTGGCTACGGCTGATTGCTCCTCTATTCCTTGTCTATTCTATAGTATAGTCCTCATAGGAGGATAGTCCTCCTATTTTGGTTATTAGTAACTTTGAATCGATGGTCATTGTAAAATCCAATGTATACGTTTTTAGGGTCTCAAACGGAAACCCTTGTCGATTTGCTCCCATTGTCCGTCTGTCAGCTCTCTTATCTCTGGAACCATAATCCTACTAATATTATAAAATGCAAAAGTTTAGATGTGAGTTTGTGAGGATGTTTGTTACTCAATCAAAATCCCTACGGTTGGACGCATTCTCGAATTTAAAAAAAAAAAAAAGAAATTTGGTATGGGTAAAAAAATACCAGAATGGCACGGGTAGAAAAATACCAGGAATAAGCACATAGGGTACTTTTTATGCTGAAATTCTCACGGGAGCGAAGTTTTCCCGTGGACGCAGCTAGTATTCGATATTTTGGCTCAATTTTTCACATTTAATGTGTATTTATTATTTTGTTTGAGTTACATAACAACTACTACAACAAATACTAAGGCGTTACGTACTTTCATCATCACATTTTTATTAAATCCTTACATTTACCAACTCATGTTGGTAAATCTTGAGATTGACTAGTGGTAAATCCTAATGGGTGGACTCTGCCTAGTGGGTGGGCTATTACAGTTATTACTGAGATGAATGTATAGCAATAAGTAATCGAAAAATCAAACTTAAACGATAATTACATTGAGTGTGAGTGAGAGTCCTATGCAGCTTATCTCTGGTGGCGACAAACTAATGCGTTTCTGCCACTTCTATTTGTTTATATTATTCCAAATTCTGCCGCCAGCGTGGCAGGAGCCCAGGACCCAGTTCAAATGATATAAACGTGAATTTATGAAATAAAATGTACCAGTTTGTGTATGTTTATTTTGTGTGAATGTTTGTGATTCTGTTTCAATAAATAAAATAAAAATTTTAAAAAATTGGCTTCAATCTTTAGTAGGTATGCCAGTTTGGTTAGAATTTTAGATTTATGGGTCCTGCCAGAAGGCAATACTCCAGGCCACTTATACAGTTATATATACCTACTAGCTTTTACACGCGGCTTCGCCCGCGTGTATTTTCCCGGGAACACTGCTTTCCCTGGGATGAAAAGTACTCTATGTCCTTATCAGTACTTCTAACTGTGTAGTGTACATACGAAATTTCAGGAAGATTGGTTCAGTAAATAAAGTGTGAAGAGACAATAAACAAACTTACTTTCGCATTTATAATTTTAGTTAGGATTTATCTATTTTATAAGCGTACTGGTTGTGCCCTGCGGCTTTGGTCCCGGGGAAATTAGGAATTATTCCATTGTGAGCTTTAAACTGGGGATTCCTCCACTCATAGGCGATTGGGCTATCAACCTGTCACTATATCTGAATCTCCATTCCATCAGAAAGCCCACTATTCAGCTAAGCGTGGCCTTCGAGTCTCACGACTCTTGGCTCTGTCTACCCCATAAGGGATAAAGACGTGATTCTATGTATGTATGTATTCTAATGTGGCTATCATACACAAAGAATTTTCCCAATCAGACCGGTAGTTTCAAATGTTAGCGCTTTCAAACAAATATACAAACTCTTCAGCTTTATTACAAAAATACTAATATTATTAGTATAGATTACATTTGTTATACTAGCTACGCCCCGGAGCTCCACTTCCATGGGAATTTTGGGATAAAAAGTGATGTTTCAGATTTTATTCTTCCTGTACCATTTCATTGAAATCTGTCTAGTATTTTTTGAACATCCATCCATTCATACACACTTTCATGATTTAATATTAGTAGGATGGATTATGACTGGGTCCTACCACAGTGTATCACACTATTTAGAACTTTGTTTCCCAGTAGTTCCACATGGTTGACAACTACTGCTACTCACTAGACTAGCCACTAGATTACATGTGGGTGTGGACAACTTATCCGATATCCATGTATGTTGTGAGTAGAGCATATTTTGTGTTACACTGCAAAATAAAAGTTCATAAATATTTATGCACATGACATAATATATTGATAGTTGAGATGAGAAAGTATACCTACCAAAATTGGTCCAATAGTTTGATATTTTTAGACAGGAAATGTCCACAAACTTGACTGTACTTATCATCAGTTGGAGCACGGGACCTTTTAAATCCCCGTGCTTCACCCAGGTGGAGCACGGGTCCGAACTCCAATATTCATTCTTTTGTCTAGTTTTTCATATTTTTTATTTTGAAAATCTTCTATCATACTTTATCATATTTTGAAAATATTCTAACTGCGCCCCGGTTCTTTCCTTTTATTAAATCCTTTTATTCTACTCATGCCTTTCCCCATCTATAAGGTCAGACAAGAAATGACACACCACCACATTCATTCTTTGTCTTATCTTATGTTTGTCATAATATTATGAAAATCTTCTAGCTGCGCCCCGGTTCTTTGCTCCCCTGAGAATTTCAGGACAAAAATCCTTTTATTCTACTCATGCACCTAATTTATCATGATTAGCTTAGTGGTTCAAGCATAAACATGCATCCAAACTTTCACATTTATAATACCTACCTATAGGATTTGTTACCCACCCATGGTCTATCACAGAGGAATTCCAATCTTCTTAGCTTCTTTTTGATCTTCTCACTGAAAAATAAAAAAGCTCCACTCTTGAAGAGTGACGAGCCACGGTACGGTCGGTTGACTGTCATCAAGAAACTCAGAAACATTTGTTCGGCTCCGAAGAGCCCTGGGATGGGAAGGATCAAGGATGGGAAAGGTTGGGAAAACTGGGAATGCTGGTGGACCAACACTCGACGACCAGCCGCCGCCGCGCATCTTCACTTAAAGTATACTTTACAAAACTAATATAAATTCCCAAATATACTCGTTTTTTGTACATCACAGAAGCTCCTACTGTACCGGGCTGAGGCCCGCAGCTGAGATCATATACTATTTTTCTCTTTATAATATAAACATATATAATTCCAATTTTCAACGTTCGACCAAATTGTTAAAAATCTAACCCAGTAGCCACCAAAATTATTTTTTAAAGCTCTGCACGGCGAGGGTGTAGCGCGTGTTAGGCGCGGGGTAGGATCTCTCGCCTGGTGACTGCGGGTTTACAAATAAAAATACATTGGTCTCGATAAATAAATCGATACGACTAGGGGCGGCGCCCCAGCCGCAAGCGCCTCGCCGGCTGGCAATATAAAATAATAATAAACGTGTCATTTTTATAAAAGAAATGCAACGTTCGCGCTTCGCAACGGCAAGATTCGGCCATTTTTTCAACAATAATAAAATCTGTGGTGATGCCAGAGCGCTCGCGGCCGCCCTGTCCGGTTAAGTAGAAAAACTGGATGGGGGTGTGGATTCTGCTATTGTTAAGAGTCGTGTCTCATTGGTGTTTCAACAGTAATGCTGCTTTACAGTTCATAAATGAGCAAGTAAATAAGCAGTACTATTAAAATACTATCAATAGAGACACAATTATGACTTAACATTAGCAGAGTCCTCACCCTGGTCGGATAAAGGGGGCGGCCGCCAGCGGGAGTGGCTTCGCCGGCCGCTTGGCGGTGCGAGGCGAGCCGACGAGGCGCGTGCGACTTTGGACTTCACACAACCGCTGCCACCTCCGAAGCCTCACTATTTTTTTGTGTTTTTCTCATATTTTAAAGAGACTGTCGGCGACGATAGCGGCACTGTGTCATCCGGAAACGCTTAACACTAAAATTTTTACAAAATAATACCTAACGCCGGAATTTTGTCGACGCCGAAGCGCTGTCGCGGCGCTACAGACGCTGCGGCAGCGCGCTTGTCGCGCGGCGTTTGTACGTCGCGTTACAAAATAAAAACTTAGCACAATAGAGACGAGAGCGCAACTCGAGGCGGGCTGCACTCGTGACTAACACTAGAACGTTACAAGTCCGTGCGCGGCGGCCTATGCGACATTGAGGAGCAGCTTGAGTGGTAGCGCTCGGTCGGGCTCGGGCCGGCAGCGGCCATCGCGGCGCCAGTGCGTGGGTGGTGGTGGTAGTGCGGCGGCCGCGGGTGCTGCGCCCCACTTGCTGCCCGCGTAGCGCTCCTCGCGCTGAGGCCGGCCCAGCGCGAACGGGGTCCGCACCGAGCGACGACGGCGGCCTTGCGCCGGCTGCTGTTGGCAGTTCATGCCGCCGCCTTTCAGCTTGCGACGGTTTCCAGATCTCGTTAACTAAAACTATACGGACGACAATATATCAAGTTATCACTTTCACGTTAGTATCACTTATCGCTTTAGCGGTGGTTGCGGAGTCGAGCGCGGCGTTAACAAAATGGCCGCCCGATGGTAGGTAACGCGGTGTTATGATATCCGCCGATTCTTGCCTCGAACAGCTGTCTATCTACGCGGATGACACGTCGAAACACTGCACTGCTTCACTTTCACGACACACTGTCGGCGGACGCGCTGCTAGCTCCGGTGATAATCGATTTTTAAAACGTAATAAGGACGCCACCTCTCCATTGTTCATACCTTCACCTCTCGATTTCGACTACGTCACGTTGGCGGCGCCCTACGTATTTATACGGCGATGACGGCTGCGCAGTAAAACTGCGCAGTGGGGATCTAAAGCGGGGCATTCATTATCATTAAAGTGCGATTAATCGCACTTAATATCATTAGATAATTTCACTTATTTTACTACTAATTTTGTTAAAAAATTAGAATTACTGCAATTATTGTTAATGATAAGTTACACGTTACTAATTAACGTGTAAGAATAAATTACAATATTTTTAATTCTTACAATATTTGAAACGCCCAAGTATGTTGGTTTGTTTTTATATCACGTCAAAATGGACGGATGTTGAAAATAATTTGGTACACGGTATATATGCTATAACGGCGCATAATGTCAACAAAAATAATATTTTTACTATTTATTTACTTGATACTTTTTCCATGTTAATTTTGATATATCAATTTGCTTCGGCCATATTCGACGGCACAACAATCTCCGTGGCACCATCGACGATGCAGTAACACTTAAAAATACTATATAATAACCTGGTCTAGCGGTTCCTTGTGTGGATATTTTTATTATTTTGGAATCCACGCGATCGAAGTCGCGGGCAAAACTAGTGTTTATTTACAAAAATATAATTTTTAGGTCTTAAATTCCTTAGGGATTTTTTAATATTTTGAAGTTCACGCACATATAAAACATAAAAATCCCATTTTTAGATTTATAATAATGACAGGCCTCAAAAATATTTTTTTGAAGACTCATTCTGGTCGCAATCGCAATATAAAAAGCTTCATGAATGGTACGGCTTTATATCGTACCCTCTAGAGCAGCTACAAGGTCAGCTGACGTCGATGTTGTTTTGCAGCGTGTTTGTTTACACAATGAACTATCATTCTATTGACGTATTTGCTATCATGGCCGCCGCAAAACTCGCTCTGATTGGCCGATACAGTTATTGTTGTCAATAGCTGCGCGTTGATTCGCTGTAGCACTCGGCATGCGCATTTCGATTGACGCAATGGCGCCTGACCGGATATGTGCTGTTTAACCGACATCGACTACGTAGTCGAGTTTAGTTCCAATTTCGCACCGCTACTTCCTGTTATTGACGGCGCTACTGTAGCGCAGCGAGGTCCAACATGGCCGAAATTATTTCATTGATTGTAAACAATGCGAACATGTGTAAAAACAAAACAAATGTTCGGGCTTTGAGTAATATGAACTCATATGAACTTCTTTGGCCAACATAATTGTAGCGTCAACGGCGTGATGTTGACGTTACAAGCTTTTATTAGGTATACGGAATGTATGTCAGTCATTGATGCAGTCATTATAGGTATTTTAGGTCAAATCTTGCGATTACAGATTACAACATTCCGCTTATTCCACAAAGTTGAAATGTTTCACTTCCGATGGAATATACTCAAAGCATTATAATAATAAACATGACCTTTTGGTTGGTGTAGCAAGGATCGCGATCGGCTCCCTCCCTACGAGGGAATTTCTTAACAAAGAAAAGTGGAGCAATTACTGCACTGTTGTGCTGTCATTACTTTTATACCCGACTGCAAGGGAAGGGTTATGCTTTTTTATTTTCTTTCTTATTCTTTAAGTTTAAATGCACCAAAATTTATATTGTGAAAAGGTAGTTTTGTAATACTCGGGTACCACGACAGGTACCATTTGACTCCATTTTTGGTTCCGTAGCCTAAAAGGAAAAAAAAAACGAAGCTCTTATAGCACATATGGGATTACTTTGTTGTCCGTCTGTCTGCCCACCTTCTTCACAGCGGTGTCGACATCAGAATCTAATTTTATCTTTTTATAAATAGCCAATTTCTCCTGTACAGTCACGCGCATTATCATGTAACAATTACTATAACAAGGACGTTACAATGTGATTATTCATTTGATTATTCATTTTCCATGAAAAAATAATATTTTAAATTAAGTTACTTCTTATTTAATTTATCATGGATAATAATCATATATAAAATCGGGTGGAGTACCTCCACCCGATTTTCACTTCATGATAATATTAGATTGTGTGCAGAAGCAACTACGCTCTGCTGCCAGAAAATGTGCGCAGAGCGAATCCGGACAAACGAAGCGGCGGGAAGAATTCTGTACCGGAACTTTACCGGGAAAAAATCTACCGGTAAAATTAAGTACCGGGAAAAATCTCCACGCGACACCACGCTTGTCCGACTAGAATCTAACTTAAGCTATACGCAGTCTGCTACCACCGTAGCTTATGAAGGGAGCTACAGGGCCCTATATGATAACCTAACCTATAAATTAATTACACTTAAAAAACACTTACCAAGCTAAATCTTCTTTCTCTTCGGATCCAAACTTGAGTATCTTCGGGAAGGGGGAATTCCTAATCACCCTACCTAACCCTTGAGATCTCAATTCCCCAGGACAAATAAATAGATTTCTTCCCGTAGTTTCACTCGGGAACAGCCAGATGTGAACCGCCAGCCACGTTTCACCTCTCACAAGAAAAAGTCACCATGACGGGTACACAAACACAAAGTTCAATAGTTATTTAACAAACAGGAAATTCACAAACACAACTCAAGCTAATTAGCAATCAAAGAACGCGGAACCTCTCGCGTATTAAAAATCAAACCGATATCGCATAGGGCAATGCAATGGCGACCGTTCGCGAGCCATCCACGCTAGCAGTGTGAAAACCCCGAACGCCCTCTGGCGGCAGCAATGCGAAACGCCTGCGTTTAGTTTCACCCATTATATTACAAACATCCCCCCGTCCCGGTCTGAGAAGCAGACCGCTAGCTTACTCTACGGGATGGCGGGCGAGAGAGGTCACACCTCTCCTTAAAATCGAACCGTCGACCAACACCTCAGCCACACGCGGAGTGCCATCTCCGCCAAGAATCAAACGTAATATGCGAGCTCGTCGCCAAAGCAATGAGGGCAAATTTGCCTCTTTTAACAATACTAAATCACCCTCCCTGGGAGGCTCAGTCCTGTCTGTCCACTTCACTCTTTGCTGCAGCAAATGCAAATATTCAAGCGACCAGCGACGCCAAAAGTCCTGGCTCATTTGCTGCAACATTTGAAAACGCGACAACCGATATACGCGTTCATCCTTCCACGGGTATTCGGGCAGGGCATTCAACGGCTCCTCCCACCAAAAAATGACCAGGGGTGAGAGCTTCCAAGTCATTTGGATCTGGAGATAGCGGACAGAGAGGACGAGAGTTGAGGACCGCCTCAACTTTACAAAACACTGTGGCCAGCTCTTCAAAAGTTAGAGCCGTTTCTCCGATAATGCGGCGGAGGTGGGTCTTTGCGGATTTCACAGCCGCTTCAAAAATCCCTCCCCAATGGGGGCAACTTGGGGGACTAAATTTCCAGGTTATTCCCCTTTGGGCAGCAATTTGACTTAAACTAGTACAATTTTTATCAATAAACACGGAAACATCCTTATGATAATTTACAGTTCCTTTATAGTTTGTGCCATTATCAGACCTAATAAGGGAAGGTAGACCTCGACGCGAAACAAAGCGATCCAACGCGGCGACGAAGGTCTCCGTAGTCAGAGCCGATACCACCTCCAAATGGACAGCCTTGGTGGCCAAACAAACAACATGACACATTAGCTAAAGTAGCTCCTTCACAATACGGGCATTACGAAAGTGGGAGAAGCCTTGGATCGAAAAGGGACCGGCAAAATCGGTTCCAACGCCGTCAAACGGTCTCGAAGGTCGGATTCGATCAGCGGGCAAATCACCCATCTGTGGTTGCATCGTGGATGCCTTCAACCTATAACATGCAATACATCGAAACAAGACACTACGGATTGCTCTTCGGGCAGACAAAATCCAAAACTCGCGTTGCAAAATAGCCAACAAAGCATTGCACCCAGCATGGGCGTTACGAATGTGTCGATCAGACACCAAAAGCTGCACCAAGGGTCCGCCCTTGGGCAACAACAGAGGATGGCGAGTCTCATATGGAAGATCCGCCGTTTTCCGGAGCCTGCCTTCCAACCCGAAAGCATGCGAAGCCCAATCCTGAGTCGATGTACGGGTTCAAACGAGCGACCGCGCCCTTCAACTTAGCGCGTCCGTCGCGCAAGATACGAAGCTCTGACTTCAAACCGTCCGGTCTGCACGACACGGACCCAATCGTAACGAATGCGCTCCGGCGCTCTTCTTCTGCACCTGCAATCGGCTCCAACCGCTTTGCCTGTGGGTTTCTACAATTAATGTATGAAACGCTTTAATCCAACTGGTAACACCCAGAAGCTTATCCAAGCTGCCACATACCGAGCAAGTAGCCAATCCGGCTCCGACGTCGTCTCAGCGACTACAGCATGTACACGGAGCCCAGTCAAACTCAAAGAAGTAACATCTGTCTGACAGACAGGCCAAGAAGTTTCTGATCCCATCAGCCACTCTGGACCCCACCAGAGCGGGTGTGACACCAATTCTGGTGCCGTACAACCTCGGGAAGCACAGTCCGCTGGGTTAAGCTCTCCCGGCACATGTCTCCATGTTATATCAATTCCGATATTCTGGATTTGGGAAACCCGATTTCCCACAAAAACCTCCAAGGTATGTGGGGCCGCGCGCAACCATGCAAGCGCGACCTGGCTATCCGACCAGGCGAAGATGTCCCGTATCTCGACCGTGGCCGCCAGCTCACATGCAACGTGATGCAACAATTTAGAGAGAAGGTGAGCTCCACTCAACTCAAGCTTGGGAATAGTCAGCCTAGTCCTGATGGGGGCGACCTTGCTCTTCCCTAACAAAAAGCGAGACATTGACCCGGCCATCGGCGTCAACTGTCCGCATATAGACTGACGCGGCGTAGCCTCGCTCCGACGCGTCACAAAAGCCATGCAGGCTGGCTCGATATTTCCCGGGGGCAATATTCGACGAGGCAAGGCAATCCGATTGACTTCCTTAATCGATGAAAACAACTCGAGCCAATCATCCAATGGAGAGCCAAACAGCGGCTCGTCCCACGAGACGCCCAAAGTCCAAAGTCTCTGAAGAAGACACTTTGCAGAGAATATCACTGGACTGATCCAACCGCTTGGATCAAACATACGGGCTATTACGGACAACACCGTTCTCTTAGTCCAGACCTTTGGTATTTCAAGTCCACTTGGAATGTAAAAATATCGGTTAGCGGCTGGTACTGCATGCCCAGCACCGCTATCCTGTTGGGATCATCCACATCCTCAAACAGGTGAGGGTTCTGTTGGTGATCCTCCGGGATCCCTTCTAGAACTTTAGGCTCATTGGACAACCACTTACGTAGCTCATAGCCACCCGTTTTCAATATTTCAATCAATTCGTCCCGCAGTAGGAGGGCCTCCTCAATACTTTGGGCTCCGGTGCACACGTCATCAACATACAAGTCACGTGACAGCACGGAAGCCCCACGGGGAAAGCGGATCCGTTCCCGCTCTGCCAATTCAAGCAATGATCTGATGGCGATATAGGGACTAGATTTCAAACCATACGTGTTTGTGTTGAGTTCATACACCGTCACAGGATCCCCAGGGCGCTCACGCCAGAGTATCAACTGGAATCGCCTGTCCTCAGGATGTATGACTGTCTGGCGGAACATCATCCGGATGTCCGCGCCAAAAACCACTTGATGTCTTCTAAAGTTCAAGATGATGTCAATTATGTCCCTATGCAATTTGGGACCCGAATGCAAACATAGATTCAACGAAACCCCGTTCGAAGTGGGTGCGGACCCATCAAAGACAGTCCGCAACTTGCCCGTTGAGGCCTTCACCACCGCGTGGTGGGGCAAAAAATAATGCTCAGTTGAGCTCCAATCAACTCGAGCCGGAGACATGTGACCCAAATCCTCGTACTCGCGCATAAATTCAATATATTTATCGCGAAGTACGTGGTCACGCTGCATGCGTCGCTCCATGGACAGCAGTCGTTTCTCCGCAAGCGCCCTACTTTGCCCTAGGCTAGGACGTGTAGCAACAAATGGTAACCTAGTTACAAACCGACCGGAGGGCAACCTCTCCGTGGTTGATCGAAAGAAGGCTTCGCACTCAGCGTGTTCCGGATCCATCCTGGAACTCATAGGTGGCTCCTCCACCTCCCAAAACCTTTGCATGGCTCTTGGCCAAGGACGCAGATGCGACAACCGGTGGCTCCTCCGCGGTGCCATTATCAAACACAGGGCCCATCAGGGCAAAACCAAAAATCGTAGAGCAACTGCCATCAGTGAAGACGAACCCAGGAGCCTTCTCTGTGTACCTCAACAAAATCCAACTCTTGAATACGGTCCGAGCCCAGGAGCAAGTCCACTGGGCCGGGATGAGAAGACAAAGGGGTCGGGCCAAATCCAGACCCGAAACCAAAGACAACACAATCGCCGGCGGTATGTCTGTCGAGGGGTGCCAACCCGCAATGGTATCCATTACCATAGCCGAAGTCGTGATCCTCATTGTGGAGGACTTCAGCGAAGAAAGGGTGACAAGTGTCTGGCCCGTCAGACACTTCACTTGTATGCCACCAACTCCAAGAAGTGGCACAGGCGAGTCTTCCACGACTAAACCTAACTGGCGTGCCACTCGAGTGGTAACCAAACTGCTTTGAGCCCCTGAGTCCAACAGAGCTCTCAAATTCAATGGCTTCCCCCACGACCCCATACGCGGACCACCGCGGTAGGGAGCAGAACCCGTCCGCGGCTCTGTCCCAGCAAGGGAGCAAGCTTCAGTTACGGGCTCCCCACTCTCTCCAAACCAGGGGGGCGCTGAACACTGACCCGGGATAATATGTCGGGCGAGTGCACATCCCCATCTGAGGGGGGCATAACTCCGCGGCCCGGCCATACCTATGGCATACGTGCGGGTGGTACTCCAGCCGTGGGTACTCGTGCAGTGGTGGAGAAAACCGCTGCGGCTGCATGTGTTGGGCATTGGTAACCCGCGTGGAGGGTGGGGTGTCCCCACTCTCACGTCTCGATCTAGGGCCCCCGCCCATGGGGGCCCTATCCGGGGCCTGGCCAGCCACATACTGGCCACGACCTTGGGGCGCGTGGTCCCGGTCCGCCAAGACCCGCGCAGGTACGCGACCCCCCTCCCGAGGGGGGGTGCGACGAGCGACGCCGCGTCCTCCGTCCGAGGGTGGAGGGCTTCGCGCAGGAGCGCCCCCGCCCATAGGGGACCCCTGCCTCAACAACCGGGGGCCATCCCCGTTCCGGTTCATGCAGAGCATCACGTGGTGCAGCACCACGGCGCATGCACCTGCATGGTATGGAGCCCTGGGACAGCCACGTGCATAGTGACCGCCCAAACAGTAGAAGCAAAGTTCATGCCGCCTTGCCCAGCGGCGCCGATCTTGTACTGGCAGCCTCTGCCAGTCCCTGCATTGCAGCAGGCTGTGGCCCATCCGGCCACATTGCAGGCAGTCCGCGTCCCTCGCGACTGCTGCCGTGTGCGCAACCCGCACACCAGCTCCACGCTGTGGCGGTTGCCGTCCCTGTTGGGGCCTACGTTCAGGCGCTCTGGATGGCGCTGAGTCCGTCATGGTATTCTCAGCCGCCCGTGCCTCAAACTCCAAAAACTTCACCAAGTCAGTGAATGTTGGTAGGGTGGTGCTATCCCGCTCCGCATTTTCGCGCTCAAACCGCGAGCGGATGTCATTGGGCAATTTGCCCAATACAATGTGCACCAGCAAAAAGGACCATTGGTCCACCGGCAGCCCCAGTGTGCGGAGCGCGTTACAGGCCACTGTAACGGGCGTGAGCAACTGCAGGCGCAACTGTGCCCTGCTGGCCACCTTGGGCAGGGCCATCAACTGTGCGGCGTGCGCATCCGCTAACAAACGTAAATTTTGGTAGCGGGAGTTCAATAACTCCTGCCGTATCGTACTGGGTCGTCCCTCCACCCGGAGTGGGTGCTGGATGAGCGACCGCGCTTCATCCTCAAGAAGTGGGAGAGGAGGTAGGCCATCTTCTGGGCCTTCCGACAAATCCCTGTCGTGCTACGACCAGGACTCAAACATATTTTTATATGCTACCCACTCCTCCATCCTACTCCCAAAGTGGGACAGCCTGAAGGGTGGGGAGCCGACCAGTAACCGCTGGTCCTTCCTGTCTAACAGGTGTGCGAGGGGCTGGTCCGCCAGCCTGTCTCGCCCTTATTGCGGTCACCGCCTCCGCGATATCATCGTGCAGACTCAGGATCTGGTCCATTTCCGCCATGTGACCTGCGTAGGCCTCCGGGGTAAGATCGGCTTCGGTAAGCGCCGCCATGGCCGCTTCCGCGCTAATCAATCGTGAGTGGAGGTGATCCGCTCTTAGCAGTATGGCGCCCTCCCTGTCCATCCGGGACAGGAGTCCTCCGGCCGTCACAAAACCATCTCAATTCGTTGGCGAGTGTCGCCCTTAGCATTGGAGGCCTTCGCCATCGCGTCAAGTCACAAAAACAAAAAATAACAAAAGGTAAATAAAAAACAACAAAATCAAGCAACTACAATGGAAGAACCGCGGTAGGTATGAGAATGGCAACAAACCCGGAACGCACGGTACAAACCGCAAAACAACAAATACAAAAAAAGGTTACAAATATTCTTATACAAACAAACTAAGAAAAAATCTACGCTAATTTTTACAAACAATTAATTATTTTTTACAAACGAACAAATAGAGGGTAGATAAACTACGCTCTGCTACCAGAAAATGTGCAGAGCAACTACGCTCTGCTGCCAGAAAATGTGGCAGAGCTGCCAGAAAATGTGCGCAGAGCGAATCCGGACAAACGAAGCGGCGGGATAGCAATTCTGGGTACCGGAACTTCACCGGGAAAAATCTACCGGTAAAATTAAGTACCGGGAAAAAATCTCCACGCGACACCACGCTTGTCCGACTAGAATCTAACTTAAGCTTATACGCAGTCTGCTACCACCGTAGCTTATGAAGGAGCTACAGGGCCCTATATGATAACCTAACCTATAAATTAATTACACTTAAAAACACTTACCAAGCTAAATCTTCTTTCTTCTTCGGATCCAAACCTTGAGTATCTTCGGGAAGGGGAATTCCTAATTCACCCTACCTAACCCTTGAGATCTCAATTCCCCAGGACAAATAAATAGATTTCTTCCCGTAGTTTCACTCGGGAACAGCCAGATGTGAACCGCCAGCCACGTTTCACCTCTCACAAGAAAAAGTCACCATGACGGGTACACAAACACAAAGTTCAATAGTTATTTAACAAACAGGAAATTCACAAACACAACTCAAGCTAATTAGCAATCAAAGAACGCGGAACCTCTCGCGTATTAAAAATCAAAACCGATATCGCATAGGGCAATGCAAATGGCGGACCGTTCGCGACGCCATCCACGCTAGCAGTGTGGAAAACCTCGAATGCTCCTCTGGCGGCAGCAATGGGAAACGCCTGCGTTTAGTTTTCTTCACCCATTATATTACAAACAAGATTGAGAACAATTAAAAATTGAAAATCGGGTGGAGTACCTCCACCCCATTTTAATATTAAAAGTTAAAAAAAACATTAATTTAAATAAAAGGTTGACGTAAACTACACACAATGAAATATTTTACAATTATTTAGATGGAGTAGTTTGAGAATTGATAATGATATCAAATAATCAGTGGAGACATTGCAATTGTTAGTGACTGTACTTGTTTCCCTCCCATACTCTTGCCCTGTACTAAAATAGTCCCGTTATTGGACCAAATTCATATTTTCATTTTTACTTCAACACTAGCTTCGACCTGGGCTCTGCTCGCGTGGTAATTTTGAGATAAAAGGTACCCTATATGTGCTATTTCTGTTCTACCCGTGTACCAAATTTCATCGAAATCCGTCCAATGAATTTTGCGTGATTGAGTAACAAACATTTCTTACACACATACGAACTTTCTCATTTATAATTAAGAGTGGGATGATTATAAAATACACTTACCTATGCATCTAGGTGTTGCTATTTCGGTAAGAAAATTATGCTTTTTTGTCAGGTACGTGACAAAAAAGTATAATTTTCTACCCAACACAATACATGTACTAGATGAAAATAATTAATAATTATGTCAACCTTGAAATAATCTTATAAAATAAACGACTTGTAATAAATAAGTTAAGTAAGTATGTCATTTAGTCACAATTATAATAAATAGGTTATGATTAGAAATTTTCCCGAAGTGCTTATTTGACTAATTATTATCGCTAGTGTATCTATACTAGCGACCCGCCCCTGCTTCGCTCAGGTATCAATTATATGTATATAGCCATAACATAAACCATCCGGAACAAATTATGTAAATGATAGTGAAACCGCATTAAAATCAGTTGCGTAGGTAGTTTACTAAGCATGCAGAATCGGAAAACTTCTATAATTTATGCAAGCTTTTGGTCATGGTACAACTGCTGTCAATATCGATGTGTCAAATTCAAATGACAATATTGTACCATAGAGTCCATAGACATGACCATACTTGCCACTAGCGCCAACTAGTGAGCATTAATACGATACTCATAATTGTACATATACTGATGTAAAGTCCATTTATTCATAACTAGCTTTTTTGCCTCGCGGCTTCGCCCGCGTGAATTTCCCACAGGAACTGTGCTTTTTCCTGGGATGAAAGGTACCTATGTCCTTCTCCGTACTTCCAGCTATGTGTATGCGAAATTTCAGGAAGATTGGTTCAGTACATAAAGCGTGAAGAGGTAACAAACTCACTTTCGCGTTTATAATATTAGTTAGCATTAGGATTGTTCTATTATGTAAACAATCTTACCATGTCTTTTTATGATTTTACAACAATATAAGGATTAAAATATTTTCGAAATTACTTTCGTTGTTTATACATGTAATTTACTTTAGAATGTTTAGGCACAGAATTAATATTAGTACTACGTACATAAGGAAACTCCCTGCCCTCCGCAATATGGCACCTCCCCACGCTCCTTCCGCACTTCTCCCCGTTCTTGTGTAACTGTGGGACGTTCGACTATGAAAACGCTAATTAACGTGTTACTGACGTGTTCACGGATATACAGTTTAATTTCGTTTTACTTAGTAGTAGGCATATTTGACGCGCCGTTTCTATGAAGCGCCTAACATGTTTAGGTTTGAATTAATATTTGATTTATTTTCAACAAAACTCAAAAAAAGTACTGTGAAGATTGTTTACATAATAAGATTATTATGAATAAATTGACCATATCTCTCTCTCAGCCTAAAGACGTCTACTGCTGGACAAAGGCCTCCCCCAAGGATTTTATCCATGGGGGTTTTGCCGTAATCGCCACGCTTGGCCATGGACCATACTGTTATTTATTTATTTAAAACTTTATTGCACAAAATAAAATAAAGTATAAATGGTGGACTTAACGCTATATGGCATTCTCTACCAGTCAACCATTACTACAATCTGTTATACTATCTACTATATACTGTTATCATGAAGGTGAAGCCTCTAATACACTAGGCAACAATTAAAGCGCGACATGTCGTTCTGTCTCGCTCCGTACAATTTACATGAGTGAGAAACACGATGTGCTGTTTCACTTTAGTCAGTACTAGTAGAAGTGAGTGAGGTAGCATAATATGTTGCGCGGCACTTGTTGTCTAGTGTTAGAGGCTTGATGTTACTGGCTACTTGTACGAACAAGTTGCTTGTTCAGTGTTGCCAGATGGGGAAGATTCCCCTCCCAAATTTGGGTTTTTTGATATTCGATGAGAGGATTTATAAATCTTTCATACAAATAATATAATTTTGGGGGAAAATTCATCATCATCTTCATACATTTTGGGGAATTTCGTTGAAATCTTGGGGGGAAACCTATACAGTCACCTGGCAACACTGCTTGTACTTGTTGTGTTGTACTCCTGTGCTTCGGCTTGAACAAAATGTTGTAAAACCAACAGCAGCCGCGCCTTGAGGAACCGCCATCCCCAATCGAAGAGGATGAGCCCAAACAGGAGCCAAAGACGCCATCGCCAGTCAAGGTCCCGGAACCTGTGAAGGCCCCCACGCCTGTAAAGGCCCCGGAGCCTGTAAAGGCGCCCACGCCTGTGAAGGCCCCTGAACCGGTGCCGGCGCCCGTACCGACCCCGGTTAAAGTGCCCGATGATGACGTTTACACCGTTGATGATGATAAGTGAGTAATCATAAATAAGTCTTTCCATATTGTCATTTCCAGAGATCGGATATTCCAGTGCATATAGCAAGTAGAAGTACGTATCTTAGCCAGAAGTATCTTCTTATCGAGTGTGTTATTACTAACACTGGTGTCAGATTTTATTCAAGTCGCCTAAAGGCATCTGACATGACTTTTACGACTACCGCCATCTAGTGGCAGTAGCCGTATACACACTAGTAAACTAAAAAGCCAATGTGCAGGTTTCCTCACGATGTTTTCCTTCACCGGAAGCAAGTGGTGGTCTATGAAATCTACCATACCACCTGTAATAATACCATATCACTACCATACCACCTGAAAATAATAATTTTTAATATCTTTAACAAATGAGTAAATAGTACTGAATTCCCTCGCCGCGTCTGTCTGTCTGTTCGCGATAAACTCGAAAATACTGAACTGATTTTCATGCGTTTTCGAAGGTTTTCACCAATAGATGAAGAAGGTTTTGGTGTATTTTTTACATGACCGGCCAAAAAAGGAGTGTTATGTTTTCAGGGTTCATGTATGTACGTTTCTTTATTTCACCATAAGTCCAGATTTTGATGTGAGAGGTATTTTTAGATTCCTTGCATTCCTCCGAGTGACATAGGCTATGTGAGTTGTCAGTCGTGTTTTTATTTTTTAATAATTAGCTTTATACACGGGCAAAAACACTTTAACCAGAATTCGTAGTTAATGTAGTATTTTTCTATAGTTTATTGTTATGTTATTTATAATGTTATATCTGTTTCAGGAGCCAGTCACCCATAGAACTTAAGGATATGATGACGATGACCAACAGGAAGGTATATGTATTAAATTATTAATTAAATTTCATTATAGTATATTATGATTGTATTTTTCCTTTGTTTTTTACACGACTGACCAAAAAAGGAGTGTTATGTTTTCAGGGTTCATGTATGTATGTATGTAATTTCTTTATTCCACCATAAGTCCTGAACGGCTTAACAGATTTTGATGTGAGAGGTATTGTTAGATTCCTTGCATTAGCCCGAATGACATAGGCTATGTAAGATGTCAGTCGTGTTTTTTATTTTTAAATAATTAGCTTGTTCTTTATCATTTTTATCAATCAAATTAATCGGTGCAGTATTTTTTATGTCCGCCTGTCACTACCAAATAATTTCTTTGCTGTAAATAGGGTCACAAAAGGTGTTTACAGAAAGAGTGTCCTTAATAACTTGCATAGTTTATTTAAAAAAGGTATAAGGAGTCGCTCCTTATACTATTTAACTAAACTTAGCATGCAAATTTCAAATAATAATTATCAAATTTAAAAACATTAATTTCTAATCATTTTGCTTTGATCTAAAATTTTATTAAGGTTAGCTTGAGCCCTCGGATTCGACTCCTTGGGTTATGGCCCATCCTTCTTATAAGGAAGGCCTGTGGGATGCCCCAGCAGTGGGACATAAAAATGGACCAGAAAATAATTCACTGACGTCATCCAAAGTAAACAACGGCAGTATCGATACAAGTCTGCTCGATTTTCTATTCAATTTCACCGCAACACAACATTAAGTGTCACATCACAAATACCAACGCGCCATGGAATTACACCGATAAGGATCTCAATGCCGTACGGTTGTGTATTGTGATCGCACGATTTGAAGGCACAATACGTTATTATCTTTGAAACTATTGGATGATATTGTGTTTTTATTTACCTCTGATCATTTTTGGAGTTTTGGTATGTGAAGTAGTAGTTTAATTGATTTCTCGTAGGCAAAAAACGCGCGCGAATAACCGTTTGATAAGTGATATCGATGTAGTGCACCGAAACTAAAAAGCATGTTATGCTTTTAACCTACTTAAGGTTGGAGTAAGATATTTGTTATGAATAACAATGAATGTTTTTAAAGAACCTTAGTACCTAAGTAGTTTCCTTAGGGACTGTAGGGTAGCTAGTGTTGTAAAAATAAGCGCTGAGAGTCGAGCGTTGAGCATTGAGTCGACGCTTTTGAGCGTTGAGTTGAAGACTTGAGCGTTAAACGCTCGCGAGCGTGAAGGCTCGCGACTGTAACGCTCGAGTTTCCAGTTCAAGCGTCGAAGCGTCCGTAACATTTTTCATTGTAGGTAGGTTGGTAAGTGGGTATATTTAATAAATCATTTATTAATTTACCCTCCATATAATTTTTGATGACTGTTAGAATATTGTGGCAGTAACTTTTTGCAAGCAGAGTTTATTAGCATTAGTAAGTCTCAGAACAGTTAATACTCTAATAATTCCTATTAGTTATCATTACGTATGCGCTATTATTGTATTTGCAATGTCGAGTACCTATTTCTTATAATATAGAAAATTATAGTGATATTATGAGAGAAAAAAAATTGGTTTTTCGTGATTTAACTCTATAGTTCGCTCCGCGTAAACAATTTGTATATCTATGCATCTATACCAAATTGTAGATTTCTAGTAGCAATAGTCTCTGAGCAAAGCCTAGGACAGACGGACGGACAGACTGACTGACAGACATGACGAAACTATAAGGGTTTCTTGTTTACTTCGGATCCCTAAAAAAGGAAAGATTTTTGTGTTTGTTTGTAATGGATAAACTCAATAACCACTTGATCGATTTCAAAAGTTCTTTCACTATAAGAATGCTACGTTTCCCCTAAGTAACATAGGCTATAATTTACGTGGACGAAGTCACAGGAAAACAGCTAGTATAACCTAAATATTAAAAAAATCTTTTTAAAATTACTCATATGCTTGAAGCTCGTATTCATTACTAAACAAACTATTTCATAATATTAATTGTAATTCTCGAACTGTTTTACGTTTTAAGGTTATTCAAAAATGAAATGTTGTCAATTCCGCCCCAAAGGGGGTGAAATTAGTGAAAAACTAAATTGAATAAGGCAAAAAGTTGGTTATATATATGTAGATCTAATAATGTATAGAAAAATCTTTTTATTTTATTTCATGAAATTGAATTTTGTTTTAGAAGTCATGGAAGTCCAAGAAAAGGCGGAGGGCGAGAAACCCCTGAGCCCTAAGAAAGAGACGGCAGATGACGCTGAAGACGAGAACGCGGAAAAGAGAAAGGAGCAGGTAATTGTTTTTTAATATACATTAAAAAGAACTTATTTCAAGACACAAGATCTCATAACCTTAGTAACTTTAGTGATCTGCTGTGTGCTTAATGCGAGATTTTATTCGTTACTTGCTTTCGCCCGCGGCTTCGCCCGCGTGAATTTCCCACGGGAACAGTGCTTTTTTTTCCGGGATGAAAGGTACCCTATGTCCTTCTCCGTACTTCCAGCTATATGTATGCGAAATTTCAGGAAGATTGGTTCAGTAGATAAAGCGTGAAGAGGTAACAAACTCACTTTCGCATTTATAATATTAGTTAGGATACGTTAACTCGGATTAGTATGGAATTGAAGCATTGCCACCTAGTTGCCACTTCCACGGCTAAACCGCTGGACCGATTTTGATGAAATTTTGTATGGATGTAGTTGAAGACCTGGGGTCAGACAAAAAAAAATCAACGCGCAAGGGGCTTAAATATTCAAAATAACGTGCTTTTGGGGCATGTAGCCTGTGCCAGTTTACGGACAACCGTGCCTCCCATGTTTGTTTGTTGGTCTTTGAATTGATAGATAGATCAACACTTTATTGCACCATTTACAGAAAAGAACATACAAATTAGTGATAAAAGGTAAATACATAAAATGAGTTCTACGGCTGGCTATCGCAAATACAATTTCTTCCAGCCAATCTTTGGGTGGAAGGAGATATAAGTGAAAAATGTAGGGCGCAGTAAACATAATTAATGAAAATAAAATAAACATTGATAAAACAAAGATAAGTTGAATTGAATTAATATGAGTTTTTACACATTAGGAGAGACAAAGGCCGTTGACAGAAGAAGAGGAGTGGGAGCAACTGAACGAGCGGCTCAAGATCAGGCACCAGGAGCAGCTGGAGCGGCAGCAGCGGCAGGCAGAGGACGATGCCAAGAAGTTGGCTGAAGTCAGCAAGGTGAGATATAATAATTGTTTGTAATATATTGGGTAAAACTAAACGCAGGCGTTTCGCATTGCTGCCGCCAGAGGGCGTTCGGGTTTTTCACACTGCTCGTGCGAATGGCTCGCGGACGGCCGCCATTGCATTGCCCTATGCGATATCGGTTTGATTTTTAATACGCGAGAGGTTCCGCGTTCTTTGATTGCTAATTAGCTTGAGTTGTGTTTGTGAATTTCCTGTTTGTTAAATAACTATTGAACTTTGTGTTTGTGTACCCGTCATGGTGACTTTTTCTTGTGAGAGGTGAAACGTGGCTGGCGGTTCACATCTGGCTGTTCCCGAGTGAAACTACGGGAAGAAATCTATTTATTTGTCCTGGGGAATTGAGATCTCAAGGGTTAGGTAGGGTGATTAGGAATTCCCCCTTCCCGAAGATACTCAAGTTTGGATCCGAAGAGAAAGAAGATTTAGCTTGGTAAGTGTTTTTTAAGTGTAATTAATTTATAGGTTAGGTTATCATATAGGGCCCTGTAGCTCCCTTCATAAGCTACGGTGGTAGCAGACTGCGTTAAGTTATTTAGGTTTTAGTCGGGCAAACGTGGTGCCGCGTGGAGATTTCTTCCCGGTACTTATTTTTTACCGGTGGTTTTTTCCCGGTGAAGTTCCGGTACAGAATTCTTCCCGCCGCTTCGTTTGTCCGGATTCGCTCTGCGCACATTTTCTGGCAGCAGAGCGTAGTTGCTCTGCACATTTCTGGTAGCAGAGCGTAGTTTATCTACCCTCTATTTGTTCGTTTGTAAAAAATAATTAATTGTTTGTAAAAATTATTAGATTTTTCTTAGTTTGTTTGTATAAGAATATTTGTAACCTTTTTTGTATTTGTTTGCGGTTTGTACCGTGCGTTCCGGGTTTGTGCCATTCTCATACCTACCGCGGTTCTTCGTGTAGTTGCTTGATTTTGTTGATTTTTATTTACCTTTTGTTATTTTTTGTTTGTGACTTGACGCGATGGCGAAGGCCTCCAATGCTAGGGCGACACTCGCCAACGAATTGAGATGGTTTGTGACGGCCGGAGGACTCCTGTCCCGGAAGGACAGGAGGCCGCTATACTGGAAAGAGCGGATCAGCTCCGCTCACGATTGAACAACGCGGAAGCGGCCATGGCGGCGCTTACCGAAGCCGACCTTACCCCGGAGGTCTACGCAGGTCACGTGGCGGACCTGGACCAGATCCTGAGTCTGCACGATGACATCGTGGAGGCGGCGGCCGCAATAAGGGCGAGACAGGCTGGCGGACCAGCCCCTCGCACACCTGTTAGACAGGAAGGACCAGCGGTTACTGGTCGGCTCCCCACCCTTCAGCTGTCCCACTTTGGGGGTAGGATGGAGGAGTGGGTAGCATATAAAAATATGTTTGAGTCCCTGGTCGTAGCACGACAGGATTTGTCGAAGGCCCAGAAGATGGCCTACCTCCTCTCCACTCTTGAGGATGAAGCGCGGTCGCTCATCCAGCACCTCCGGGTGGAGGACGACCAGTACGATACGGCTTGGGAGTTATTGAACTCCCGCTACCAAAACTTACGTTTGTTAGCGGATGCGCACGCCGCACAGTTGATGGCCCTGCCCAAGGTGGCCAACAGGGCACAGTTGCGCCTGCAGTTGCTCACGCCCGTTACAGTGGCCTGTAACGCGCTCCGCACACTGGGGCTGCCGGTGGACCAATGGTCTTTTTTGTTGGTGCACATTGTATTGGGCAAATTGCCCAATGACATCCGCTCGCGGTTTGAGCGCGAAAATGCGGAGCGGGATAGCACCACCCTACCAACATTCACTGACTTGGTGAAGTTTTTGGAGTTTGAGGCACGGGCTGCTGAGAATACCATGACGGACTCAGCGCCATCCAGAGCGCCTGAACGTAGGCCCTTGGAACCCTCATGGCGAGGGAAGCCCCCACAGGGACGGCAACCGCCACCGCGTGGAGCTGGTGTGCGGGTTGCACACACGGCAGCAGTCGCGGGGGACGCGGACTGCCTGCAATGTGGCCGGATGGGCCACAGCCTGCTGCAATGCAGGGACTGGCAGAGACTGCCAGTACAAGATAGGCGCCGCATGGCAAAGCGGCATGAACTTTGCTTTTATTGTTTGGGCGGTCACTATGCACGTGACTGTCCCAGTGCCCATACCATGCAGTGCATGCCGTGGGCGGCACCACGCGATGCTTTGCATGAACCGCAACGGGGATGGCACCCGGATGTTGAGGCAGGGGGTCCCCTATGGGCGGGGGCGCTCCTGCGCGAAGCCCTCCACCACCGGACGGAGGACGCGGCTTCGCTCGTCGCACCCCCCTCGGGAGGGGGTCGCGTACCTGCGCGGGTCTTGGCGGACCGGGACCACGCGCCCCAAGGTCATGGCCAGTATGTAGCTGGCCAGGCCCCGGATAGGGCCCCCATGGGCGGGGGCCCTAGATCGGACGTGAGAGTGGGGACACCCCCTCCACGCGGGTTACCACTACCCACCACATGCAGCCGCAGCGGTTTTCTCCGCCGCTGCACGAGTACCCACGGCTGGAGTACCACCCGCCGTACCATATGTATGGCCGGGCCGCGGGTTATGCCCCTCAGATGGGGATGTGCACTCGCCCGCCATATTATCCGGGTCAGTGGCGCGCCCTGGTTTGGAGAGAGTGGGGAGCCCGTAACTAGCTTGCTCCCTTGCTGGGACAGAGCCGCGGACGGTTCTGCTCCCTACCGCGGTGGTCCGCGTATGGGGTCGTAGGGGGAAGCCATTAATTTGAGAGCTCTGTTGGACTCAGGGGCTCAAAGCAGTTTGGTTACCACTCGAGTGGCACGCCAGTTAGGTTTAGTCGTGGAAGACTCGCCTGTGCCACTTCTTGGAGTTGGTGGCATACAAGTGAAGTGTCTGACGGGCCAGACACTTGTCACCTTTTCTTCGCTGAAGTCCTCCACAATGAGGATCACGACTTCGGCTATGGTAATGGATACCATTGCGGGTTGGCACCCCTCGACAGACATACCGCCGGGTGTGTTGTCTTTGGTTTCGGGTCTGGATTTGGCCGACCCCTTTGTCTTTCATCCCGGCCCAGTGGACTTGCTCCTGGGCTCGGACGTATTGGGTTGGATTTTGTTGGGTACCCGGAAAGCTCTGGGTTCGTCTTCACTGATGGCAGTGTCTACTATTTTTGGTTTTGCCCTGATGGGCCCTGTGTTTGATAATGGCACCGCGGGAGGAGCCACCGGTTGTCGCATCTGCGTCCTTGGCCAAGACCATGCAAAGGTTTTGGGAGGTGGAGGAGCCACCTATGAGTTCCAGGATGGATCCGGAACACGCTGAGTGCGAAGCCCTTTTTCGATCGACCACGGAGAGGTTGCCCTCCGGTCGGTTTGTAACTAGATTACCATTTGTTGCTACACGTCCTAGCCTAGGGCAAAGTAGGGCGCTTGCGGAGAAACGACTGCTGTCCATGGAGCGACGCATGCAGCGTGACCACGTACTTCGCGATAAATATATTGAATTTATGCGCGAGTACGAGGATTTGGGTCACATGTCTCCGGCTCGAGTTGATTGGAGCTCAACTGAGCATTATTTTTTGCCCCACCACGCGGTGGTGAAGGCCTCAACAGGCAAGTTGCGGACTGTCTTTGATGGGTCCGCACCCACTTCGAACGGAGTTTCGTTGAATCTATGTTTGCATTCAGGTCCCAAATTGCATAGGGACATAATTGACATCATCTTGAACTTTAGAAGACATCAAGTGGTTTTTGGCGCGGACATCCGGATGATGTTCCGCCAGACAGTCATACATCCTGAGGACAGGCGATTCCAGTTGATACTCTGGCGTGAGCGCCCTGAGGATCCTGTGACGGTGTATGAACTCAATACAAACACGTATGGTTTGAAATCTAGTCCCTATATCGCCATCAGATCATTGCTTGAATTGGCAGAGCGGGAACGGATCCGCTTTCCCCGTGGGGCTTCCGTGCTGTCACGTGACTTGTATGTAGATGACGTGTGCACCGGAGCCCAAAGTATTGAGGAGGCCCTCCTACTGCGGGATGAATTGATTGAAATATTGAAGACAGGTGGCTACGAGCTACGTAAGTGGTTGTCTAATGAGCCTAAAGTTCTAGAAGGGATCCCGGAGGATCACCAACAGAACCCTCACCTGTTTGAGGATGTGGATGATCCCAACAGGATAGCGGTGCTGGGCATGCAGTACCAGCCGCTAACCGATATTTTTACATTCCAAGTGGACTTGGAAATACCAAAAGTCTGGACTAAGAGAACGGTGTTGTCCGTAATAGCTCGTATGTTTGATCCAAGCGGTTGGATCAGTCCAGTGATATTCTCTGCGAAGTGTCTTCTTCAGAGACTTTGGACTTTGGGCGTCTCGTGGGACGAGCCGCTGTTTGGTCCTCCATTGGATGATTGGCTCGAGTTGTTTTCATCGATTAAGGAAGTCAATCGGATTGCCTTGCCTCGTCGAATATTGCCCCCCGGGAAATATCGAGCCAGCCTGCATGGCTTTTGTGACGCGTCGGAGCGAGGCTACGCCGCGTCAGTCTATATGTGGACAGTTGACGCCGATGGCCGGGTCAATGTCTCGCTTTTGTTAGGGAAGAGCAAGGTCGCCCCCATCAGGACTAGGCTGACTATTCCCAAGCTTGAGTTGAGTGGAGCTCACCTTCTCTCTAAATTGTTGCATCACGTTGCCAGTGAGCTGGCGGCCACGGTCGAGATACGAGACATCTTCGCCTGGTCGGATAGCCAGGTCGCGCTTGCATGGTTGCGCGCGGCCCCACATACCTTGGAGGTTTTTGTTGGAAACAGGGGTTCCCAAATTCAAAATATTGGAATTGATATAACATGGAGACATGTGCCGGGAGAGCTTAACCCAGCGGACTGTGCTTCCCGAGGTTGTACGGCACCAGAATTGGTGTCACACCCGCTCTGGTGGGGTCCAGAGTGGCTGATGGGATCAGAAACATCTTGGCCTGTCTGTCAGACAGATGTTACTTCTTTGAGTTTGACTGGGCTTCGTGTACATGCTGTAGTCGCTGAGATGACGTCGGAGCCGGATTGGCTACTTGCTCGGTATAGCAGCTTGGATAAGCTTCTGGGTGTTACCAGTTGGATTAAGCGTTTCATACATAATTGTAGAAACCCACAGGCAAAGCGGTTGGAGCCGATTGCAGGTGCAGAAGAGCGCCGGAGCGCATTGTTGCATTGGGTCCGTGTCGTGCAGACCGGACGGTTTGAGTCAGAGCTTTCGTATTTTGCGCGACGGACGCGCTAAGTTGAAGGGCGCGGTCGCTCGTTTGAACCCGTACATCGACTCGGATGGGCTTCTTCGGGTTGGAGGCAGGCTCCGGAAGGCGGATCTTCCATATGAGACTCGCCATCCTCTGTTGTTGCCCAAGGGCGGACCCTTGGTGCAGCTTTTGGTGTCTGATCGACACATTAGTAACGCCCATGCTGGGTGCAATGCTTTGTTGGCTATTTTGCAACGCGAGTTTTGGATTTTGTCTGCCCGAAGAGCAATCCGTAGTGTTCTGTTTCGATGTATTGCATGTTATAGGTTGAAGGCATCCACGATGCAACCACAGATGGGTGATTTGCCCGCTGATCGAATCCGACCTTCGAGACCGTTTGACGGCGTTGGAACCGATTTTGCCGGTCCCTTTTCGATCAAGGCTTCTCCCTTTTGTAATGCCCGTATTGTGAAGGGCTATTTGTGTGTATTTGTTTGTTTGGCCACCAAGGCTGTCCATTTGGAGGTGGTATCGGCTCTGACTACGGAGGCCTTCGTCGCCGCGTTGGATCGCTTTGTTTCGCGTCGAGGTCTACCTTCCCTTATTAGGTCTGACAATGGCACAAACTATAAGGGAACTGTAAATTATCTTAAGGATGTTTCTGTGTTTATTGATAAAAATTGTACTAGTTTCAGTCAAATTGCTGCCCAAAGGGGAATAACCTGGAAGTTTAGTCCCCCAAGTTGCCCCCATTGGGGAGGGATTTTTGAAGCGGCTGTGAAATCCGCAAAGACCCACCTCCGCCGCATTATCGGAGAAACGGCTCTAACTTTTGAAGAGCTGGCCACAGTGTTTTGTAAAGTTGAGGCGGTCCTCAACTCTCGTCCTCTCTGTCCGCTATCTCCAGATCCAAATGACTTGGAAGCTCTCACCCCTGGTCATTTTTTGGTGGGAGGGCCGTTGAATGCCCTGCCCGAATACCCGTGGAAGGATGAACGCGTATATCGGTTGTCGCGTTTTCAAATGTTGCAGCAAATGAGCCAGGACTTTTGGCGTCGCTGGTCGCTTGAATATTTGCATTTGCTGCAGCAAAGAGTGAAGTGGACAGACAGGACTGAGCCTCCCAGGGAGGGTGATTTAGTATTGTTAAAAGAGGCAAATTTGCCCTCATTGCTTTGGCGACGAGCTCGCATATTACGTTTGATTCTTGGCGGAGATGGCACTCCGCGTGTGGCTGAGGTGTTGGTCGACGGTTCGATTTTAAGGAGAGGTGTGACCTCTCCCGCCCGCCTTCCCGTAGAGTAAGCTAGCGGTCTGCTTCTCAGACCGGGACGGGGGGATGTTTGTAATATATTGGGTAAAACTAAACGCAGGCGTTTCGCATTGCTGCCGCCAGAGGGCGTTCGGGGTTTTCACACTGCTCGTGCGAATGGCTCGCGGACGGCCGCCATTGCATTGCCCTATGCGATCTCGGTTTGATTTTTAATACGCGAGAGGTTCCGCGTTCTTTGATTGCTAATTAGCTTGAGTTGTGTTTGTGAATTTCCTGTTTGTTAAATAACTATTGAACTTTGTGTTTGTGTACCCGTCATGGTGACTTTTTCTTGTGAGAGGTGAAACGTGGCTGGCGGTTCACATCTGGCTGTTCCCGAGTGAAACTACGGGAAGAAATCTATTTATTTGTCCTGGGGAATTGAGATCTCAAGGGTTAGGTAGGGTGATTAGGAATTCCCCCTTCCCGAAGATACTCAAGTTTGGATCCGAAGAGAAAGAAGATTTAGCTTGGTAAGTGTTTTTTAAGTGTAATTAATTTATAGGTTAGGTTATCATATAGGGCCCTGTAGCTCCCTTCATAAGCTACGGTGGTAGCAGACTGCGTTAAGTTATTTAGGTTTTAGTCGGGCAAACGTGGTGCCGCGTGGAGATTTCTTCCCGGTACTTATTTTTTACCGGTGGTTTTTTCCCGGTGAAGTTCCGGTACAGAATTCTTCCCGCCGCTTCGTTTGTCCGGATTCGCTCTGCGCACATTTTCTGGCAGCAGAGCGTAGTTGCTCTGCACAATATTAATAGTAATTACAACGAGCGGCTCAAGATCAGGCACCAGGAGCAGCTGGAGCGGCAGCAGCGGCAGGCAGAGGACGATGCCAAGAAGTTGGCTGAAGTCAGCAAGGTGAGATATAATATTAATATAATTACAACGAGCGGCTCAAGATCAGGCACCAGGAGCAGCTGGAGCGGCAGCAGCGGCAGGCAGAGGACGATGCCAGAAGTTGGCTGAAGTAAGCAAGGTGAGATATAATATTAATATAATTACAACGAGCGGCTCAAGATCAGGCACCAGGAGCAGCTGGAGCGGCAGCAGCGGCAGGCAGAGGACGATGCCAAGAAGTTGGCTGAAGTCAGCAAGGTGAGATATAATATTAATATAATTACAACGAGCGGCTCAAGATCAGGCACCAGGAGCAGCTGGAGCGGCAGCAGCGGCAGGCAGAGGACGATGCAAAGAAGTTGGCTGAAGTCAGCAAGGTGAGATATAATATTAATATAATTACAACGAGCGGCTCAAGATCAGGCACCAGGAGCAGCTGGAGCGGCAGCAGCGGCAGGCAGAGGACGATGCCAAGAAGTTGGCTGAAGTCAGCAAGGTGAGATATAATATTAATATAATTACAACGAGCGGCTCGAAGATCAGGCACCAGGAGCAGCTGGAGCGGCAGCAGCGGCAGGCAGAGGACGATGCCAAGAAGTTGGCTGAAGTCAGCAAGGTGAGATATAATATTAATATAATTACAACGAGCGGCTCAAGATCAGGCACCAGGAGCAGCTGGAGCGGCAGCAGCAGCAGGCAGAGGACGATGCCAAGAAGTTGGCTGAAGTCAGCAAGGTGAGATATAATATTAATATAATTACAACGAGCGGCTCAAGATCAGGCACCAGGAGCAGCTGGAGCGGCAGCAGCGGCAGGCAGAGGACGATGCCAAGAAGTTGGCTGAAGTCAGCAAGGTGAGATATAATATTAATATAATTACAACGAGCGGCTCAAGATCAGGCACCAGGAGCAGCTGGAGCGGCAGCAGCGGCAGGCAGAGGACGATGCCAAGAAGTTGGCTGAAGTCAGCAAGGTGAGATATAATATTAATATAATTACAACGAGCGGCTCAAGATCAGGCACCAGGAGCAGCTGGAGCGGCAGCAGCGGCAGGCAGAGGACGATGCCAAGAAGTTGGCTGAAGTCAGCAAGGTGAGATATAATATTAATATAATTACAACGAGCGGCTCAAGATCAGGCACCAGGAGCAGCTGGAGCGGCAGCAGCGGCAGGCAGAGGACGATGCCAAGAAGTTGGCTGAAGTCAGCAAGGTGAGATATAATATTAATATAATTACAACGAGCGGCTCAAGATCAGGCACCAGGAGCAGCTGGAGCGGCAGCAGCAGCAGGCAGAGGACGATGCCAAGAAGTTGGCTGAAGTCAGCAAGGTGAGATATAATATTAATATAATTACAACGAGCGGCTCAAGATCAGGCACCAGGAGCAGCTGGAGCGGCAGCAGCGGCAGGCAGAGGACGATGCCAAGAAGTTGGCTGAAGTCAGCAAGGTGAGATATAATATTAATATAATTACAACGAGCGGCTCAAGATCAGGCACCAGGAGCAGCTGGAGCGGCAGCAGCGGCAGGCAGAGGACGATGCCAAGAAGTTGGCTGAAGTCAGCAAGGTGAGATATAATATTAATATAATTACAACGAGCGGCTCAAGATCAGGCACCAGGAGCAGCTGGAGCGGCAGCAGCGGCAGGCAGAGGACGATGCCAAGAAGTTGGCTGAAGTCAGCAAGGTGAGATATAATATTAATATAATTACAACGAGCGGCTCAAGATCAGGCACCAGGAGCAGCTGGAGCGGCAGCAGCAGCAGGCAGAGGACGATGCCAAGAAGTTGGCTGAAGTCAGCAAGGTGAGATATAATATTAATATAATTACAACGAGCGGCTCAAGATCAGGCACCAGGAGCAGCTGGAGCGGCAGCAGCGGCAGCAGGCAGAGGACGATGCCAAGAAGTTGGCTGAAGTCAGCAAGGTGAGTGATTCTACGTCCAGCATAGGGAAGTTAAATAAATAAATATAAATATATACAGACAAATCGCACAGATTGAGCTAGCCCCAAAGTAAGTTCGAGACTTGTGTTATGGGATACTAACTCAACGATACTATATTTTATAACAAATACATGTATAGATAAACATCCAAGACTCAGTTGGCAGATCATATCAGACTTTTTTTCTTTTTGGCAATGAAAATCGACCAAAAAAAATGGCCAAAGACTGACTTTGGGTCACTGAGCCTGGATAGTAAGTAGTAAACGTAAGTAATGAAAATCGATGACATCATTTATTCAGGACCTTTGCCCTTGTGAAATTCCCACGGGAACAGTGTTTGTTCCCGGGATGAAAGGTATCCTATGTCCTTCTCCGTACTTGTAACTGTATGTATCCGAAATTTTAGGCAGATTGGTTCAGGAGATAAAGCGTGAAGAGGTAACAAACAAACTCACTTTCGTATTTATAATATTAAGTTAGTATTAAATAAGCAATTGAATTAAAATTAAAAAATAATTGATAACTGTCTTTTGACCTGGGTCAATGTAAAATTACACATCAGCCCACGTAATTTAATAAAATTGGTAAATTTTTAATTTTAGTTTTTATCCAGGCAACATCCCTTTCAGTGCATACTAATGAAGAATATTTTTTTGCCTAAATGCATAACGCATTAAGACATTTAGCAGGGGTATGATGGGCTAGAAGAGCTTATTCTTTCTCGTTTATTGACTAATTGTTTTCTTTGCCAGGATCCGGTGAAGCTGAACCGGCTAAAACGCAAGATGGAGAAGAAGGCGCGCTGGAGCAACTACTACAAGGCTGTGGAGATCACCAATGAAGTGCTAACGCCGCCGGCCGAGGCTGTAAGTTATTACTACTATCACATGAGACATTCAGAGTTCGTGATAAATATTAATGCGGGTTTTGATGACAAGAACAAAACAAGACATATGTTGTAAAGTGACGTCTTTGGAGAAAATGCAGCAGTGGAGTTTGTTGCGCCGCCTCTTCTCCACTTGCGCTTTGGAGGCGGTGGTAACCTTAGCTTTAGGATTTTATGACGTCAACAAACTAAAAAACAAGAATTTGACGATATAAAAGTGCTATTTTTAAGCCTATTTAAATAAAAACAATTGACTTTGAATAAAGATTATTTAATAAGAATAAGACCCGGTAAGGGTCTTATAAAATATAATAATGATAGTTATATTTAATGAATTTAAAAGAAAAAGGCATAATGCTAACATATATAATTGTGTAGGTGGAGGCGCAACAAAAGCAAGGTGCGAAAGAGACGGTGGAAGTGAAGAGTGCCGAGCCAGAACTCGACGACGACAAGATCACACTGTCTTGGTGTAAGTATTATCACTACTCAAAGTTGAAAACAATTAACTATCATAAAGTTGATTTTCACGAAATAAAAATGGTTTACTTGAAATTCTATCGAATAAAAATCGACCTTATAATAGGTGTAAAAAAATAGTTTAAAACATAGCGGTTTTCATATGGCATTTTGCCATCGGATCCTGGTAGACCTATATGTTCACGACGGCACTTAGACGGCATACTGAACGGATTTGTTTTTGTATATCTTTGCTGATTTTCTACGGATCAATAAGTAAAATCTTTTAAAATGTAAATATAGCCGTTCAGTATATAGGATATTTTTATGTAATAAGTTGATTGAATGTAAATAAAGATACCCTTTTTCATCCTTAGACTAGCGAACTAGGCTAATATAGGTTAAATATGTACTAGTTGTTAAGTATTAAAGAGTATTTCCTTCTGTTGTTTCATTTTAGTTCATATATTTAGGCAAACTAATCATAGAAACACTAGAAACAGATAGGTAGAGACCTGAAAAGGTCTGTTTTCACTCATTGTAGACAGCAACTGCACACGATGTTAGCGTAGCGATGAACACGGGCGCTCTGACGCCGCGCCGAATGGCAGGCGTGGTTTTATTAAGAAGGGGTGGGGGAAAGTTCATATTTATAGTCATTTACTCCGCGCTCGCTTGGAGCCTCACCTGAGCATCGCCGCGTGACACAACTAGTCCTAGAATGTAGCCTAGAGTAAAATACACTTTGGTTTAAGCTGCCACATGTACCTAGATCTAAGGGTTAAGAGAAAATAAATTTGAAAGCTAGAGGGGTAGGCAGGGACCGCTGGCCAGCTCATTAATTAAAAATGTATAAAAGAACGCGCGGTTTCATACACCGCACAGTTTCAATTCAGTGCTCTCCGGGATCCAGAAATAGTGAAAAGTACCTAGTGCCTGGCTAGTGACCCTGCCCTCACCCTGGGGTTTTCATAGTGAATTCAATAGTGCTTTTATTTCCACCCAGTGTTAGTTACCTACTGTAGTCCTAGTGCGACAGTATCTAGTCACACCGCACACCCAAAACGGGAGCGGTAATTAGGCCCTCCCGTACAAAGTGGTCCTATCGAAGCCGGATAAAAAAGTAGTGAATCAGTGTGAATAAATGGACAGTACAGTAGTGTTTTTTAATTTTAAAATAAATAACAGTGCATAACAGTGTCAGTATAGTATATAACAGTATTTTAAAGTGAGTTACAGTGTCAGCCAGATTGGCAAAAAGAAAGTAATCAGTCCAGTGTCAGCCAGATTGGCAAAAAGAAAGTAATCAGTCCAGTGTCAGCCAGATCGGCATAAAGAAAGTAATCAGTCCAGTGTCAGCCAGATTGGCATAAAGAAAGTAATCAGTCCAGTGTCAGCCAGATTGGCAAAAAGAAAGTAATCAGTCCAGTGTCAGCCAGATTGGCATAGAGAAAGTAACAGTCGTCTACACCTTACATTAAGGCTAACCAGTGCTAAAAGTAAATAGTAGTCCAGTTTATAGACCGATGCCTGTAAAGTAAATAAACACTACAGTCTGTGAGTTTCCCCAAGTGGCGCGATTCGAGTGTAAAGTAACGCGTTGATGTACAGTGGTCCGAAAGGTGGGGAAGTCTCGAGTTAAGACTGTATACTGTGCCCTGTGTTTTTGAATTACACGAATACGCATAGAGACATGATGTTTATTGACTTCAAGTATTAACAGTGAGTATATAATCCAGTGTATAAACAAATAAGTGTCAAAAGTAAATAAATGGACTGGCATATAGACTGTACGCGAATTTAAAGACTGATATTAGTAAACAATAGTGACTCTATAGACTGATTGCTGCTTTAAGTGACTGTTAATAGTAACCAGTGATAAAAATAATAAAGAATAGTAACTGTTAGTGCTGTTATATACTGTGAGGGCAAAATGGTGGTCACTAGAAGCCAGAAGGGTGACGAATCAGGTTCTTCTAACCCGGCGGGACCCGGAGAGCACCGGACTCATCAAGAACCTGCCGAACAAGTATTAATAGACGTTCAAGGAATACAGGGGTACAGAATGTGCCACGTCCGCCTGTATTGGAAGCTTTTTTGGCAGCGTCGGGCAGCGGTATTACTGCTAACCCTACTCGCATGGAAATAGGCGAGTCAGAAGAAGAGGTCGTCTCGTCCAGGGCAACAGAATCGTCTCAGGCGTTGCTGGAAGGATCAAGGCGATCAAATACGCTGAGGCCTAACGACGTTCGGTCACGCCGATCGGCGGCCTCCTGCAAGAAGCTCCTCGCGGAGCTGGAGGCCAAAGAGAAGCTAGCCGAAAGCAGATTAAAGCAGGCCAAAGCTGAGGAGGAATTGCAAAGACTGAAGCTTCAAAAAATGAGGTTAGATGACACATCTGAGGAAGAAGAAGATGATGAACTCGAGTCAGTGAGAATTCAGAATTGGATTGAAAGGACGCCATTAAGGAGTCAAGATATTGCACCGCCAATGGAAGACAAGGTTAAGGAGGTAGAGGCAGCGCCGCAGCGACAAGATGAATATGTGCGGGAGATTGTTCGGGAACCAGTGATAGAGAAATGCACTGATGGGCCTACTCGTCAATCTCAAACTAATGTGGACGTCGCGACGCTCGCTACAGCTCTGGTTCAGGCAGCAAAAGGAAGCAGAGACCCTCCAAAGTATTTGCAAGAGTTACCATTCTTCAACGGCAATAGCAGCGAGTGGCTTGGGTTTAAGGCGGCCTATGAAGACTCACATAAGTTTTTCTCAGCGAGTGAAAACGTGTCAAGAATAAGAAGAAGTTTGAAAGGCACAGCTAAAGAAGCCGTCGGGTGCCTCTTATTCAGTCAATCTGACCCAAAGAAGATTATAGAAGCATTAGAAAGAAGATTCGGTCGACCGGAGTCACTCATACATGCGGAAATAGAGAAACTGAAGCATCTGCATAAGATAAGTGACAGTCCAAGAGAGTTGTGCGTCTTTGCAGGCGCAATAGATAACATAGTGGGAACAATAGAAGCCTTAAAGAAGTCTCACTATTTGTATAATCCAGAATTAGTCCGGATAGTGATTGAGAAACTAACGCCGATACTGAGAAACAAGTGGTATGATTATGTGGCGGTCAAGACAGAAGATATTCCAGATATAAAGAAGCTGTCTAACTTTCTCAATGAAGAAGCGGACAAGTGCGGAGCATACGCATTGCCTGAAATAGTGAAGGAAGATAGAAACTTTCAAGATAGAAGAAAGAGAAAAGAACAAGCCTTCACACTGAAGAAAGAAGTTTCAGAAAAGTGCCCCGCCTGTGAGAAACAACATTACCTAACAGATTGTGAGAAGTTCAAGCAAGCTACAACCGAAGAAAGGTGGTTGATATGTAAGAAGAATAACGTCTGTTTTCGGTGTATAAGAAGCAAACACAAGAGATTCGTCTGCAAAGCTCCAGTATGTGGACAAGATGGTTGTCAAATGAGGCATCACAAACTACTACACTATCAGAAGAAGGCAGCAACGCCAGAAGCTGTGACGTCAGCGAGGGAAGTCACCATGGCTACTGATCAACCGAGTTATCGACGGGCATATTTGAAGATTGTTCCCGTAGTGTTGACTGGCCCACTCACAAGCGTCGAGACATTCGCCTTGCTGGACGAAGGAAGCACCGTCACACTGATAGATGCATCCATTGCTGAAGTCATAGGAGCAGATGGGCCAAAGAAGACAATGTGGTTGCAGGGAATAAGCACAGAAGTGAGACACGAAAACAGCAAGATGCTTAGCTTCAAGATCAAAGGGAAATATGTTAAAGAAGTACATGAAGTCGAAGCGGTTCGTACGGTGGATCGTCTGAATTTCGCGTCTGACACAATAAGAAGAGAAGACATTGAAGATTGCGCTCACCTCACAGACATAGCAGAAGAAATCGTGTATGAGAGAGCGACGCCAAAGATACTTATTGGTCAGGATAATTGGCACCTGATAGTGACAAGGGAGCTACGTGTAGGGAAGAAAAATCAACCTGTCGCGTCCTACACTCAATTAGGATGGGTACTGCATGGGTGTCAGAGCTCTACTACTGACACTATCGCCTTCTGTGGAAACCTGAAGCAGATGAAAAGGGATGAAGATATGGAAGAACTTATCAAAGAACATTTCAAGCTGGAGTCACTTGGTATAGAAGCTAAGAAGCCAAGAGAAGATCCTGAGAGAAAAGCCCTCGACATTCTAGAAGAAAAGAGTCGTCGCCTACCCGAGGGGAGATATGAGACTGGCATGCTGTGGAAGGATAAAGATTTCGTTATTCCCAACAACTATCCACAGGCTGAGAAACGGCTTCATTTATTGGAGAAAAAGCTAGACCGTGATGAGGACCTCAAGGAGAAATACAAAGATCGTATGCAGAACCTACTCAAGTCAGGGTATGCTGAACCGGCACCCGCATCTCCAAAACAAGGTAGAACATGGTACCTTCCTCACTTTCCAGTGATCAATCCAGCCAAGCCTCACAAACCACCAAGATTGGTTCACGACGCAGCAGCCAAGTTCGCCGGGATGAGCCTCAACGACATGCTTCTATCCGGGCCAGATCTACTCCAGTCCCTACCAGGGGTAATTATGAGGTTCCGTCAATATCCTTATGCAGTATCGGCGGACATCAAAGAAATGTTTATGCAGATAAAGATAAAGAGAAGAAGATCGCGACACACTTCGGTTTCTATGGAGAGATGACCGGCGGGAGGGCGAACCAGATGAATTTCGCATGACATCGGTCATTTTCGGAGCAACATCGTCACCATGCACCGCTCTATATGTTAAAAACAGGAATGCAGAGGACTACCAGGAACAATACCCGCACGCAGCAGAGGCAATAAAGAAGAATCATTATATGGATGATTACTTACAAAGTTTTGTCACTATAGAAGAAGCCATAGAGACGACGAAAGCGGTTGACTATGTACATAAACAAGCAGGATTCGTGCTCAACGGTTGGACTTCGAACAAACAAGAGATACTAGTAGAAGTTGAACTCGAGAAACACTCCAATTTCAACGTGATAATCGGAGGAAAAGAAACAGAGAAAGCTCTAGGGCTTCAGTGGAACGTCCAAGAAGATTGCTTCAGCTTCAAAATCAACAGGATGAAGACACCAGAAGAAGTCATCCAGAACGAGAGAAAACCGTCCAAAAGGGAAGCACTCAGCATCATCATGGCGCTCTTCGATCCCTTGGGTTATATATCTCCGATAACCATGCCAGCAAAGAGGATTTTCCAGGACACTTGGCGATATACCATCGGTTGGGACGAACCAATTCCAGAAGAACTCTGGCCAAGATGGCAGAAGTGGATGAGAAGTCTATTCAGCATAGAAAACCTGAGGATACCGCGGTGCTACGATTACAGAGCATCGACGCGCCGTCAACTACACACCTTTGTTGACGCAAGTGAGGAAGCTTATGCAGCCGCTGTATACTGGCGCTCCGAGAACAACGATGGCAGTATAACGGTAGCATTGGCAGCCGCGAAAAGCAAGGTGACACCGCTGAAACCTATCTCCATACCACGGCTGGAGCTACAGGCAGCACTTCTGGGGGCAAGATTGGCGCATACTGTTCCTGGAGGAGCATGAGTTCGAAGTGGAGAAGAAAATATATTGGAGTGATTCACGCACGGCCTTAGCGTGGATACGATCGGAACCAAGAGCCTACAAAACGTTCGTCGCTCACAGATTGGCAGAGATTGAAGATACCACTAAGAAAAATGAATGGAGGTGGCTGCCGACGAAGGAAAACGTGGCTGATGATGCGACGAGGTCCACACCCAACGAGTTTGATCATAATCATCGATGGTTCAAGGGACCAGCGTTTCTCACGTTACCAGAAGACCAATGGCCAGTAGAAGTATCAAGTGAAGTTCCTGAAGACGACATAGAAAGGAAACCACTGAGATGTCACTTGGGAGAGGGGAACAACAATATCCCTATCTACCACAGATAGATAGATTTTCAAAGTGGACAAGACTGATAAGAGCAACAGCCTACGTCCTGCTATTCATCCAGAAGTTGTCAACGAAGAGGGCAATGGCAACAAGGAAAAGGACCAAGAAGACAGCAGAGAAGGATCCTACCTGGGCGAGAAACAAGAAGAAAGAAGTCTCCTTGCCTAGACCTAAAAGCAGCTCGACCCATCAAAGGAAATACGAAGAATTGTCGGCATATCTACTAATGAGAGCCGAAAAGATGTGGATAGAAGCCAGCCAAGAGGATTCCTTCCGTAAAGAAAAAATCAGGGTGAGAAACGGTGAGAAACCTGCCGGAGAAGATAGATTAGCTAGTCTCAACACATATATCGACGAAGAAGGCATCTTGAGACTCCGAGGGAGAGTTGCTGCAGCGAGAAACATAAGTGAAGACCAAATCAACCCTCCAGTATTAGACGGGAAGCATCGCTACACCAAGTTATACGTTCAATATGTGCACGAGAAACTCCATCACGGCGGAGTTGAGCTGGTAGTGAACGAGCTACGGCAACGAGTCTGGATAATCCGAATCAGGCCAGAAGTTCGCAGTGTCATCAAATCTTGCATCTTCTGCAGGATAAGAAGACCGAAGCCATTACATCCAGTGACGGGAGATTTGCCACCTGCACGACTAGCTCATCACGCACGTCCGTTCACCTTTACTGGCCTGGACTATTTTGGGCCCATGGAAGTCACCGTTGGACGTCACAAAGAGAAGCGATATGGAGCGTTGTTCACCTGCATGACGTCGCGAGCCATTCATATCGAGATTGCTCACTCGCTCAGCACGGATTCTGCGATAGCGGCACTCCGGAGGTTCATAGCAAAGAAGAGGATGTCCGAAAGAGATGTGGAGCGACAACGCCACATGCTTCAAAGGTGCAGAAAAGGAGTTAGCAAGAAGCCGCCTTAGAAGGTCTACAGCATGAGGTCGTCACGCACCAGATACATTGGCGATACATCCCCCCTGCTTCTCCATTCATGGGGGAGCGTGGGAAAGGATGGTGCGCGCGGTGAAAGAAGCTCTCAAGACTACGCTACACGAGAAGTACCCGTCAGATGAGACACTCGCCACTCTACTTGCAGAAGTAGAAAACACCGTGAATTCGAGACCCTTAACCCATGTCTCAGTCTCTCCTGATGAACCTGAAGCTCTTACTCCTAACCATATCCTTGTGGGTCCCAATAGTCATGTTCCTCCTCCGGGGTACTTTGGGGTGGAAGACGTCAACGCCAGACAACAATGGAGAAGAGCCCAAGCCCTAGCTGACATATTCTGGAGAAGATGGGTGCGCGAGTACCTACCCATACTGCAGCACCGGCGGGAGCCATTCAACCCGTCCAAACCACCTGAGGTCAGGGGACTTCGTGGTCATCTGCGACGCCAACTTACCGAGAAACACATGGCCGAAGGGGAGGATCGTGCGAGTCTACCCAGGTGCCGACGGAGAAGTGCGAGTCGTCGACGTCCAGGTTGGAGGCGGCCGGGTGTTACAACGTCCAACCAAGAAGATCGTCGTGATCCCAGAGGTATCGCCGGGCGGCGACGGCGGGAGAAATGTTCACGACGGCACTTAGACGGCATACTGAACGGATTTGTTTTTGTATATCTTTGCTGATTTTCTACGGATCAATAAGTAAAATCTTTAAATGTAAATATAGCCGTTCAGTATATAGGATATTTTTATGTAATAAGTTGATTGAATGTAAATAAAGATACCCTTTTTCATCCTTAGACTAGCGAACTAGGCTAATATAGGTTAAATATGTACTAGTTGTTAAGTATTAAAGAGTATTTCCTTCTGTTGTTTCATTTTAGTTCATATATTTAGGCAAACTAATCATAGAAACACTAGAAACAGATAGGTAGAGACCTGAAAAGGTCTGTTTTCACTCATTGTAGACAGCAACTGCACACGATGTTAGCGTAGCGATGAACACGGGCGCTCTGACGCCGCGCCGAATGGCAGGCGTGGTTTTATTAAGAAGGGGTGGGGGAAAGTTCATATTTATAGTCATTTACTCCGCGCTCGCTTGGAGCCTCCCTGAGCATCGCCGCGTGACACAACTAGTCCTAGAATGTAGCCTAGAGTAAAATACACTTTGGTTTAAGCTGCCACATGTACCTAGATCTAAGGGTTAAGAGAAAATAAATTTTAAAGCTAGAGGGGTAGGCAGGGACCGCTGGCCAGCTCATTAATTAAAAATGTATAAAAGAACGCGCGGTTTCATACACCGCACAGTTTCAATTCAGTGCTCTCCGGGATCCAGAAATAGTGAAAAGTACCTAGTGCCTGGCTAGTGACCCTGCCCTCACCCTGGGGTTTTCATAGTGAATTCAATAGTGCTTTTATTTCCACCCAGTGTTAGTTACCTACTGTAGTCCTAGTGCGACAGTATCTAGTCACACCGCACACCCAAAACGGGAGCGGTAATTAGGCCCTCCCGTATACTATAGTTACTCTTGTTTTCAACATTGAGTAGCCGGGTTGCCATCTCATTTGATGCTTCCTTCTTACTCATGCTATCTCTTACACAATCCATCCATCTCTTTTTGGGTCTTCCTCTATTTTTTTGTCCCCGTCTTTATTAAGGGTCCATGGGTCCATCCTGTGATATGACTTTCGGTTTTAAAAATATGTCCGTGTCATTTTAAATCTATGGTTAACTTTATTAAGAAATATACAAACATCAACTTCGTGTTTTCCACTTGTAAACAATCTTACCATGTCTTTTTATGATTTTACAACAATATAAATTCAAATAGACTTTTTAGGAAATTACTTCGTAGGTCATAACTGTTTTATTTTAGAATGTTTAGGTTTGAACTAATATTTGATTTATTTTCAACAAAAAGTACTGTGAAGATTGTTTACATAATAGGACAAGTAGGAAAAAACTGAGTTTAGGTACACAACTTAATTTAAAATCAAATTACAATTATGAACTACAATCAACAATTCTTTGAACTAAATAAACAATAAATAATAATAAATAAATATATACGGACAAATCACACAGATTGAGTTAGCCCCAAAGTAAGTTCGAGACTTGTGTTATGGGATACTAACTCAACGATACTATATTTTATAACAAATACATATATAGATAAACATCCAAGACCCGGGTCAATCTGAAAAAGATCATTTTCCATCTTGACCCGACCGGGGATCGAAACCGGGACCTCCGGTGTGGCAGTCCGGCGTGATGACCGTTGGGCCACGGAGGTCGTCATTTTAGGTTTATTTAATTTATAATTTTATTCTAAAAACGATATAACATTTCCACAGACGACAGCGACCTGAACCAGTACATAGAGCTGCCCGCACTCAACACCGTAGTTCCTCTGAGCGACGGTGCGTTTGCGCACGCCTGGGCCGGCGCACGCGCATCGCACGGGGTCTCCAGTGGTAGAGTGTGTTACGAGGTGAGATATACTATTACTAGCTTTTGCCCGCGGCTTCGCTCGCGTTAATCCTTTCTTAGCGGATGCCTACGTCATAACATCTACCTGCATGCCCAATTTCAGCCCGATCCGTCCAGTGGTTTGGGCTGTGCGTTGATAAATCACTATGTCAGTCAGTCAGTCACCTTTGAGTTATATATATTAGTACTATATAAATATATATATATATAGATAGATAGGAGTGATAATGAATATAATAATAGGGGTATATATAATAGGGGCGGGGGGTAATATATAGGGGTGAGGTGATATATATATCATCTAGCTTTTGGCCGCGACTTCGTCCGCGTTAATTTCACGGAAGTAGTGCTTTTCCCCGGAATGAAAGGTACCCTATGTCCTTCTCAGTACTTCGAACTATGTGTATGCGAAATTTCACAAAGATTGGTTCAGTAAATAAAGCATAGGTAACAAATAAACAAACTCACTTTCGCATTTATAATAGCTTTTGCCCGCGACGTCGCCCGCGTGAGGTTTTTTTCTAGGGATTTTTAATTTTCCCGAAAGAACTAATCCTACTTCCTACTAATATTATAAATGCGAAAGCTTGGATGTGAGGATGTTTGTTACTCAATGACGCAAAATCTACTGGACGGATTTCAATGAAATTTGGTATACGGGTAGAAAAATACTTTCTTTATCCTGATATTCCCACGGGAGCGAAGCCCCAGGGCGCGGCTCGTTTTATATCTGTACCTTAGAGGCATAAGGGCCTAAGTGACAAATTCCGATTTTTTTTTTATCGCAATATCATGATTGTTTTTTTTTTTCTGCATCGAATGGTCTAATACACGTAGTTCTAAGTGGCTTAGATCAAAAACTATTCAATTGCATTAGGCTCCATGTGGAAAAAAACGTCTATAGGCATAAGTGTCAATTTTGTTTTACAACACAATGCTCCAAACACACTTGACATTATTTAATTATTTAAAGGCGCTAAGACACAAAGACCTTTCTGCCGCTATGAAATTTACGTCTTTTAAAAATATGGCGCCAAAAGTTCTTGCAAGTTACGCGCTCGTCCGAGTAAAAGAGACAGCGCTATACAGTTTTGTATGCGACTAAGTGAGATGGTCGTATACACATTTTGTGTTTTGTTAAATTATGATATTTAGTTGTCATTTTTGTTTCGCTCGTTGAGAGAATAGCAAATTCAGTGAATTTAATTTATTTAAATATTAAAAATGAGCAGCAAAAGGAGTGCACGTATAACAAAAATGTTTGTTAACATAAAAATACCAAGTAAATCGCCAGAATTACCAGATTGCGAAGGTAAGTACTATTTTAATTTGCAATATAACTTATCAAATTTTTCTGAATAGTTTTATACTGTTTTTTTATACTTGCTACTATTGTGTTAGATTTAGTTAGGTATTATTTTTTTTACTAACGATCACAAAAAATATGCATGTACTTTATTACGCATTTATGTCAAACTTTATATTGTATCTTTATCATTTTGATTTACTCAGTGTTTACAATGATAAAATTAGGTAAGTAAATAGGTTAATCAGGACCACAGGAGCAGTAGTTTGTATAATATCGACTCCAATGCATATTTTGTTCATGCGATTCTCGGAAGCTAATATCAGTTTGTAATCATTATTAAAACTAAACATTTTTTCAAGCTCGTTTAATATTTTATCTGACAGTGTTTCAATATTTTTTTTATATAGGTAGTCATATATTTTTTGTTAAGATTTTTATGTATTTTAACGTTATTTTTTTCAGATTCAACGTGTTCCTCCTAAAAAAGAAATTTATCTCCTCTCGATTACGGAAGTGATGATAGTGTTGCTGATAAGGATTTTAACCCTGATGGTTTTGAAAATTCCTCTGATAGTGACCAGCACCAGGAGTATCTTGTAATCTCTTTACACAATCTGAAATTGATGAAGACTTAATTCAGCTATCTGATTTGAATATCAGTCCAGAAGAATGTTTTTTAAAGCCCGTAGAAAAAGAGCATTTCTATCCTGTAATTACCACAGCTGAAATACCTTCTGAACAAGCTAAACCAATTGTATCAGAAACTAAGGTACTTGATTCTTCTTTACAAGCTACTCCTGTAAAACAGTCACAAAATGCTATACAAACTACTTCTATACAACAAAAAATTTAAAAAAAGACTTTTAAATATCAAAAGACTTTAAAATACCGGAAACAGTTTGGTGGCAATTGCGACGAGATAACATGGGCGTATTGTTTTACAAAACAAATGTGGATGAAATAAACTTTTCTGAGCTAACACTTATTAGAAACACAAAAACAAACCCTATCATGCCAACCAATTTAGAAGTCGCTAGAATAACAGAAAAACCTATATCAACTGCAAAGTTTAATGATCTAATGACCCTACTACAATGGGTTCCAAAGTCCTGTCACCATTACTACCAAAGCCTGGTGCATTTCAATACTGCAAGTGATGTTCCTGAAGCTGATAGCGTCGATGAGTAAAAAACAAATTTTTACCTTGGATATTGATTTAAGTACATTGTTATTAGTTTTTAGTGATTTTAACTTGATCTCATATTTTGAAATTAAGAAACTTTTGTGTACTTTAGTATAGCATTTTGAAGACATAAAAACCCCTTATAAAAATTGATCTCATTATAATAAGCATAAAAGTTTTCTGCTATTGTATCATCAACATAAAATTGCAATATGAAACTTACTAATAAACTTACTACCTATTACTTTTATAAATTGATTAGGTTAATAGAAGAGTTTTTTTTTTGTTTTCTAATTAAAAATTTTGCAGATTATTGATAATACTACTTAACTGTTTATTTTCGTAATAAAAAACGACATGAATAATAAACGTCTTTAATTTTTGTGCCTCCGATACACACCTATTTTAATATATCGTAGGAGGCAAAATATTATAACGGAACATAGACCAGTGATAATTTTTCGATATTTGACAAATTGATTATAATTTGAGCACTATTTAAATATAGACCCAGTATATAGAGTGATGCTGAATATTCGTTAGACCCATAAAGACCCAAGTCAAACATGGTATCCCGATTCTCAGGTTTGTTTAGAAGGAAAAGTCGCTATCTTACCTATATAGACCTAAATTTATTATTTTTACATTATGACATATAGCTCCATTGTACAATAGTGCTTTAAATTTTAATCAAAATTCAATTTCTCTTTAAATGCATAAGGATCTATCTCTGCATAGGTCGAAATGTTCGCGTGCATAAAGTTCTAATATGTCCCAATTTTCAGAAAAAAATTAAATAATATTATTTGAACTTCATGTAAAAAATATTTCTAAAAATATAAAACCCTAACTAACTAACACATGCACATACAAAAACTTAACTGATTTAGATGAAAACTCTCAAAGCTTTAATTTTTTGAAATGTTATTTTGGCTGTCCTGTAAAATTGATATTAAGCACTTTGACCCTTATGCCTCTAAGGTACAGAATGTTGTTATATGTATATGTTATATGTTCTTTAACCTTTCAAAGAAAATCCCACCTAAATCGGATTACCCGTTTTGAAGAATATCCGTGACAAACATACAGACAAAAATAAAAAATATTGTTTGGTCGGTCTGGTTAAAATATCGGTACTGGTTAAAATTTGCAGTTATTTTGAAATGACAGGACACTTCCAATTTTGTTTATTTGTATAAAAGTCACAGTATAAATCACCACACAGTATAAGTCACAGTATAAATCACCACACAACACTCCGTGCTGATCTGAGAGCGATCAAAAAGGATTGAATGTGCCATCTGCTTCTCTTCCCGCGCAGATTGTAAAAGTCAACAAAGGGATTAACCTCTGAAATGCGGAAGCGCTCAAATGCCATGCGACAAATTTTACAGGATTTTGAAATTCAGTGAAATACAGTCTAGATTTTATTATTTAATATAATGATTTGTTTGCAGGTCCGCGTGGGAGCGATGGTGACCACCACGGAAAGTGGTGAGAAGGAAAGCATCGCGTCCGGCCTGCGCGTGGGCTGGTCCACCGACGACTCCTCTCTGCATCTTGGTAATTATTGGTTCATAACCCCCACACAAAAAGAGGGGTGTTATAAGTATACGTTTGAAGTGTCTGGGTTACTATCTGTCTATGGCTCATGGCTGTATGGGCTTTAGATCCCTTTGCCTTTCCTCACGGATAAAGAAACCAAAAAAAAATGTCTATGGCTCATCTTTTTAACATGCCCCAACTGCCCTTTCTTCTGTACCGTACCATGGAAGCTCTCAATGAGGCCAAGGATACGGTGGAAGTGGCCAAATATAGGTAAAAAAAGTCTAATTTGGCCACTTCGACTCAAGTTGATGTATGTCTGTGGCGTCGTAGTTCCCAAACGGATTTTCAGTTGATTAGTTTTTTTGTTTGTAAGATGATTTAATCGAGAGCCATGATTCATGGAAATCGTCGTAATCAGCATTTTACAACGTGTTTTTCGAGGGTTTTTGTAATTTGAAATGTATATTGTTTTGGTTAAAATTTTTGCAGCGTCCTGTATACATATATTTTACTCATAATAAGTACACTTTGTATGAGTTCTCGTATGCAGGTATATAAATATTCCGTATTTACTCTTGCGGGTCATATCACCCGTAGAGATCGCAAGCGGAAGTACATTATTTTCATTTATATACTTACTAAGATATTATTTATTCACTGAGAAAAATCCACAGGAGCGAGGCCTAACGTACTAATACGTAATGTTAGCTGTTGCTCCCGGCTTCGCCCGCGTGAATCTCGTTTTTTAACCCCCTTAGGAGTGGAATTTCCAAAATTCACCACCACTTAAACCTCCGTGCAAATTCAATTTTCTACTCTGCGTTGATATACCAATCAAAAATTTTATATATGGAGATATTATTTTACCACTGAGGTATTGTAATTTAAAAAATCTACCCGAAGTGCACTAAATATTGCATATTGCATATATTTGTATATTTTTTAAGTTAACCTACCCACTGCTGGGAAAAGGACTCAAGGACTCCCCACTTTGCTTCCACCTATCCCTGTCCATAGCAACGTTCGACCAATCCGGCTGGAAAGAGTCAAGGTCGTCGCGCCATCTTTTCCTTGGCCTTTGTAATTTTTTATAATAAAAATGCATAGTTATGTATGGATTTTGTCTGAAGTAAATATTTAATTTATTATTCATAGGTGACGGTGAATTCAGTTGGGGCTACGAAAGCAGCGGGCGAGCGGTCAACAACGGTGAATTCAAGGACTACGGCAAACAGCTGACTGAAAAGGATGTCGTTGGCGTCTATTTGGTGAGGAATACATTTATTCCTTCATTAATTTGGTTATACAGGGTGATATACAAAGTGACATTTTTTTTACTAATTCCTATCCAAACTGTAAGGAGAGTTAAAATGTCACTTTGTATATCATCCTGTATAAAATGCCACCATGATAATAATTTTTGCTATACTTAAATTTCTTTGGAATCCTACTCAGTTTCATCATTCAAACCTGCTACGAAAATTTTGCGGGTGGACAAAATCTCACCCTGTATTAACACCTAAATCCTACTAATATTATGAATGCGAAAGTTTCTGAGGTTGTTTGTTACTCAATCACGCAAAATTACTGGACGGATTTCGATGAAGTTTAGTACACGGGTAGCAAAATAACGGGAATAGCACATAGGGTACTTTTCATCCCACGGGAGCGAAACCCCGGAGCGCAGCTAGTTTATGAAATATGTAATATTTGTAAAATATTTTTTAGAAATGTAGCAGAAATCCGGAATTTCTTCCATTTATTTTTCTAATATTTTTTTATTATTATTTATAAATATTGTTTAGTTAATAAAACGGAATGTTTCAGGATCTGGAATCGAACCCGTGCAAGATATCGTACACGGTGAACGGCGCGGAACTGGGCGCGGCGTACGAGGTGGACAGAGCCTCGCTCGCCGGCAAAGTGTTGTTCCCGCACATACTCACCAAGAATCTGTGCTATCGTGTCAACTTCGGTTATGATAGGTGGGTTTCGACGGTGTTTGTGAAGCGGTGGTGGCCGAGTGGTAGGGCGCCCGCCTGTGGATGCAAAATCCCAGGTTCGAATCCTGCCCGGGCTACGTGAGTTTGTCTGACTCATGTTAGTTTTCATCGACCACCACTTGCTTCCGGTGAAGGAAAACATCGTAAGGAAACCTGCACTCTGGTAGTGTGTGAAATGGAGAAGGCAATAGAAAACCACTCCATTTAAATTGCCAAGAGAGTCGTTGTGTGTGTTTCATTCCATATAATGACCACTACCCTCAGTCATGAGGAAATACGACTAAAGAGAGTAGAAAATTAGTATGGGCCGGGACGTTGTTCCAGCGGGAATTTCGGGAAATCCTCTCTTAGTGCTCCCCTACACTCCCTAAGGAACCTACATGACAAATTTCAGCTTCCTACGCCCAGTAGTTTTGGCTGTGCGTTGTCTGTCAGTCACTCAATCAGTAGCGGAAAAATGTTAGTATATTGATTGATAATATCTAGGAGAGATGTATAAAGTTAAGTGTTAAAAAAACGGTGTACTGTTAGGCCCGGCCGTGTGGAACAGTTACACACATTCGTCCCTTTATTCCTGTATTAAATTATTTTTTGCAATTTTCAATATTGGATTGCGAAGTAATTATACAGGTATATCAATATTTCGTATTACTCTTGTACGTTTTATTACTTACAAGATCGCAAGCGGAATAACAAATCTATTCGTTTGTCCCGGTGGTGTCTGAAATTAATTTATGTCTGTAATAAATTACCTCGTAATTTTTATATAATGGGCTCTATATACGACGCAACTCCTTTGCGTGCTTATCTAATTCGTAAATAAAAAAGTAGCTGTAAAGTAGGAATTTCGGGATAAAAAGTACCCTGTGTGCATTGCAAATACTACTGAACGAAATTTGATGCGGTTTTACAGATGTATTACTGAAAGTCTAATATAAAACCTGGTTTTTCATCTTGACACGCCGCTTGGAACTTGAGATATTAACTCTAGTTAATTATTAGGGATTAATTAGGGATTTATCCCACTCGAACGACGTCGCGGGCAAAACCTAGTCTTGCTTTGCATTAGATATACATACATACATAGAATCACGCCTTTGTCCCTTACGGGGTAGATAGAGCCAAGAGTCGTTAGACTCGAAGGCCACGTTTAGCTGAATAGTGGGCTTTTGGAATGGAGATTCAGATATAGTGACAGGTTATCGCCTATGAGTGGAGGAATCCCCAGTTTAGAGCCTTTTCCCTCGATTAACTTTAATAATCTGCGCGGGAAGAGAAGCAGCTGGCACATTCTATGTTTTTTCTTCGCTCCCAGACCAACATGGAAGCATAAGAGTCTCATTATTAAAACTAGCTAAAAGTCTAAAAAAAAATGGTTTCCGCTTCTCTTGGCCCTATGAAGATCCCTATGAATTTCTTAAATATCTCCTATGTACAGACAAAGACCAGTTACAGTTTTATTATATGTATTGATTGACGATGATTTGTTTAGATACAACATGCTAACGCGAACTAAGATCGTCCGCAACCGCATCGAGATCCCCGTGGAGCAAGTTCTAGAAGAGAAGAGAGCCATCGAGGCGGAGCTGCAGAAGCAGAAGGAGGAGGCGGAGAGACGCGCCAGGGAGAAACGGGAGGAGAGGGAGCGGCAGCGGCTGGAGAGGCAGAAGAAGAAGAAAGAGGTATTTCAATTTATTTATTTCAGAAGATTATCAGCTTTATAATCAATGTAATCAAGAACTTAATATTTAAATGCCGAGACATGTTTTCATAAATTGAAAATTTTATTATAGCTTTATAATGCCACTTAAGACTAAGAAGTGCTACAAATAAAAGTTGTGAAGCTATCTTCATTATATAAAGCAAGCGCCAAATAAGAAACTATCTAAACTCCATTTATTCTTACCAGTCCTATCATGTTAACAATCTTACCATGTCTTTTTCTGATTTTACAACAATATAAATTAAAATAGACTTTTTAGGAAATTACTTTCGTGGTTAATAAATGTTTTACTTTGGAATGTTTAGGTTTGAACTAATATTTGATTTATTTTCAACAAAATTCAACAAAAAGTACTGTGAAGATTGTTTACATGATAGGACTGGTAAGAATAAATGGAGTTTACTTACAGATTTTTCTTTATCTCAAATACATACAATAGTAAACATATGATACCAAAATAATCTATTTATGATAATAATCTTATTAATTACAGGAGAGGGAGAAAGAAGAGAGAGAGAGAAAAGAGAAGGAAGCCAACGAGCGCAGAGAGAGGGGGGAGGAGGAACCCATGGAGCAGGACACGGACGAACTGACCGCGGACAAGGACAAGGGGGACCGCGGAGAAGAACCTAAGGTACCACCAAATAGTTTATAAACTAGCTAGTACTAGCCGCGTCCCGGGGCTTCGCTCCCGTAGGAATATAGCTAGCTGCGTCCCAAGGCTTCGCTCCCGTGGGAATTTAAGGGTAAAAATTACCCTATATGTGCTATTTCCGGTATTTTTCTATCCGTGTACAAAATTAAATCGAAATTCGTCCAGTAGATTTTGCGTGTTTGAGTAATAAACATCCTCACAAACTCACATCCAAACTTTCGCATTTATAATATTAGTTGAATTTGGTACCACCTACTGACGAAATTTCTTCTCAGCAGAAAGGCATTTATATATAGGATACTTAGTCTAGAAATGAATTAATATAGGTGGACCTATTTTTAGAAATTTATGGGCTGAACTAAAAATAAAAAAGAATATAAAATACAAAAAAAAACCACTTGCATAAAACAAATTGAACTGTTTGTTTTCTAAAATAAAAATATAAAACTGTTATTATTTCCAACTGATAAAATCATTGTATTGTATTTATTTCAGGAGAACGGTGACAAACCGGAAGAAGGAAAGGAACCGGAAGTTAAAGCGGAGTCGATGGAGACTGACGAGGCACCTAAGCAGCCAGAAAATAAAGACGTCAAAGAAGAACCTGCAGGTTAGCTTTCAAAATATATATATTTTTTATTTAGCTAATAGGTTTCACTGCTTGGCAAAAGCCTCGCTTCACCAACTACAGTGGGGGGCCAGATAATTAGGGTCACCAGTCGATTTTCATACAAATGAGGAACTTTGAAGCATTGGTTCAACGCCAGGATTGATCTGAGCTGTGATCTGATGATAGCCATTGAGGGATAGAATGGAGGACATCCAGATCGCTATACACGCCCAACTGATCAGATCAGCATTCTCTATTTCTATCGCTTATCTCAAAAAAAAAAAAATTTTACACGACTGACCAAAAAAGGAGTGTTATGTTTTCATGGTTCATGTATTTATGTAAGTTTCTTTATTCCACCATAAATCCTAAAAGGCTTAACAGATTTTGATGTGAGAGGTATTTTTAGATTCCTTGCATTCCTCCGAGTGACATAGGCTATGTGAGTTGTCAGTCGTGTTTTTTTATTTTTTAATAATAAGCTTGTTTATTTAGCTAACAGGTACCACTGCTTGGCAAAAGTCTCCCCCTTATCTCCAACTCTATCACTTATCTCAAAAAAAAATCTTTTTGTTTTTTATGCTAAGTTTTTTTATTTTCTTCAACAATCGTACACGAGAAATGCACACAATGAGTAGGTACAATTAAATTAATGTCACCAGCACCGATTGAAGTAGACTGGGGTGGAGACTGAAGGCAAGGCCTGTGTTTCAGTATCTAGACTGGTCCACTGTGGGATATAGTAATGATCAGCCACTTTAATGTCTTCACTGCTAGGCCACTGCCCTATGGATGAATTGAATAAGAAAGAAAGAAAGAAAAATTCTTTTTCACTTCTCATGCTCTGAAAGTGCTTATTTGTGCAGGATATAGGCTGCACAAAATCGAATTTTGTGCACAAGGGCATTAACGTATCTACTCATAAATGTATCTATATTAAGGCAAAGAAAATGAGCCATACAGCCAAACACGATAAAAAATTCATAGATAGAATTTGTTATTTTATAATATTTACTTTATTTATATGTGTTTTTTAAGACATAAAAGATATTAAAATTTTAATTCAAGTACGGTAGGTTATTTAATTAATTTAAGAAAAATATTATTACAAAATTAATTTAATAGTAGGCTGTATAGGTCTGCAGCCCAAGCCTATCAATGTCGTAAGATTAAAAAAATAAAGCGGCGGGAAACAGCTCTTGTTTTTTCGTGCGTTTATTAATTTCTTCAATTTGATTTATTTCCTCGCAATCGATGTGAAAAGCAGAGTTTATATCTCGTCCACAAAATGATTTTTATCCTCGACATTACTATCAGCCCTCGCCTTCGGCTCAGGCTGCTAAAAGTATCGGATAAAAATGATTCGTTTTGTGCACTTGTTGTAAAATCTACTATATTTGACAAAAATAACTAACTCTAAATTTAAAAAAACACTTAAATAAATTGGTGAAAGTATTTTTGAAATCGTTTCAGTATTTCCGAAGATTATCCCCTATAAACAAACTTACTTATAATATTAGTGTGATATATATTTTAGATAAATTAATTTATGTTACAGATGATGAGGTCCAAGAAGTGACGGAGCAGCAAGTGCTCAAAGGGCATGTGCTGGACAAGAGAATCAAATTCGTTATCCGGTAAGTGAATTGAAGTTGATAGGACAAAAAAAAATAGATTGTTAAAATATATTTCATCTTTTTATATATTGCTTGTCCTTTGCAACTATCAACATCAAAAAAATCTGCCCATACTCATTATATTTAAAAAAAAATACTTAAATAAAAACCCTGAATTAGAGGCAGCACTTATGCGTTTTATATTGCAACATTATTGAAAGAAGTAGCGGATTTTAAGGGTGGAAGCACGGGGGCATGTGCCCCTCCCTCCCCCCCCACATCTCCGAATTTTGAATACTAAAGTACAAATTAAATAAAAAAACGAATAACAAAAATTTGTGTTTTTTTAGTATTAAGACTTCTGCTTCTGCTTCCGGTTCCGTTTCTGCTTCCGCTAAAATTTAGGGAAAATTTTATTTAACAGGATTTAGTAGTATTGTTTTTACATTAACAGTTTCTCACAAGTTTATTTCCAAAAAAATTATCCGCCACCATTAGTGATGAGCCATTCTTGAATTTTTTTAAAGAACAAGCGGAAACTTCCTTAAAAATTTCTCTGAAATATTATCGAGAACGAAAAACGGTGCCCTTCCCAGAAATAAAAACAGGTACTGGATCCGCCATTGATTGAAAGTCAAACTTTGACAGGAGAAATGACAGATGGGTTTTTTAATTAGTTCCCAGTAAAATAAATTAGTTCTATTGCTTTTCCGCAACATGGCGAGGGTTTTTATATTCCTGGTCAGGCTTTACTTTATTTTCTCTTTACAAGAAATTTTATATTGTAGTCTTTGTGAAGAGCCTAGTCCCTGAAATAAATTCCCTGGTACATATTGAAAGTTGAGTGTTAGAAATAAATTAATAAATAGATAATTGTTACAGTTACACGGTGGAAGAAGAATTGGACGGGTCGGAAGCGTGCCTGGTGCCTGGATATATTCTCATTGCGTTCGCGAAACTCGAACCCGGACCGCGACGGCCAACTGACCTCGCTGACTGCGAGGTATAGACAAATAATTTATTCTTAACCGTTTACACTTTTAAAAATAGCATATGATTCTGCCAGAACCCTGGTTGTGGTCAGTGAAGCGACACAAAAATGAGCCAATTGAAAGCTTATAAGATGTATGTATAATTAAGAAACAAAATAGATATACAAGTGCAAGGTAAGGACCGCCTCATCTATTTGTTTACTTTGTTAGCGTCAAAGTGGGAATTTTAGGATTAAAAGTACTTTTCACTTCTCATGCTCTGAAAGTGCTTCTTTGTGCAGGATATAGGCTGCACAAAATCGAATTTTGTGCACAAGGGCATTAACGTATCTACTCATAAATGTATCAATATTAAGGCAAAGAAAATGAGCCATACAGCCAAACACAATAAGAAGTTCATAGATAGAATTTGTTGTTTTATAATATTTACTTTTATTTATTTATTTCACTTATGTGTTTTTTAAGACATAAAAGATATTAAAATTTAAATTCAAGTACGGTAGGTTATTAAACTAATTTAAGAAAAATATTATTACAAAATTAATTTAATAGTAGGCTGTATAGGTCTGCAGCCTAAGCCTAATATCATTGTCGTAAGATTTAAAAAAATAAAGCGGCGGGAAACAGCTTTTGTTTTTTCGTGCGTTTACTGTTTTATTTCCTCGCAATCGAAGTGAAAAGCAGAGTTTATAACTCGTCCACAAAACGATTTTTATCCTCGACATGGTTCGTTTTGTGCACTGGTTGTAAAATGTACTATTTCGGAGGCGTGCCTGGTGCCTGGATATGTTCTCATTGCGCTCGCGCAACTAGAACCCGGACCGCGACGGCCAGCTGATCTCGCTGACTGTGAGGTAAGACCGTCTCACCTATTTGTTTACTTTGCTAGCGGCAAAGTAGGAAATTTTATAATCATTTATTATCAGCAAGCATAGCATAATTAAGTAGTAAGCATATTTAGCCATTACAAATAGCGTACAAAAAAGTTAAAAAAGTACCTTTTGTGCTATTCTTTTTTATGAACCGAGCATCCTATTTCTTATTAATATTATAAATGCGAAAGTTTGGATGTGAGTTTATGACTGTGAATTTGTGAGTTTTTGAGGATGTTTGTTACTCAATCACGCAAAATCTACTGGACGGATTTCGATGAAATTTGATATACGGGTAGAAAGTTACCGGGAATAGCACATAGGGTACTTTTTATCCCGAAATTCCCACGGGAGGGAAGCCCCGGGGTGCGGTTAGTGTTGCATAAATTTGGTTATCATCATCATTCAGCCCACGTCAACCCACTGCTGGGTATAGGCCTCCCTTTTTTCGCGCCATGGATGGGATGGCATAACATTATTTGTCAATGGTCTCGTCAATGAATGCCGTGGATGGAAAAGTCGAAAGCGGAAATTTTGAGAATTAAGAAAAGGTCCTGGACTTTTAGTATGTTTGTCTTTTTTATATCAATCAATCAATCATTTATTCATTTTGTCAGACATAGGTAGTACAAGGTGTATGGGATATAAGAATACGTGCTCTATGCTGCGCCATTTGACATACAAAATTAACATAAAAAAATAAATTTTAATAGAATTCATGCAAAGTCAAATATTACAAGTTAAAAAAAAATAAATAAATAATAATAATAATTAGGCAAGTTCATGACGATTCTTCAGTCTCCTGACTACTCTCAAAGTTCCAAAATAAAATATTCCGCATCCACAATCATTCGTTGACCAGACTACGAAACATTTAGGAATTTTCCTACCCATAGGTGATACTATTGGTGGGGATGCCGGGCGCCGGCAAGACTTACTGGGCCAAGCAACACGTGGCCGCGCATCCTGACAGGAGGTACAACATCCTGTCCACAGGCGCACTGTTCGACAAGATGAAGGTACGTGCGCACACACACACACACACACACACATGCGGCGCACACGCACACGGGGGCGCGGGGGGGTGGCGGGGGTTTGTTGTTGTTGAGAGTTAGGGTAGTGATAGGTTATGATGGAAGTAAAGGTTTTGCAAAAAAATATACCTACTTTGTGATTCAACGAAAAAGATGAATTAAAAAAAAATTAAGTCCAATTATCATTTCAATAAGGATAATGCTAGGGTATGATAAAAGTTGACGACCTCCATTGGCCCAACGGTCATCACACCGGACTGCCACACCGGAGGTCCCGGGTTCGATCCCCGGTCGGGTCAAGATGGAAAATGATCTTTTTCAGATTGACCCGGGTCTTGGATGTTTATCTATATATGTATTTGTTATAAAATATAGAATCGTTGAGTTAGTATCCCATAACACAAGTCTCGAACTTACTTTGGAGCTAACTCAATCTGTGTGATTTGTCCGTATATATTTATTTGTATATATTTATTTATTTAAAGGTTTTTGCAAAAAATATATGTGATTAGACGATAATAAAAAAAAATGAATAAGTCTATTTAGTCATCACCATCATTTCAATATGGATAATGCTAGGTAATGATAAAAAAATTTTTTGCAAAATAATATGATTCAATAAGCAACGATAAAGATTTGATGTACAAAAAAATATGAATGAGTCTAATCGTCATCGTTTCGAGTCGAAATAAAATAGTTAGATTAGTTTATTAGTTGAGACCAATAAGGATAATGCTAGGTAATGATAAAAAAGTTGTTTGCAAAAAAAATATGAATGATTCTTATGTTGTTAAAAGGTACCAAAAAACTGTAGCTGACTAACAAAATTAAAACAAAATAATTTAATTATTTCTTGAAAGTTTTTATGAATAAAAATGGCAGGGCAAATGACTACGAATAATTCTATGATTTTTTTTTTAAGTGGTCAATTTTTTTTAAATTAACCTATGTTGTCCCACTGCTGGACAAAGGTCTCCCCCACTTGCTTCCAGTAAGTGGTTAAAATATAATACTTAAAAAAAAAACAACTAAAAATCTGAAGTTTGAGTTTAATAAAAATATCATTTTCTCTTTTGAAATTTATAAAATTCTCAACAACAACTAATGTCCAATATCTCAACTGCGAATCACCTTACAATGGTTTACATTGACACTTATGGAGTTTGTTTACTATTAGTATATAGTTAGGTGTCTACAACATTTTTTTGAATACATAATTTTATTAAATAACCAAAGTTTTAGTTACATATTAATTAAATTTTAAAGAATACGCGTAGATACCTAAAACATAACATGGTAAACAAATTTTCAAGGTGTCATGTAAACCTCCAAATCTTTTAGATGCAAAATTTGCTCTCGATATATTTTCGCGGAATATTAAAAACCTACAATAATACTGTTCTTTTTTTATTATCGTTGACACGTTGCGATTTTAATTCAGTAATTCATAAAAAGGCGCGCATGAACGTTCCATTCAGAAGCGAATAATCATCTAATTGGTGATTATTTGCGCGAGTGATCATTTTCGTGTATTTCTCAAACGAAATACTGCTCTGTCTGTGGCAATGAAATTTGGCAGGTTGGGAAATCGCTAAGTATGGATTTCCCGAAATTCCCGCGGGATCTAAGCTATTGGTAACTAATAAAATTATTGTAAATCGATAAGCGTTTTGTCAAGCAAGTAAGTATCGTGGCAGAAAAGAAGAAGATACGGGATGGTATAAGCTAATTTTAATAAACCGGAATGTGGAATTCATCTATAAATTAATCCTATGCAAAAAATCGTGAGCAATGCCGCGTACAATGGAATATCATAAAATCCGAGCTCTAATGTAAGTAAAGTTGCACAAATAATGGTAAGTTTCTATTGGGAAAATTAAACAAGTACAAACCATCAAATCTACCAAAAAATCCAGGATCTATTAAAATTATTTGTCAGGTAAGTTCATAAGGTAACAAAATTGTCTGAAATAATATTAAAATGGGCAAAACTTTTTTGAAAAAATCTTAAATATCAGAAGAGTGCGCATCGAGCAGTTACAGCCGCCATTCAAGAAATGAGTTAACAAGAAATGATAGAAGAACGTATTCCGATATTTACTCAGGTGACTAATAATAACAGGTGACTAATACTAATATTATTTTCATCCTGGTTCTGCATATAGAATCCAGCCCACTTCATACTAGCGTTCCCGGAGCCTATAAAGGCCTTTCAGGCCAGGCCTATTTAGGCTACTTGTCTGTAGGTTAAAAATCCCATCAAAGGCCTAACCTATATTAACAGCAATAAAGCCTATCTCTCTAAAAAGGCTATGGAGGCTATGCCCCTTTCAAGGAAAGGTAAGTTAAAAAAAAATCACGTGAGAGAAATATTTCAAAAAATATTTTCAACCAATACTAAACGCCAACTCTGTGGTATAGAAGAAATTACCATCAATACATTTTGTGGATATGAGGGAGTGGGTTCAATTCCCACAAGAAAATAGTTTATGTTGTTTCCATTTTTGCTTGGACATTGCAGGTTAGAATCCTGCATTTCCAATAACTGTTTTGGGTGCATCGTTAAACTTTGTAGGTCAGCAAGTAAACTACGCCATCATCTAACCTGGTTTCAAAGTGGCTTTGAAACTTGAAATCTGTTGAGTTCAAATCGACAGCCATACAGTGTTGCCAGATCTACGGATTTGTATGCAGATCTCCGGATTTTAGGTCTTGTATACGGACAAACGGATTTTAGTGGAAAATCTACGGATTTAGTTCCAAATATCATTAGAAAATGGGTCATCTTCGTCGCGTTTCGTTTCCATTCTTCACGCTACTAAAGGTATAGTATATTAGCCAATTTTCTATAAACGCGGACGGAATCGAGGGCAAATTGCTATGTCTATTATGAGACTTAATTTTACAAGCAATAATTATATTTTATTGATACGTTCATTCGCGCCTAAATTGAGATACCAATCGATTTTTATTATTATATTTACTGATTTGTTTATAAATGCCTGTTTATATTGTCCCAAATTTTACGTAAATAATAATTATTATTATCGCAACATATCAAAGGATTAAAAATTATTATTTTTTCTACAATACACAACACAAACACACAAACTAATATAACGTTCCTTTTCAGCATATTTGAGGTTTGAGATGAGAAAGAGGATGCAATATGTCAATGATACTAATAATGACTGTGTTTTCAACAGGGGAATGAACAACTTTTTATATAAAACATTTAACATAAGCGGTTCGCACCGCCAACGAAATAGCAAACCTCTTTGGAGTCACTACGAATAATTTGATATCAGTGGACGTCGGACGAAGAGGATAGTACTTCGACTGAACTGCGCTGGTATCAGATCTCCTTATAATAGTGTAAGCTAGCTTATAAGTGTTAGCGACGGGTAGGTGCGGTTTGTCTGTATGTCTGGTGTCGATTCAGGTGGACTGTAAACCGTTCCGAGCCAGCTACGAGGGAAGGTGGGACGCCATGGTCTCCAAGTGCGCTAAATGCGTGCTAAAATTGTTGGAAATCGCCAAGGGACGTCGCAGAAACTTTATTTTGGACCAGGTGAGATTATTTTCCTATGATAATAACCATTTTTTGTTTATTTTTCAGACCAGGTATATGTGACGTTTGACATATGCCAGAATAGTTTTTGGACATTTAGAAAGGGTTTATACTGTCTTGCCTTTTACTATCGGCCTTCGAGTCTTACGACTTTAGGCTCTGTCTAGCCCGTAAGGGAAAAAGACGTGATACTATATCAAAAACTATTAACTGGAACGTACACATCCGCTTATGGGTGTTGAAAATGTACTTATATGATGGCATATGTAATTTGTAACTCAAATATGGATGTATTTTCCGAAATAAAATGATATTATTATATAGCTATGAAAAATTATATGATGTATAATGTATAGGCAGTATGTCTTATTGTCACATATATCTGGGTTTTTACAGGAAAACCGAGATATTTCTCTATAATGTATGTATGTTTGCTAGTCTGTGAAGAGTTGTCGTATTTCGGACCTTCGAGTGAAAGAATTTTGTAAAATTGACGTTGAAATTGCTGATATATTTGTCGTTTGTAATTTTCGTTTTGGCGGTTTTAAAATGTCACGAAATTAAATTTTTGTTACGATTTTTAATTTTGTTGCACTTTGAAACTTCTCTTAGAAAATTGACTCGTGACAGGTATACGTAATTTTTTTGTCATATCTACAAAATACATTTCGTTTGTTGATCGACATATGACTGATTGGATGTTTTTAAACCCCATACTTATAATAACTTGTATTACTCCACTCATCGCGTCTAAGGTACGTAGCCTAGCACATAAGTTAGCATAAGTTACACCGATTATTATAACTTAACCGCCGCACCGCTGTAGGCTCTTATATTTTATTAGATGTGGGTAAGTTGAGCGGTGCGCGCGTTTCACGAAAGAAATACTGGATTTCTATTGAGATTGTTCTAGGACATTATTAAACAACCAAATGTTTTGCTCCACATCGATCGGTAAATAGACCAACGTGTACCCATCGGCTCAGAAACGGAAACTGCGAGAGTTCAACGGCTACAAGCGAGTCGCCGTTGTGATAGTAACCGACGAAGAAACGTACAAGGAACGGTACAAGAGGCGTGAGGAAGCCGATGGCAAGGAAGTGCCGGACGGGGCCATTGTGGACATGAAAGGTTGGTAGCGGCCGCGGGCTTGCCTTGGCGGGGCCGTGCGGGGGCGGGGGTCAGGGGCCATATACTGTGCTCTGGGGTCAATCGGTGATGTTTTGGCTTTTTTGTTATTGAAAAAAATCGCGTTTTTTGTTGACTTTTTTGAAGGAACTGAAAGTATTATTGGTTCCGCTAATTTTGACTCCGAAACGGATTAAATTTTGACACATTCGATACAGTTACAAAAAATTACATATCTTTTGTGATTTTTTATACATACTCACTCGTGAGTATCTCTATTAAAAATCACAATGACAATTAAGAAATAATGAACGTTAGTTACGTAATTAATTTTTATTGTAATTAATTTGATTAAAACTTAGCTACTTAGTTTTAATCAAATTTATTACATATCTGTACTAATATTCCATTGACACTAAAACAAAACCGACTCAGAGCAAGTATATCGCCAACACTAACCCACCGACACCACACGACGCGGCCAACCCTGTCTGCGGTACCGGCGCTACCTCTCACTCGAGCGCCGCCTCGCAACTCACTTCACTCGCTTCAACTCCACCTTTCCTTGCAGCCAACTTCACGCTGCCGCAAGCGTGCGCGTGGATAGACGAGGTAATCTACCCGGAGTTGGACGAGGAAGAAGCGAAGAAGGTTTTGGAGGTGTTCCATAAGGAAGCGAAGGCGGCTGGAGTGGTGAAGGAGAAAGAGAGAAGAGAGAGGGCGGACGCGCCGCCGGCCAAGAGGGCTCGCTCTGGCGAGAGGTCGAGGGAGAGGGATCATCGCGGCGGCAGGAGGGATAGTGGCCGCGATCGGGGTGAGTTTTCTGTTATATTGTATAGTAACTTAGTAAGAGAAACCTTTTATTGGCCTTGTCTATCCTATCCTAACTAATGTTATAAATGTGAAAGTGAGTTTGTTTGTTTGTTACCTCTTCACGCTTTATCTACTGAACCAATCTTCCTGAAATTTAGCATACACATAGCTGGAAGTACGGTGAAGGCCTTACCTTTCATCCCGGGAAAAAAACACTGTTCCCGTGGGAAATTCACGCGGGCTAAGCCGAGGGCGAAAGCTAGTATATATAAAACTCAAAGGTGACTGACTGACTTACTGACTGACATAGTGATCTATCAACGCACAGCCCAAACCACTGAACGGATCGGGCTGAAATTTGGCATGCAGGTAGATGTTATGACGTAGGCATCCGCTAAGAAAGGATTAACGCGAGCGAAGCCGCGGGCGCCAGCTAGTTATAGAATAAGATTTGTATAGATTTGTATTTGCTGTAAACGCTGTTGGTTTTTCAAGTTTTGACGCACTTATCGGTTTTCTATTTAGATTAATTTTAGCAAGGATAAAATTAGTACTAATATTATAAATGCGAAAGTTTGTATGTGAATTTGTGAGGATGTTTGTTACTCAATTACGAAAAATCTATAGGACGGATTTCGATGAAATTTGGTATACGGGTAGAAAAATATCGGGAAATGCACATAGGGTATTTTTCATCCCGTAATTCTCACGGGAGCGAAGCTACGAGGCGCAGCTAGTATGTTATACAACTTTTTCTATCGGAAGCCAAGATCCTCTTTTTGCTGTCGAGCCATCGAAATAAGCAAGTCCCACCCACCGACCAATTGGTCAGATGGCCTGACGAAGGTCGCAGAGAAGCACTGGATGCAGGCCGCTTCCAACCGGTCTTTTCCATGGGGGAGGCCTATGACCAGCAGTGGAGTGAAGTTGCTAAAGTCCGAGTATAGAATGTAATCGACTGTATTGACTGATTGTTGTCTGATATTTAGAAAAAGGTGTCCGTTTTGTTAGCATCTATCCTATTCGATATTTATTTTTAACTTGCTAGACCGATTAAGCTCATGTTACACTAATGTTATTCCACAGAGGACAGATGGGGCGGCGGCGGCGGCGGTGGCGGTGGCCGCTGGGGCCCGGTGAGCCGCGGGGGCGGCGGTGGGGGTGGCGGGGGCGGGGGCGGGCGCTGGGGCCGCGAGCGCGGGGGCCCGGCCCCCCCCATGAGGGACCGCTGGGGCCCGCCACAGGGACCCAGGTCAGTATTTACTTACTTACTGTCCGGGCTCAGTGACTAAACTGAGTCTTGGCCTCCAACACAGTCGCACGCCAGCTTCTCCGGTCCCGCGCAAGCTTTCGCCAGTCGTCGCCAACTTGCAGCTCGCGTTTGTTAGCCTCCAACCCAGGTCTGTATTTTTATTTATTTATTAGATACAAAAAACATGTTTAAAAATATCTTATGTCTACATCAATGAGCTATTTTTCTGACAGCTAATTAAGAAAAAAAAAAGTATAAATAAGTCGCAACAGATGGCGTTTTATTGAAAGCCGAGTTGTAATAATGGATGTACCTATATTGTGCGCATTTTATTGACAGCCAGAGGCAGAAAAAAAAAATTACATAACAGTATGACAGCTGCACAAATCACAATATTGATACTTTTTAGATGTTTTTTTTACTAGGTTTTTTTTTAATGAAATTTTGGTTTTTTTATGGAACTTTTTCTCTCACCTTTGTCTAAGCGCCATCTATGAAGTCATCTGGAACTTTTTTTTTTTAAATTTGGGTCTCGGAAAATCTCTCATTAGAGATGTGCACAACATTTAAAGTGCTTTACATTGATTTGACATTGCCTTCTCCTTTTGACACACTAGCTGATAAATGATCATCAACTAGAACGCAGATTTTCACACTATATTATATTTTACCGGAATGAAGTGGTGATCTATGAGAACTACCATACTATTTGTACCAGATTCGATGTCAGATACAAACGGCCAGAGAATAGGGTTTACTCCTGTGACCCTTACATGACCTTTCCTCCTATGTGACCTTTCCTCCTAGACCCTTCAATGACAGTCTTTGGTGAATAATAATTGACGTTGGCGAAGTCGCGGGAATAAATAAAATTAAGTTCTCTGTTTTCTCCTTTATTTATCAAATACTATTCTTAGCGTGTTATTTGTTCAAATGCGATGGAAACAGGAAACCTGTTGAAATAAAAAAAAATATATCAATTAAATTAAAATATGTACAGAGGCGGAGACTTCGGTAATCGCGACCGCGACGGCTTCCGCGGCGGCCGCGGCGGGCCCGGCGGGGCGGGCCCTGGCAACCGCGGGGACCGCGGGCCCGGCGGACCTCGCGGCGGGCCGGGCGGCATGCGCGGGCCTGGCGGGCCCGGCGGGCCTGGCGGGCCCGGCCTCGGGGGCCCACCAGGGCCGCCCGACCGCTTCCGGACCGACAGGTTGGTAACTAAACATAATACAACACAAGAATATTTTATCGCAGGGGAGACTCTTAAATAACTAGTCGTTCGCTGCGAACGTAGACCTCGCGACTATTAAAATACAATATTTATTTTCACAAAAAATTAAATATCTCAAAAACGGCTGGACCGATTTTGATGCCCAACGAACTTGAAAATTCTATTAACCATCCCTACATATATTCCAACTTTCATCAAAATCGGAACAACGGTTCGAGAGTTATCGCGGAACAAACATACATACATACATACATACAAACAATGTGTTTTTCGCTCCAACTTGGTCCTCAGGCTCCAACAATCTTCAGGGTCCTTTAATATAATTTATTGGTAAAGAAATAGACCTAAAACAAAAATATATACAGATTAGAAAATATAACACACTTCACTATAAATTTAGAATCACTTCCGAAAGAACCAATAAAACTTAATAATACGTACCCGATAAGGGTCTATAGTTTAATATTATTTTAAAATAGTATTATTGTAGTTCACAATGAAAGTAACTTGTGTATCGGTAGATGCTAGGCCAAGAATGACAACCAAAATGCAGAATCGAATATGAATGAATACAGTTTAAATTTTATGACAAGTGAAATAAGTATGTATGTGCCAGCGCACGTATAATAAGATCCAAAGAGGATTAACGCGGAGCCGCGTTACAACTTTAAGCACACAAGATCACATTTCCAGATACACACGTGTTGGATTTATTATACAAAAACTAGCTTTCGCCCGCGTGAAGTTCCCACGGGAACAGTGCTTTTTTCCGGGATGAAAGGTACCCTATGTCCTTCTCCGTACTTCCAACTAATGTATATGCGAAATTTCAGGAAGATTGGTTTAGTAGATAAAACGTGAAGAGGTAACAAACAAACAAACTCACTTTCGCATTTATAATATTAGTTAGGATTAATGTAAACAACTCTACGGATGTCATACTTCAACGCGACCCTTATTCATTCTTTGCTCTCACTGGTTTCGTTCAACTTATTTTTTGCATCACGAGAGTGTGTTGGTAAATGGACGTGTACTTTGCTTCCAAGCGAACCAAATATAAAATATAGTTTGGACATTTAAAACTGAATAATAATACTTTTATTTGCCCTATCCTCCAACAGAAAGTAAATTATAACTAAAAAAAGAAAGGAAGATACGCAAAAGGCGGCCTTATCGCTGAAAGCAATTTCTTCCAGGCAACCAATTGAGAAATTGCTGTTGACGAAATATATGTTGTGCGGGTTGGATTAAGGAGAAAAATTGTAGAATAGATTGGTTACATATATAAAATACAATAAAATAATAATATAATTAATTAATAATAATTCATAATTCTATTTATTTGCAAAAACATGAATCATAAAGATGACAAACAAATGTGCAGTTAAACATATTCCTAGTGTGGGTACATCCAATAACTGGGGAAATTTCCCGTGTTCCCGTGGGAAATTCCCGCAGGTGTTCCGCGGGTATTATTTTTTAACGTGAATCAGGCACTTTTTCAACAACATATATGTCATAACATGTTTCAATCTATGGTTTCAATAAAGCATTTTGACTTTGACAGGCGGCCGCCGAACCAGACTGGGATGGATAAGAGGAATAGTGCTCCCAATTCGCAAGGTATTTATTTATTTAACTTTTATTGTACAAATACTAAGTATGGCACAATAGGTCGACTTAATGCTTATCATTAAATATTATTATTAGGTATGTTTCAGAACAATAGGGTACCGAACAACTTTTTTTTTATGCATCTTTGAAATATCTCACAATAATAGAATCATCCGAAATTAATTGGAGGGAGAGTCGCTTTGCCCAACAAGTGGGACGCGAGATAGGTTAAGAAAAATATAGAATAATCCACTCTTTCCTAATTCTGCACCACTTCCTGCCAGTCTGCTCTTTTGGAGGGTCTCCAGATCTCTTGGGAAATTCTGCACAGGGAGTGAAACTTCTATGAGAAATCAAGCGTCATATATAACTCATTACTACTACAAATGGAAACTTACATCCGTGAACACGTCAATAACACGTCAAAGTGTGCGTTTTCATAGTCATAGCTTCCCAATCCTCAAACGAACGTGGAGAAGTGCGGGGTACGCTATATTGCGGGAGGGGCAGGGAGCTTCCTTTCTGTACGTAGTACTTATATTAATTCTGTGCCTTAGGCTTCTAATATCGGAGGTCAAGATTCTCTTTGAGTGGTCGAAGTAAGTAATTGAATCATCAGTGTAAATAATCACATCAGTAACCAAAGTATTTCCCAAGATATAGGAAAACACAATTCATATTTTTGAAGCGATGTTTGGGCGATACCAACACCCTCCTTACATTCATATGACGTCACGCGTAGAAAATGGACTTTACCAAAAAGTTTAAGCTCTAATAAATTGTCTCAGGAGAATAAACTCGTACTGAAAAGTCGCAAAATGTGTTTAAAAATATGTCTCATGTCATAAAATTATATACTTTTAACAATTCTCATACATTGCTTCCAAGCTGGTCTGGGAGCGAAGAAAAAAACATAGAATGTGCCAGCTGCTTCTCTTCCCGAGCAGATTGTAAAAATCAATCGAGGGAAAGGGCTTTTAAACTGGGAGTTTCCCTCCACTCATAGGCGATGGGCTAGCAAGCTGCCACTATATCTGAATCTCCATTCCATTAGAAAGCCCACTATTCGAGCTTTAAGCATGGCCTTCGAGTCTCACGACTCTTGGCTCCTGCTCTACCCCGTAAGGGATGTAACGTTGCGTTTTATTTGTTCTTTTGAGAAGAAACAGAAAGTACTATTTTGTGAATTAGGTCATCTTTTGAAACCACTAGTGCCATCTGTTGTGCAGGTTGGAAATTAATATTGAAGATGTTTTGACATATAGCATCATAGAGGTCGCTGTCCTTTGATGATATAGAATATATTTTGAGATTTCTCTTGATTTTATTATTTAATAACCGGAATAAGTAAATATTCTATTCCTAGTCATGTGTTATCCTTTATTTCAATAAAAGGTTTTAAATAAAACTCATCGAATTATAAATTTTATTGTTTGGCAGAACTACTAGGTGTTAAATGTCATAGATTTGATGTTTAAAAAAACTGGAACCGGACCAGCGTAAATGGAAATAAAATAAAATTGTCTGTACCTCGGTAGGCACTCAGAATTTATTGATTATTTTGTAGTAACAAATACAAGGGAAAGCGTTGACAAAATGGTTGATTCCCTCAGCTTCGACGTAGCAAGATAAGATGAATTTTGGTACAGGTATATCGTTGAACTCTCCACGCCGACAGGTTCTCCAACCGTTGTGATTGACCAAACTAATCAACCCCTATACTATTTGGGCAAATATTTAAACCTCAAAAAAGATGTTTATTTAAAGGAGACTACTGTATAGTAAAAACTATTCAAGCAGTGATGAAATATCAAAACTTTAAACATTAAGAACTGAGTTAAGTATTTTTAAATCTTAACTTTTAAATTTTTACTTTTAAAATTCTTTTCTTGTAAAATTCCCATCTGAAAAGAAAATACAAAGAGATGGATTTTATTCATTTATAAGATTGCAAACCATGTGGCCAAATACATGTCTTCTCAACTAGATAAAAAAAAACAACTTACGAGTATCTCGTGTTGATCAAAACCATCTACGACACACTCCCCCATCCATGAACCCAGCCTCCTAGTGACGAACGGTTCCTGGAATAAGATATTTCATAAATTTCTGAACAAAGGCAACGCACAAAGTCGGCCCATGTGCGCGATGCATATATCATTTCAAAAATACTTACTAAATCTGCGCAACGCAAGCAATCCATCCAACCGTTCACATAAATACTCAGGTTGCATTATTCCATCAACATATTCCCTCTGCAATTTGGCTGGCTGAAACGAATTGTACAGAATCCAGCACAAGAAAAAAACAGACAATGGATTCCTTCACGGGATGTTCAAACATCAGAAATAAAACCACACTAGCGTTTTATCCAAGCCTTACCTGTTAGTGCATTGTATATACCATTTTTATGAAAGGTTTATCCTTCATTTCTTTACCCTGGCGACGAAAACAAGAAACGATATAATGTGCCTCCCGGCTGAGGATCCCGACCATTTTGTCAAATCGCGATCGCGTCCACTTTTATTTTTTTTAAACGTCAAAATCTATGACATTTAACACCCAGTAGTTCTGCCAAACAATAAAATTTATAATTCGATGAGTTTTATTTAAAACCTTTTATTGAAATAAAGGATAACACATGACTAGGAATAGAATATTTACTTATTCCGGTTATTAAATAATAAAATCAAGAGAAATCTCAAAATATATTCTATATCATCAAAGGACAGCGACCTCTATGTAATGCTAGATGTCAAAACATCTTCAATATTAATTTCCAACCTGCACAACAGATGGCACTAGTGGTTTCAAAAGATGACCTAATTCAAACAAAATAGTACTTTCTGTTTTTCTTCTCAAAAAGAACAAATAAAACGCAACGTTACAATATCCCTCCCAGAAAAAAGTTTCGACACAGGAAAACCCGCTGCCGTTTCCTCAGCGTAGCTTGGCTGGGGGAAACAAAAAAAAAAAAATAATGAAAATAAAACAGAAAATAACCACCAGTTTTAAAAATCGTTAAATATTAAAATTTCACTATGTTCAAATTTTAAAATCCTATCCACCACAAAACAAACTCTGAGTACTTACCTACTTACATTTCCCTTTCCTACTGTGGATACAGACCAAAATGAAAACCAACCGTTGCCAGGACCGTTGTTATTCCCATCTTTTAATTTTTCACCTGCTGTCCGAGCATATGTTCCCCTTTCTTTCAATCCATCTTTCTATCATACATCCCTATCATAAACAGTGCAGCAGATTTGCAGATTTCTACTGCCTGTCACGTTCTAGCACACTTATTCCCAGGAGTCCAAACTGTCATTCCCAGTTGTACTCCAATCCCCAGTAAGTAGCTATTTACTCTGAAATTCTACTCATATGTAAGAAAGAAAAGTATATAGTCTAGGATATAGTGAATATTTTTTCAAACCACATGATATCAACCCTAGCTATAAACCAGTTACTAGCCGCCATGGTACCATCATTACAACAAACAAAAAAAATATTCTCAAGGTAAGTGGTCTAATGTGCCACATGATTTCTACAAAGAGATAACAATGAAATGAATAAAAAGATGCAACATAATGTGCTATCATTTGTAAACAGGAAACATGAAATTACTAACGTATTGACAGTAATTATTACTATATCACTAAAGTTATGTCTAAGGACAAGAAAAAAAAAATTCGACAGCATTTAGCTATATCACCAAAACTTAAGTATACAGCTCTCTTAGCTATATTACTAAATATAGTCTACAGACTAAAAGAAAATTAAAAGAAAAGAAAAAAAAACCTTAGTGACAGCTGGAGAGCTATATCACCAAGCAAGTTACAAAAGAAAATTGTGTGTTCCTATCCTAACCGTTAGTAAAACTATGTATGTACCTACTATCCATAGTACAAAAATATTTCCTAACAGCAGCATGCATACCAAGTTAAAACACGACCTCTATTAACTAGCTTAAAAACACAATCTAGTAAACTAGAGTTGAGTTAAGAATAAAAACCTAGCAGTCTAAGCTAATTTGACTAAATTAAAACTTAGCAAACTAAAGCTAGTTCAAAATAAAAATCTAGCATACTAATGCTAGTTCAAAATAACCTTGGCATCGTTGTTTGGTATATACCAAAGCAACACGTAAAAACGTCCTACGGCTAGAGAACCAGAGTCCACTGCTTAACAGTGAGGGAGAAAAAAAATAAGGAAGAAACGGGTATAAGCGATTCTTGAGAAACAGAGTAGTCATACCTTTGATATGTCCTTTGATATGCCAAGTACCGAGATATTTTCCGTCATATCCTTCTAATTCGTAGACCAATGGTGACAATACTTTCTTTACGATACATTTCTCTCAATACTTAGGTGCTAGTTTGGTAGCTTTAAATTTATCAGCGTTCACTTTGTATGTACGTCTTCCGCCAAACTTCCTGTCCCTCAGACAACTTAACCTCACGGCGACGTAAATTATAATACCTGGTGTTCGTAGCGTGAGCTTTTAAAATGTTTGTACGTACTTTATTAAAGATCTCGCTTCAGAACTCCAAACTCACCTGCATATTCATCCCTTGGCATGGCTATATCATAATCACAATCACCAGTATCTTTATAAAATGACCCATTTATTATCGGTTCTCTGCCATGAACTAAAAAGAATGGTGTAAAACCAGTAGTTTCATTAACAGCGCTATTTAATGCAAACTGTATTTTATATAAATTTAAATCCCATGTTCTATGATCTTGTTTTACATAAGATGAGACAGCTATCATTACGGTTTTATTATATCTCTCCACTAAATTACATTTGTGGTGTGTACCTAGGTCCGTAGTGAACACGAGGAACGTTATACTTTTCAAGCAATTTACGAAAATCAGATCCCGTGAATTGAACCCCGTTGTCGGTAATTACGGTTTCAGGAATTCCGGTGAGCTAAGAAAACATAATTCTCAATGTTCTTTGTCACCGCAGCACTAGTTGCACTTCTTAACGGAAACAACATGGTATATTTTGAAAAACAGCATGTTACCACTAACAAATGTACAAATCCCGAACGAGATCTAGGCAAAGGTCCTGCAAATCCATTGACAAAACTTGAAATGGTCTATAGCACTGTTTTTGGTTGACGCATAAGTCCTGGTGTGAGAGTTGTCTTGTGTTTGTAAGCTGAACATGTGGCACAATTTCTAATATAATTTGTTACATCTCTATATATTCCTGGCCAAAAATATCTCAAACATATCCTGCGATGTGTTTTGAATACTCCTAGAGTGTCCTGAAGTTGGAGGTTGGATTCTCCGAGATAATCTTTGCACGCCCAGATTTTTCTATACGACACAACCTTCTTTCCGAGGAGTGGTTATGAAATCAAACTCTTGTGTTAATGTGTATTTACTTTTGCCAATATCTAAACAGTTTTCCATTTTCTATTCTCACGGTAGCGTTGGGATAATTTTTTCGGATATGCTGTACAACCCTTGAAATATCGGTTTCTTAATACCACTCATCATCGTCTTCATTTACCGAGGGAGTGTTTATGACTTCAACCTTGAGTAAACGTGAGAGAGCGTCCGGTACGACGTTATCTTTCCCTTTTCTATGCTCAATTGTGAAATTGTACTGTGACAAACGACAACCCCAACGAGCTAATCGTCCAGTAGGATTTTCCAAATTCATGAACCATTTTAAGGATGCATGATGTTTGTAATATATTGGGTAAAACTAAACGCAGGCGTTTCGCATTGCTGCCGCCAGAGGGCGTTCGGGGTTTTCACACTGCTAGCGCGAATGGCTCGCGAACGGTCGCCATTGCTATGCGATATCGGTTTGATTTTTAATACGCGAGAGGGCCCGCGTTCTTTGATTGCTAATTAACTTGAGTTGTATTTGTGAATTTCCTGTTTGTTAAATAACTATTGAACTTTGTGTTTGTGTACCCGTCATTGTGACTTTCTCCTGTGGGATGTGACGCGTGGCTGCTCGCTCACATCTACCTGTTGCCGAGCCGATTTCGGGAAGAAATCTATTTATTTGTCCTGGGGAATTGAGATCTCAAGGGTTAGGTAGGGTGATTAGGAATTCCCCTTCCGAAGATATGGCTCAAGTTTGGATCCGAAGAGAAAGAACGATTTAGCTTGGTAAAGCTTGTTTTTTAAGTGTAATTAATTTATAGGTTAGGTTATCATATAGGGCCCTGTAGCTCCCTTCAGTAAGCTACGGTGGTAGCAGACTGCGTTAAGTTAGTTAGGTTTTAGTCGGGCAAACGTGGTGCCGCGTGGAGATTTTTTCCCGGTACTTATTTTTACCGGTGGTTTTTTCCAGTGAAGTTCCGGTATTTCAGGATTCTTCCCGCCGCTTCGTTTGTCCGGATTCTCTGAAACTGCCACAATTTTCTGGCGGCAGAGCGTAAAGTTACTCTGCACATTTTCTGTGTAGCAGAGCGTGATTTATCTACCCTCTGTTGTTCGTTTGTAAAAAATAGCATTAATTGTGGTGCTGTATAGATGAATTATTAAATTTTTCTTGGTTGAGCAAGTTTGTGTTAAGAATGTTGTAATCTTTTTTGTATTTGTTTGCGAGTTTGTACCGTGCGAAATTCCGAGCACTTTGTGCACCATTCTCGCCACATACCGCGGATTGTCGTGTAGTTAGCTTGATTTTTGTTGTTTTTTATTTACCTTTGTTATTTTTTTGTTTGTGACTTGGCAAACGCGATGGCGAGCCTCAATGCTAGGGCGACACTCGCCGGCGATTATTGAGATATGGTTTACGTGACAGAATACTTCGGAGGACTCCTTTGTCCCAGGAAGGACAGGAGGGCGCCATACTGCTAAGAGCGGATCACCTCCACTCACGATTGATTAGCGCGGAAGCGGCCATGGCGGCGCTTACCGAAGCCGATCTTACCCCGGAGGCCTACGCAGGTCACATGGCGGACATGGACCAGATCCTGAGTCTGCACGATGATATCGCGGAGGCGGTGACCGCAATAAGGGCGAGACCGGCTGGCGGACCAGCCCCTCGCACACCTGTTAGACAGGAAGGACCAGCGGTTACTGGTCGGCTCCCCACCCTTCAAGAACTGGGTTATTCCCACTTTGGGAGTAGGATGGAGGAGTGGGTAGCATATAAAAATATGTTTGAGTCCACTGGTCGTAGCAATTCGACGGGATTTGTCGAAGGCCCAGAAGATGGCCTGCCTCCTCTCCGCACCCGAGGATGAAGCGCATCACCAGTATTTATTGTCGCTCAATTCCATGCACCTCCGGGTGGAGGATCCCTTGACTTTCAGTACGACACGGCTTGGGAATTGTTATTGAATTTCTGCCCGCTATCAAAACTTACGTTTGTTGGCGGATGCGCACGCCGCACAGTTGATGGCCCTGCCCAAGGCTTGGCCAACAGGGCACTAGGTTGCGCCTGCAGTTGCTCACGCCCGTATACAGTGGCCTGTAACGCGCTCCGCACGCACTGGGGCTGCCGGTGGACCAATGGTCGACTTTTTGAAATTGGTGCACATATGTATTGGGCAAATTTAATGCCCAGTGACATCCGCTCGCGATTTGAGCGCGAGAATGCGGAACGGGATAGCACCACCCTACCAACATTCACTGACTTGGTGAAGTTTTTGGAGTTTGAGGCACGGGCTGCTGAGAATACCATGACGGACTAAGCGCCATCCAGAGCGCCTGAACGTAGGCCTTGGAAATCCCAAAATACATGGCGAGGAAGCCCCCACAGGGAAGACAACCGCCACCGCGTGGAGCTGGTGCGCGGGTTGCACACACGGCAACAGTCGCGGGGGACGCGGACTGCCTGCAATGTGGCCGGATGGGCCACAGCCTGCTGCAATGCAGGGACTGGCAGAGACTGCCAGTACAAGATAGGCGCCGCATGGCAAAGCGGCATGAACTTTGCTTTTATTGTTTGGGCGGTCACTATGCACGTGACTGTCCCAGTGCCATACCATGCAGTGCATGCCGTGGGCGGCACCACGCGATGCTTTGCATAAACCGCAACGGGGATGGCACCCGGATGTTGAGGCAGGGGTCCCCTATGGGCGGGGGCGCTCCTGCGCGAAGCCCTCCACCACCGGACGGAGGACGCGGCTTCGCTCGTCGCACCCCCCCTCGGGAGGGGGGTCGCGTACCTGCGCGGGTCTTGGCGGACCGGGACCACGCGCCCCAAGGTCATGGCCAGTATGTAGCTGGCCAGGCCCCGGATAGGGCCCCCATGGGCGTAGATGGTTTTGATCAACACTAGATCGAACGTTGTTTTTTATCTAGAGAGTGGGGACACCCCCTCCACGCGGAGTTACATCTTATAATACCCACCACATTACAGCCGCAGCGGTTTTCTCCCGCCGCTGCTGAGTACCCACGAAGCTGGAGTACCACCCGCCGTACCATATGTATGGCCCGGGCCGATTCAAAAGTTAAGGTTTAAAATGCCCCCCTCAGATAGGGATGTGCGCTCGCCCGCCATTTAGAATTATCCGGGTCAGTGGCGCGCCCCTGGTTTGGAAGAGAGTGGGGAGCCCGGTAACTGGCTTGCTCAATCCCGCCTTGCTGGGACAGAGCCTGTCGGCGGACGGTTCTGCTCCCTACCGCGGTGAGGTCCGCGTATGGGGTCTCGTAGGGGAAGCCGTTAGTTCGACGGAGCTCTGTTGGACTCAGGGGGCTCCAAAGCGATTTAGTTACCACTCAGGTAGCACGCCAGTTAGGTTTAGTCGTGGAAGACTCGCCTGTGCCACTTCTTGGAGTTGGTGGCATACAAGTGAAGTGTCTGACGGGCCAGACGCTTGTCACCTTTTCTTCGCTGAAGTCCTCCACAATGAGGATCACGACTTCGGCTATGGTAATGGATACCATTGCGGGTTGGCACCCCTCGACAGACATACCGCCGGGTGTGTTGTCTTTGGTTTCTAAGGGTCTGGATTTGGCCAGAGCCCCTTGTACTTTCATCCCGGCCCAATGCGAAGGACTTGCTCCTGGGCTAACGGACATGTTGGGCTGGATTTTGTTGGGTACACAGAAGCTCTGGGTTCGTCTTGCTGATGGCAGTGTCTACGATTTTATTGGTTTCGCCCTGATGGGCCCTGTGTTTGATAATGGCACCGCGGGCGGAGCCACCGGTTGTCGCATCTGCGTCCTTGGCCAAGACCATGCAAAGGTTTTAGGAGGTGGAGGAGCCACCTATGAGTTCCAGGATGGATCCGGAACACGCTGAGTGCGAAGCCCTTTTTCGATCGACCACGGAGAGGTTGCCCTCCGGTCGGTTTGTAACTAGGTTACCCTTTGTTGCCTCTCGTCCTAGCCTAGGGCAAAGTAGGGCGCTTGCGGAGAAACGACTGCTGTCCATGGGGCGACGTATGCAGCGTGACCACGTACTTCGCGATAAATATATTGAATTTATGCGCGAGTACGAGGATTTGGGTCACATGTCTCCGGCTCGAGTTGATTGGAGCTCAACTGAGCATTATTTTTTGCCCCACCACGCGGTGGTGAAGGCCTCAACGGGCAAGTTGCGGACTGTCTTTGATGGGTCCGCACCCACTGCGAACGGGGTTTCGTTGAATCTGTGTTTACGTGTTGCATTCGGGTCCCAAATTGCATAGGGACGATGCCAAGGTTGACATCATCTTGAACTTTAGAAGACATCAAGTGGTTTTTGGCGCGGACATCCTGGATTTGATGTTCCGCCAGACAGTTTGCATACATCCTGAGGACAGGCTTAGATTCCAGTTGATTCTTAACTAACTGGCGTGAGCGCCCTGAGGATCCTGTGACGGTGTATGAACTCAACACAAACACGTATGGTTTGAAATCTAGTCCCTATATCGCCATCAGATCATTGCTTGAATTGGCAGAGCGGGAACGGATCCGCTTTCCCCGTGGGGCTTCCGTGCTGTCACGTGAATTGTATGTAGATGACGTGTGCACCGGAGCCCAAAGTATTGAGGAGGCCCTCCTACTGCGGGATGAATTGAGTCTGAAGACTATATTGAATAACGGGTGGCTATGAGCTGTTACGTAAGTGGTTGTCCAATGGGCCCTAGGATTCTAGAAGGGATCCCGGAGGATCACCAACAGAACCCTCACCTGTTTGAGGATGTGGATGATCCCAACAGGATAGCGGTGCTGGGCGTTTAAAATGCAGTACCAGCCTTAACCGATATTTTTATTCATTTCCAAGTGGACTTTGGTAGAATACCGAAGGTCTGGACACATAAGAGAACGGTGTTGTCCGTAATAGCTCGTTTTATGTTTGATCCCGAAGCGGTGATGGATCCAGTGGCGGCAGTGAACTATTCTCTGCGAAGTGTCTTCTTCAGAGACTTTGGACTTTGGGCGTCTCGTGGGACGAGCCGCTGTTTGGCTCTCCATTGGATGATTGGCTCGAGTTGTTTTCATCGATTAAGGAAGTCAATCTGGGATTGCCAGTTTGCTCCTCGTCGAATAAGTTGCCCACGTGACAGGCAGAAATATCGAGCCAGCCTGCATGGCTGTTTATGTGACGCGATGTATGATCGAAGAGCGGCTACGCCGCGTCAGTCTATGTGCACGGACAGCTGATGACGCCGATGGAATAACAACGGGTCAATGTCTCGGTTTTCTTTTGGTCTGTATCACAGGGAAGAAACAAGGTCGCCCCCATCAGGACTAGGCTGACTATTCCCAAGCTTGAGTTGAGTGGAGCTCACCTTCTTTCTAAATTGTTGCATCACGTTGCCAGTGAGCTGGCGGCCACGGTCGAGATACGGGACATCTTCGCCTGGTCGGATAGCCAGGTCGCGCTTGCATGGTTGCGCGCGGCTCCACATACCTTGGAGGTTTTTGTGGGAGGGAATTAACGGGTTTCCCAAATCCAGAATATCTTTTGGAATTGATATACATGGAAAGACATTTTGTGCCGGGAATTAGTTCATCTTTTGAAACCACTAGTGCCACTCTGTTGTGGAGGTTGTACGGCAAATTAGATATTGGTGTTTTGACACCCTAGCTCATGGGGTCGCTGTCCTTTGATGGGATTTAGAAGATATCTTGGCCTGTCTGTCAGACAGATGTTATTTGAGTTTAATAACCGGGCTATTCCCTAGTCGTATATGTTATCCATTTCAATAAAAGGAAATAAAACTCATGCCGGATTGGCTACTTGCTCGGTATTGTTTGGATAACAGCTTCTGGGTGTTAAATGCTAGGATTTAAGACGTTTCATACATAATTGTAGAAACCCACAGGCAAAGCGGTTGAGCCCATTGCAGGTGCAGGGACTCAGCCGGGAGGCACATTGTTGCATTGGGTCCGTGTCGTGCAGGTACCGGATAAAAGTCTTCATAAAAATGAGCTATATCTTGCGCGACGACGCGCTTAAGGCTTGAAGGGCGCGGTCGCTCGTTTGAACATCCCGTGAAGGAATCGGATGGGCTTTCTTCGGGTTGTGATAGCAGGCTCCGGAAGGCGGATCTTCCATATGAGACTCGCTAATCCTCTGAGTATGTTGCCCAAGGGCGGATTGCTTGGTTACGCAGATTTAGTGTCTGATTTTGACACATTCGATATATGCATCGCGCCCATGCTGGGTGCAATGCTTTGTTGGCTATTTTGTTCAGAAATTTTGAATATCTTATCTGCCAGGAAGAGCAATCGTTACTGGTAGTTCTGGGTTTCGATGTATTGCATGTTATAGGTTGAAGGCATCAACACGATGATACTCAGATTGTGATTTGCCCGCTGATCGAATCCGACCTTCGAGACATGGTTTGACGGCGTTATAAATGAATAAAATGCCATCTCTTTTCGATCAATGGCTTCTCCTACAAGTAAAGCCCGTATTGTGAAGGGCTATTTTAAAAGTAAAAATTTAAAGTTTGTTTAAAACCATAGGCTGTCCATTCTTAATGTTTAAAGTTTAGACTACGGAGGCCTTCGTCGCCTGCGTTGAATCGCTTTGTTTCGCGTCGAGGTCTCCTTCATCTTATTAGGTTTAAATATGGCACAAACTAGTATAGGAAGCTGTAAATTATCGGTTAAGGAACCTGTCGGCGTGTTTATTGATAAAAATATACTGTACTAGTTTACCAGGAGACCGTGGTTGCGGCAAAGGGGAAACGTCTTAATCTCCGGAAGGTTAGATCCCCCAAAGAGGTGCATTCAGGGATCTTTTGAAGCGAAGCTGTGAAATCAACCTTTGCTTTCCGCCGCATTATCGGAGAAACGGCTCTAATCATTTTGAAGAGCTAATAAACCACGCGAACCGAATATACTCTCACGACCCTGTTATATTTGGAAATTATTATGTTCTCTCTGACTCGGTCATCCTTACACACAAGATCCATAATGATTTGGAAGCTCTCACCCTGAGTCATTTTTTGGTGGGAGGGCCGTGAATGCCTCCTGCCCGGGGTCATGTTTAAGGATGAACGCGTGCAATATCGGTGTCGCGTTTTCAAATGTTGCAATAAATTCTGAGTACCGGCGTCGCTGAGTCGCAATTGAATTTATTTGCATTTGCTAGCAGTTTTTTAAAAGAGTTTCTGAAGTGGACAGACATAACATAAGCATAGGGTGATTTAGTATTGTTAAAAGAGGCAAATTTGTACCTAGCTTTGGCGACGAGCTCGCATATTACGTTTGATTCTTGGCGGAGATGGCACTCCGCGTGAATTTGGCCCTTCGTTGTCGGTAAGGTGTGACCTCTCTCGCCCGCCTTCCCGTGAGTAAGAAAACATAATTCTCAATGCTTGTCGGGACCGCGGCACTAGTTGCACTTCTTAACGGAAACAACATGGTATATTTGCTTCGCATGTTACCACTACTGTACAAATTGAACGAGATCTAGGCAAAGGTCCTACCAAATCCATCAAAACGGAGCGGTCTCGCGTCTTTTGTTTTGTTTAGTTGACCCATAAGTCCTGGTGTGAGAGTTGTCTTGTGTTTGTAAGCTGAACATGTGACAATTTCTAATAAATTTGTTACATCTCTATATATTCCTGGCCAAAAATATCTCAAACATATCCTGCGATGTGTTTTGAATACTCCTAGGTGTCCTGAAGTTGGAGGTTCATGATTCTCCGAGATAATCTTTGCACGCCCGGATTTCGACACAACCTCTTTCCAATCAAACTCTTGTGTTAATGTGTATTTACTTTTGCAATATCTAAACAGTTTTCCATTTTCTATACGGTAGGGGGGATAATTTTTCGGATATGCTGTACAACCCTGAAATATTTTCTCTTATACCAATCATCATCATCGTCTTCATTACTACCGAGGGAGTGTTTATGACTTCAACCTTGATAAACGCGAGAGAGCGTCCGGTACGACGTTATTATCTTTTCCCTTTTCTATGCTCAATTGTGAAATTGTACTCGTGACAAACGACAACCCCAACGAGCTAATCGTCCAGTAGGATTTTCCAAATTCTGTATGAGACCATTTTAAGGATGCATGATCTGTGACAACAGTGAAAGGTCTAGTTCCTGGAATATGGCTCAAATTTTTCAACTGCAAAAACGACAGCTAAAAGAAGCTTCTCTTTCTGTTGCACTATTAGTTACGTTTTCATTTTTATTTAGTGATCTACTAGTATAGGCCACAGGGTGATCTTGACCATTAATATTTTGGGTTAGCATGCCACGCAATACCATAACCTTGATGCATCACAATGTACAGCAAAAGGTATTTCAAAATTTGGACAGGCTAAAATCGGAGCTGAAACTAAACTTAATTTTTTAAACGAGTGAAAGCTTCTTCAGCTTCTGTGTTCCAAACAAATTTAATCTTTGTACTGGTAAGAGCATTAAGTGGTGCTGCTATAGATGAAAAAATTTCTTATAAATCTACGGTACCAAGAGCAAGTTCCCAAGAACATTTTTGACCTCTTTAGAAGTTTTTGGTGTAGGAAATTCCAAAATTTGCACGCACTTTCTCTGGATCCGTTCTTAATCCACACTCATCTACCACATACCCAAAGATATTTAAGTGATTTACGGAAGAACTTACTTTTTTCAAAATTAATTGTTAAATTTGCATTTTCAATTCTTTGGCAAACAGCGTTTTAACAGCTTCAGTAAATGTGTAGTGTTTCAAAATCTTCAGCTATTATTACAATATCATCTACGTAACAGAATCACTAAACCCTTTGTAATATCACTACAAAAAGGTGTACCAAAGAGCATATCCATCAATCTTTTGTTGGCGAGCAGGAGCTCCACACAAACCAAATGGCATTACCTTAAATTTGAACAAACCTTTACCCGGAGCTTGAGTGAAACTAGTTTTTTCTTTAGTGAATTTTCATCTAATTTAATTTGCCAAAAACTTGATTTAAAATCAACAGAGCTTATGAATTTAGCTTAGCATTTTCGAAGGCTATCTAAAATTTGAGTTATATAAGGTATGTGCATAAGCATCCCCTTTCGTAACTGCATTCTAACTTTCAGACAATCCAAACAAAAATCGCCATACCTACCATCTGGCTTTGGAACCATAAGAACTGGGTTATTCCACGGGCTTTCACTTCAGGTGTGATAACATCGAGCTCGAGCATTTTATCCACTTCCTTATGCAATTCCTTCAATTTCTCGGGTGACATTGGATACTGGTCTACCGGTATTTTTATTGGTAACGCATCACCAGTATTTATTGTATGTTCAATTAAATGTGTCCCTACCTAATCCTTGCTTGCTTTCCGAACGAAACGTCATGAAATTGTTTAATCATAATTTCTGCCAGCTCTTTTTGGTTATAATTCAAATCATTATAAGATTTTACAAAATTAATAGGCTTGTCAACATAACTAGAATTTTAGACAGATGCTAAATTTGTAGGTGCTTCAATATAAGATATGTTTTGAAAAATCTCCGGCATTAATTTAAAACTTTTCCAAAAATCTACTCCCAATATGACATTTGAAATTATAGAAGGTATTACATGAAATTTGATTACATTAGTCACTCCCTTAAAAGTAATGGGCAGTGTTAAATAACCAATAGTATTGCAAACTGAACCGTCCGCAACCATAACATTTGATTCGTTAGTGTCTTCTACAGAATATCCCAAATCAATAAAACGCTTATGAGCATTATTTCCTATAATTGAGATCGCTGCACCCGAATCTAACAATCCACAAATTGTCAAGTCTAGGATATCTACATTTAGATAAGGCCGAATATCATTTACGTTTGGCTCAAACAAAACCGATGTAACGTTGTTATGTTTAAAATATTTAGATACAATCCCTAACCATTCTTTCCATTCCAAAGGATCAGCCTTTTCCTTCGAATTAAGTTTACATCGATTTGAGCTTCCTAGTTTTTTGGATTCGAACCAGTTTTACATTTAGGACAGGAGCGAGTTGTGTAGCCTAATTCTCCACACTTAAAACATAATAACCTTTTGTCTCTACAAAATCTAGTACTATGGTTATCCACTTTACATCTGTAACAGTACACTTTTTTATTTTTATTCACTGTATCCTGTTTTTGTGTGTTACCAAAATGTTTATTATGGTGTGTTTGAATAAATTGTTTTTGATTTTGAATGTTACTAGTTTGTCTTTGTTCTGGAAATTTCCTTTCTACCTGAGGTGGTTGAGACACAACGGTGACATTTTTTGTCTGTTTACACTTGTACACATAATCGGGATTTATGTTCGATTGTTTAGGTGGTTCAACAAACAATTCTGTGCTTTGACGTGCCGATTCTATTTTTCTACACTTAAGTTTGAGATCATCAATAGAACTAATATCGTATAACGCTAATTGTTCTTTATAAGTTGGTCTAATGTTATGTAATAAAATATCCAACTTGTCTTTATCAGATAGTGGTGTATTTAAACGCGAGAACATTCCACTCATAACCGCAAAATAAATGTGTATAGGTTCATCTGAACCTTGTGTACGTGACCTTATTTCGCTTAGCAATCTGTATTCGTAATCAACTGGTGCGAATTCCTCGATTAACAAAGCACTGAGTTCCTTCCATGATGAAACTTGATGTTTGACACCTCGATACCACAAAAAGTGCCTGGTCCGTGAAAAAACAAAACGCAGATTTGAACAACACTGTATCGTTTACACCAAAAGCCGTAGCACGTTCACATACCATATCTAAGAAGGAATGTACACTTGTGTGACCATTAAAACTAATATTCCATTTGTGGATATTTAATTTATTAATAGGAGAACGCTCCTGACTATCCTTCGCAACCTCTTCAACCGAACCAGAACTGGATTCACCTTCCTGTTTTTTAGAATCCCAACCGTTTAAAATACCAAGAAAAGGTTTCAACTTTGAAAGTAATGCAGCACAAATATCCTTATCCACAGGTTCCTCACATTGTAACCTCTCCAATCTTTGCAAACAATGACAATATAAGGCCTTCGCACGAGAGAGCTGATAACGATCCTTAGATTTCTTATAATTATCCAAAATACCTTGTAATTCCTTGATTTTATCCGTAACAAGAGGCAACTCCACACTGGGTTTGATATCATCACCCAAAATGTCCTCCGGCTTAAATTCTTTACAAAGTGACTTCAACTGTTTTCGCAATTTGGGAACGGTGTCCTCTGGAATCTCCGATCGAACAGAAACCTCATAAATAAGCTCTTCGCGTAGCAACGAATGAAAATAAACGCTTTGTGTATCCATTTTTTTTTTATATAGGAGCAGTAATAAACACCAGTATAAGGGAGAAATTAATATAACCTATATGTTTTCTCTGTCACAATAAGTATGCAAGTTATTTACTTGTAAAACAAAATAAGTGGAACATCATGTTCACCAATCACCACAAAAATAATATGCACAGCCCTATCGCTGTGTGTAAATAAGTACTTGTATTTAAAAATTTGTTGTGAAATTATAGTATTAAAATATTTCACTAATCTGTGAATATTTATACAAAGTATTTAAAAGGATTAAGTACCTGTATTATAAGCAGTTTTATAACAATATGTATTTTGTGATTTATAAAGTAACTTATATTATATAGTAACTTATATGTCTAGATAGTAGGTAATATTTATCATTAACCCGGTATAGGTAGTTATGACACACCAAAGAAAAAAATATAAATGTAATGGTTACATTACATTAAAAAATATAAAAAACAAGGCACAGCATACACTAACAGCAGCACAGCAAAAAATAATAATTTGCAGATAGAAATAAAAAAAAACTCAGTTATTTCTTTATTTTGATTTTAGAAAATAAATTAACCAAAACTAAAAATTGTATTTATTTTCCCTAAATAAGAAATGAAAAATAAATGCACAACCTGATTACAAAGTAGTTATTTCAATGAGCTGAAAATAATAATACACTACCAAAATGAAGCTTTAATAAACCAAGTGGGCGCCACTGAAAGATCTTTATAGGTAATTTTAGGTGTAATTCTAGTGTTTATGGTATGTTATGTTATGTTAAGAGTCTTTCAGAAATTTGTTAAAAAAACTGGAACCGGACTAGCTAAATGGAAATAAAATAAAATTGTCTGTACTCGGTAGGTACTCAGAATTTATTGATTATTTAGATATCATTACAATATTGCACAGTTATACTCTTAAACATGACCCCTCTAGGAGGACACGGATGGTACAATATTTAAAATATGTAAACTCTTAGATAACCTTATTTATTATGAGCAAAACTCTTGTGTGTAAGGATGACCGAGTCAGAGAGAACATAATAATTTCCAAATATAAAGGGTCGTGAGAGTATATTCGGTTCGCGTGGTTTATTAAAGCTCCTCAAAATGATTAACTACCAATTTTGTGTAGTAACAAATACAAGGGAAAGCAAAGGTTGATTCCCCAGCTTCGACGTAGCAAGATAAGATGAATTTTGGTACCTCTTTTTGGATCTAACCAAAGATTCCGTAGATTAAACGTTTCCTGTTGCCGCAACCACGGTCTCCTGGAGCTCCTGCAGGTATATCTTGAACTCTCCACGCCGACAGGTTCTCCAACCGTTGTGATTGACCAAACTAATCACCCCTATACTATTTGGGCAAATATTTACCTCAAAAGATGTTTATTTAAAAGGAGACTACTGTATAGTAAAAACTATTCAAGCAGTGATGAAATATCAAAACTTTAAACATTAAGAACTGAGTTAAGTATTTTTAAATCTTAACTTTTAAATTTTTACTTTTAAAATTCTTTCTTGTAAAATTCCCATCTGAAAAGAAAAGAGATGGATTTTATTCATTTATAAGATTGCAACCATGTGGCCAACACATGTCTTCAACTAGATAAAAAAACAACTTACGAGTATCTCGTGTTGATCAAAACCATCTACGACACACTCCCCATCCATGAACCCAGCCTACTAGTGACGAACGGTTCCTGGAATAAGATATTTCATAAATTTCTGAACAAAGGCACGCACAAAGTCGGCCATGTGCGCGATGCATATATCATTTCAAAAATACTTACTAAATCTGCGCAACGCAAGCAATCCATCCAACCGTTCACATAAATACTCAGGTTGCATTATTCCATCAACATATTCCATCTGCAATTTGGCTGGCTGAAACGAATTGTACAGAATCAGCACAAGAAAAAAACAGACAATGGATTCCTTCACGGGATGTTCAAACATCAGAAATAAAACCACACTAGCGTTTTATCCAAGCCTTACCTGTTAGTGCATTGTATATACCATTTTTATGAAGGTTTATCCTTCATCTTTACCCTGGCGACGAAACGAAACGATATAATGTGCCTCCCGGCTGAAGGTCCCGACCATTTTGTCAACGCGTCCCATTTATTTTTTTTAAACGTCAAATCTATGACATTTAACACCTAGTAGTTCTGCCAAACAATAAAATTTATAACAATTTACAAAATAATAATTATTATTATTTTTATTTATTTATTATATTTTTTTTTTATTTATTATTATTTTTTTATAATAATTTTACAAGAAAGAATTTTAAAAGTAAAAAAGACATTGTTCATCGCCGGCTTACAGCGGACAGTTCGTGCAATAAATAAAAGTATTATCATTCATCATAATTAATGTCAAATAGATTTTCTTAATATATATTGGAGTATGAATATCTATAATTAAAATATACAATTTAGTAAGTATTTTTTGCGTTTCCGTTATTAAAATCAAAGATGTCGGCCTTTACGTCTGTGCTGGGATGCATTATCTAAAATAATATTACATTTAAGTAGTTTATTTTTTATTCTTTGATGAAAGACTGGATTAATTAAGTAATTTTTTAGCATAATATGTTAGTTTTATGTATTAAGTACACTCATATCATTTCATATTTATATTTTTGAATGAAGAATTATGTATTTATTTTAATTTTTACTTAAGTAATTCAATATTGCATTTTCTTTACCTGGTAACACTCGATTCTTCAGCGCGGCTTTATTTTGACGTTGACATGTTGTCTTCGGTCGACATTGACACTTGGATACTTGTCAAAAACTGTCAACGTCAAAATAAAGCCGCGCTCCAAGAATCGAGTGTTACCAGGTAAAAATGCAATATTGAATTAAGTATTTAAGTAAAAATTAAAATAAATAATTCATTCTAAAATATAAATACGAAATGATATGCATGTAATTAATATAAAACTAACATAATATGCTAAAAAATACTTAATTAATCAATCTTTCATCAAAGAATAAAAAATATACTACTTAAATGTGATATTATTTTAGATAATGGCATCCCAGAACAGACGTGAGAGGCCGACATCTTTGATTTTAATAACGGAAACGCAAACAATACTTACTTAATGAGTATATTTTAATTACAGATATTCATACTCCCAAAATATATTCCGAAAATCTATTTGACATTAATTATGGTGAATGATAATACTATTATTTATTGAACGAACTGTCCGCAGTAAGCCAAGCTCCCATACATTTTGAACGAAGTCCTTTAAAAGTTAAGATTTAAAAATACTTAACTCAGTTCTTAATGTTTAAAGTTTTGATATTTCATCACTGCTTGAATAGTTTTTACTATACAGTAGTCTCCTTTAAATAAACATCTTTTGAGGTTTAAATATTTGCCCAAATAGTATAGGGGTGATTAGTTTGGTCAATCACAACGGTTGGAGAACCTGTCGGCGTGGAGAGTTCAAGATATACCTGCAGGAGCTCCAGGAGACCGTGGTTGCGGCAACAGGAAACGTTTAATCTACGGAATCTTTGGTTAGATCCAAAAAGAGGTACCAAAATTCATCTTATCTTGCTACGTCGAAGCTGGGGAATCAACCTTTGCTTTCCCTTGTATTTGTTACTACACAAAATTGGTAGTTAATCATTTTGAGGAGCTTTAATAAACCACGCGAACCGAATATACTCTCACGACCCTTTATATTTGGAAATTATTATGTTCTCTCTGACTCGGTCATCCTTACACACAAGAGTTTTGCTCATAATAAATAAGGTTATCTAAGAGTTTACATATTTTAAATATTGTACCATCCGTGTCCTCCTAGAGGGGTCATGTTTAAGAGTATAACTGTGCAATATTGTAATGATATCTAAATAATCAATAAATTCTGAGTACCTACCGAGTACAGACAATTTTATTTTATTTCCATTTAGCTAGTCCGGTTCCAGTTTTTTTAACAAATTTCTGAAAGACTCTTAACATAACATAACATACCATAAACACTAGAATTACACCTAAAATACCTTTCAGGGATAAAGACGTGATTCTATGTATGTATGTCGGTATGTAATTGTCATACCTTGTCCGGTCCCCTATTCTATTAATTCTACTACTACCTATCTATTAGCAGTGGAGTTTGTTGCGCCGCCTCTTCTCCACTCGCGCTTTGGAGGCGGTGGTAACCTTAGCTTTAAGTAATTTTATGACGTCAACTAACTAAAAAACAAGAATTTGACGATTTAAAAGTGCTATTTTTAAGCCTATTTAAATAAAAACGATTGACTTTGACATTGATGTCCCACTGTTGGGAAAGCCTCCCCTAATTTCCTCCACTCATCTCTGTATTCGTGCTTTTCTTCCAGTTCTTATCCAGAAGATTTCAAAACAGTTAATGCCTACAGAGTCCATATCATGTTAGTAACCATATTAACTTACAAACTGGTGTTAGTAGATATAGATTACATACATTTTTATAGCTTTTTTAAATAAAATTTGGTTCTAATACCCATATTGCGAGTCGTATCAGGGAATTTTAAGATAAACAGTACCCTATGTGCTACTTTCAGTATTTTTCTATCCGTGTATCAAATTTAATCGAAATCGGTTTAATAGATTGTCTGTGACTCTAACTCACAACGGGTCAAACCCCAAATTTTTTGGTTTTTCGCTAATATCATGAAAACGGTACGTCGTCGTCGTAGAGAAAAGTATTCTTCTACTGAATGGCAATAGTTTTTGAGTTATACGCTGCGAAAAATGGGAAAATTTTAGATTTTTGCAGCTAAGCTCGCGACCTTATGGTGCTCCCACACTGGCAGTTATAAAATGTTATCATAACATTAGTTGTCTTTTTTTTAAATTAACTTGTAACATGTGTAAAGCCTCGTTTCCACTAGGCAACATTGACTAATGTTTTGATGACCTCCGTGGCGCAGTGGTAGAGACCTTGCCTCTGAACCAGGGGGTCCCGAGTACGATCCCCAGTCAGGTCAAAATGGAAAATGATATTTTTCAGATTTACCTGGGTCTTGGATGTTTATCTATATATGTATTTGTTATACATGGCAGCACCATTAGTCGTGTCTACCCTGTAAAGGATAAAGACTAATTAGTATGTGTGTTACAGGCGGTAATATGGGCGGTGGCGGTGGCGGCGGCGGCTGGCAACGTGGGGCGGTGGCGAGTGCCCGCGGCGGAAATGCAAGGGGGGCACCCGGTGCGCCCGCCAATCGAGCACCCGGCGGCAAGGTGATATACTCTCTCTTTCTCTCTCCCTCTCTCCCCCTCTCTTTCTCTCTACAGTCTTTCTCAACCCTACGGGTGTTAATGCTTCAACTACGGCGTTTTAGATAACAAAGGTAAGCTCGCTACATCGTAGACCTCATCTCTGTCCTCGGGCAAGATTGTGGTCAAGAGCAAACCCATCTTTAATTTAAAAAAAAATGTAGAACAATAGGCGCACCACCGAACTCAGTTACTTGATAACTGACGGGTTCAGTCAAAATATATTTTCTACTATTTCCATAGTTTTAGAGTTCTGATTTTTTCCATTCTGTATGTATTTTGAGGTGCTGAATCTGAGATTTAGGTACTGACAAAATTTCGAAACGCAACATTGACAAAATCACAAAAAAGTAAAAATCTTTTTTTTTTATTAGGATTTTTGCTAAAACTTGGAAAACTATAAACTTTTAGTAAATAGCTACAGAAATTAAAGTACTTAATTATCTACAAATATCACTTTTTTTCAGAAGAAGAACCATTCGATCTCAAGTGCGATTTGAAAATTGGCATATTTCAGCAATCTCTGCAAAACCCACTTTTTAAATTCCAAAACTTTATTTTTTTCAAGGAGCCCCAAACTCCCAAAAAATCTTCTTTTAATCTGCCCCTACACTCCCTAAAGAACTTACATGCCAAATTTCAGCTTCCTAGCTTCCTGCGCCCTATTAATTTTAATTTTGGCTGTGCAATGACTGTCAGTCGCAGTAACGGAATAATTCAATCATCGTCCCTATTCAATATGTAATCCCGCGACCAATATTTTTCTTTAAACTTAATAATTGCTTCAATGATATGCTCATAGAATAATATATTTGTGCAGGACGTATATACTCTCTCTTTTTCTCTCTCTCCCTCTTTTTCTCTCTCTCTCTCCCTCTCTTTCTCGCTCTCTCCCTCTTTCTCTCTTTCCCTCTCTTTTTCTCTTTCTCCCTCCCTTTCTCTCTACAGCCTTTCTCAACCCTACAGGTGTTAACTGAGTGGAGTGCAACGGAATGTGCTAAAAAGACTTCTGAGATGACTGGCGTGGGCCTGTCAAGTGTCTACAAAATCACTAAAGAATATAAAGACACAAAAGAGTTTCAAAAGCCCAAAAAGAGTGGTCCTCAACTATCTTTCATACAAAAGTGTTTTTTATATTTTATATCGATTATTTAACAGTTTGTGATAAAAACGGCTCGCCGTAAATCCTCTTTTGATTTGGAGCACCGCACGTAATAAAATGGTTACATTCACTAACAAGCACAATGTATAGACTCAGATAATCAGACTCGTATTAAAAAAAAAATGTGCCTGGCCAAAAAGGTTTGTAATATCTGACATGTCAAAAAATGACATCTGTCAGAAGACAGTTTAGATACCAAAACTTTTATTTTTTACTAGGAGCCCCGAACTATGTACCTGTGGGACTTTCAAAAAATCTTCTTTTAATCTTTCCCTACACTCTTTAAGGAACCTACATGCCAAATTTCAGTTTCCTACGCCCAATAATTTTGGTTGTGCAATGTCTGTCAGTCACTCGTACAGTCACAGTAACGAATAATTCAATCATCGTCCCTATTCAACATGTAATCCCGACCATTTTTGTTCAAAACTTAATAATCGCTTGAATAATTTGCTCATCGAATGATATATTTATGCAGGACGGCAACCAGAACCAGGGTCAGAACCAGACGCAGCAGCAGAACCAGCAGCAGGGCTGGAACCAATGGGCCGGCGGCTGGGGCGGCTGGGGCAACTGGAACCAGAACCCGCAAGGTTTGTATATACATACATACAACCAGTAGCAGGGCTGGAACCAGTGAGCCAGGTGGGGCAACTGGAACCAGAACCCGCAAGGTTTGTATATACAGTGGTGGTCAGAACCAGACGCAGCTGAACCAGCAGCAGGGCTGGAACCAGTGGGCGGCTGGGGCGGCTGGGGCAACTGGAACCAGAACCCGCAAGGTTTGTATCTCTCTTTAGTCGTATTTCCTCATGACTGAGGATCGTGGTCATTATATGGAATGAAACACACATAACGACACTCTTCTCCATTTCACACACTACCTGATAATCATCAACCAGAGTGCAGGTTTCCTCACGATGTTTTCCTTCACCGGAAGCAAGTGGTGGTCGATGAAAACTAACATAGGTACATGAGTCAGACTGGTATACAAACTCATGTGGCCCGGGCAGGATGTTGAAGGTTTGTATTGTCCCTGTAAAACACCCCACCCATCAAAAACCCTGTAAGACAGCCTTCTCTGTTCGCAATACCACAAGCGCGGACGAAGATACTAAAGCACACCCCCCCTGTCTCGAACACTCGGGAGTACTAAATGAATTAACGACGAGAGTAGACGTATTTTGTTTTCCTTTGACGGAATTCACAAAAACATCTAAACAGAAATGTAGCTACACATTTCCTCTGTGTTCTCCTCTAGAAGTCGCATTTCTTATCCGATTCCCGTGGGAGCCGATAATCGAGCCATTTTTTGACAATGGCGGAGTTAGCACAACATGCCTAAGCGCCTTTGGATTTCATGGCTCTTTTTATTTTCTGTTTATCTCTATAAGCTCGCGAGGTCTACAGCTCACAGAGCAACTAGTTTATTAAGTACATTTTGACAACATTCATCTTCACAAATCTTTTCCCACAGGTTGGGGCAATTGGGGTAACTGGGGCAACTGGAACGCGAACCAGAATCAAAACCAGGCCAACTCACAGGCGGGAGGCAAGGCGGCCGGTCAGAACCAGGCAGCTACCGGTCAACAGCAGGGGCAGTGGCCTGCGAACTACACTGCCCAACAGTGGTACCAGTGGCAGCAGTGGCAGCAGCAGCAGCAGCAGTGGAGCGGGGTCAGTACACTATCCGTATATAGTGCATACTAATGTAATAGCAAGGCCGGCCAGCAGCAGGGCAGTGGCCTGCAAACTACACAGCCCAACAGTGGTACCAGTGGCAGCAGTGGCAGCAGCAGCAGCAGCAGTGGAGCGGGGTCAGTACACTATCCGTATATAGTGCATACTAATGTAATAGCAAGGCCGGCCAGCAGCAGGGCAGTGGCCTGCAAACTACACAGCCCAACAGTGGTACCAGTGGCAGCAGTGGCAGCAGCAGCAGCAGCAGTGGAGCAGGGTCAGTACACTATCCGTATATAGTGCATACTAATGTAATAGCAAGGCCGGCCAGCAGCAGGGCAGTGGCCTGCAAACTACACAGCCCAACAGTGGTACCAGTGGCAGCAGTGGCAGCAGCAGCAGCAGCAGTGGAGCGGGGTCAGTACACTATCCGTATATAGTGCATACTAATGTAATAGCAAGGCCGGCCAGCAGCAGGGCAGTGGCCTGCGAACTACACTGCCCAACAGTGGTACCAGTGGCAGCAGTGGCAGCAGCAGCAGCAGCAGTGGAGCGGGGTCAGTACACTATCCGTATATAGTGCATACTAATGTAATAGCAAGGCCGGCCAGCAGCAGGGCAGTGGCCTGCGAACTACACTGCCCAACAGTGGTACCAGTGGCAGCAGTGGCAGCAGCAGCAGCAGCAGTGGAGCAGGGTCAGTACACTATCCGTATATAGTGCATACTAATGTAATAGCAAGGCCGGCCAGCAGCAGGGCAGTGGCCTGCGAACTACACTGCCCAACAGTGGTACCAGTGGCAGCAGTGGCAGCAGCAGCAGCAGCAGTGGAGCGGGGTCAGTACACTATCCGTATATAGTGCATACTAATGTAATAGCAAGGCCGGCCAGCAGCAGGGCAGTGGCAGCAGCATTGGAGCGGGGTCAGTTCACCCCTTTATAAAACGGCAAAATTTTATTACTAACACTGGTGTCAGATTTTATTCAAGTCGCTTAAAGCCATCTGACATGACTTTTACGACTACCGCCATCTAGTGGCAGTAGCCGTATACACACTAGTAAACTAAACAGTTAGCCAATGTGCAGGTTTCCTCACGATGTTTTCCTTCATCCGAAGCAGGTGGTGGTCTATGAGAAAACTACCATACATTAGTCAGATTGGTCTACAAACTCATGTGACACAGGAAGGATTTGAACCCGGGTCCTACCCGACCTCAGGCATGTGTCATTACCACTTGGCCACGACCGTTTCAAACTAGCATTTTACATGGGACTGGGCGGGACACGTTTGTCGTATGCGGTCGGAAAGGTGGACGAGATTGGTTACCTTCTGGTTACCGGACGGCCGTGGAGGACGAGGTAGACCTAGAAGATGGCGGGACGACATAAACAAATTCTTACCTGAGTGGCAACAACTTGCAATAGAGAGAGACGAGTGGAAGAAAAAGGAGGAGGCCTTTGCTCAGCAGTGGATCACAATACCCATAGGCTAGTAAAAAAAAAAGGTTTTTACATGGTTTTCGCTTATTTTACCATGTTAGAAAAACTTGATTCTTATGGTTGACCTTATCGATTGATGCCATAAAGGCACAAGTAAGCAGCATGTTTTTGGGTATCTCAAGCGAATTTTCAAAAATCTTTGAATGCAGTTTTATTACTTTGGAGTTGAAAGTTGTGTCTCTAAATGTTTTGTTATAATGTGCAATAAGTGATGATGTATTGTTTCCAGTACCAGCAGGGCCAGGGCCAGACGGGCGGCCAGACGCAAGGCAACGCTGCGGACGCGCAGCAGGCGTGGGCGCAGTATTATCAGGTATTACTAACCTTCGATATATATAATAGTAGTTTACTCAAAAATGCATGTAATGTGCTCATTATTTTGACAACCTTGTTTGAGCAAAGTCGACCTTGCCGTTCTGTTTTCAAATAGCGGCCGACAAAGTTTTGCTGGCCGCTCTAACAGGCCGGCAAAACATTGCCGGCCGCTATTTTGACGTTTCAACGTTTTGAAAATCGAATGCAAAAAGATTTTATTTTAAACACAGCTGTTTGTATAGAGATAGGTAAAAAAAGATTTTATTCCATATTTGGCTGTATAGTTCCAACTACCATTGCTTAAAAAAACCAAAGAAGTAACAAAAGAGCGGTTCGACGAAAATTTTGTTTTTATTTAGTGACTTTTTTGATAAAAATGACTGAAAGCGAAAATTCTTCCAATTCAATGTGTTTAACACCGCCAGACATAAAAGAAGCTAAATTAGTGGTTGAAAATTTGATACCGCGAAACTCAAAGGAAAAATATAAGCTTGCATATGAAAAATTTGTGCAGTGGAAAATCAGTAGGAAATCTTAAATATTTATCCGAAAATGTTTTTCTTGCGTATTTCAATGATCTTTCCAACAAAATGAAGCCTTCGTCTCTCTGGAATACCTATTCAATGTTAAAGTGCATGGTTCTGATAAAGCATAAAATGATGAAATAAATGAAGAAATAATACAGCAGTCACACACCGCATTAGAATTATCGCAAACTATTAGTAATATCAAACCGGGAAAGTCGGTGTTGAATTTTAGTAACTGTACTTTTCATAATTGTCATTTTAATTAAATTTCTAGTTAATTAATATATATTTATTCAAATTACTTGCTGGTTTTATTTAGATTAGATACTTGCATTTTTGAGTAAAGCACTATACAAGCCTTGGCCCACAATGACTGCTTCGCTGGTCACGCTATGATTGCCTCGCGCTAGCCTAGCTCCGCTCTAGGCCTTGCTGTCCTCGCTGTGTCGGCTCGACCTCCGGTCTCGGCCGACATCTCAGCTCGTCCATCAAGTGCTGCACGCTGACCGCGCTGTGTCGGCCGCCAGCGTAGCTACGTTGCGCTCTCGGCCATCATCAGCGCGACCAGCAAAGTACTCATTATAGACCGCGGCAGTAATGTACTATTATACAACTGATACATAATGAGAGGCATTAAAACATGAGTGTGGTTTTAATAACATCACACGAGTGTTTTAATGCCTAATTATGTACAGTTGCATACACTACTTTATCTTCACTCATAGGAACAATTAAAATTAAACAAAGTAGCTAGGTAACAAAGAAAAATGTATAGCGAGAAATTAAGTTCAAACTACGAATGCGTGGGTCACTTTTTTCACAAGTTCAAACTGCGGCGCATGCGTGCGTTTTTTTTTACATTTAGCCTAAAACCATAAGACACTAATTTAATAAATGAAAAAGTAAAAGTGTACTATAAAAATTAAAAAGGTAGCGGTACGGACGATACCGCTAGCGGTACTATAATGACTTTTATTTTTTAATTTTATGTATGTGCGTTGATAAAGTACGTCTTTATAAAACCATCTTCAAATTCGTAATTCGAATATTTCGACATGAGTGTAGATAAACTCCATTTTTACACGACTGACCAAAAAAAGGAGTGTTATGTTTTCAAAGTTCATGTATGTAAGTTTCTTTATTCCACCATAAGTCCTATACGGCTGAACAGATTTTGATGTAAGAGGCATTTTTAGATTCCTTGCATTCCTCCGAGTGACATAGGCTATGTGAGTTGTCAGTCGTGTTTTTTATTTTTTAATAATTAGCTTGTTTCTTAATTGTCCTATTATGTAAACAATTTTCACAGTACTTTTTATTGAATTTTGTTGAAATTAAATCAAAATAGTGAAACATTTATTAACCACGAAAGTAATTTCCTGAAAATTCTAAAATTGAAATTCTACATTAAAATTCAGAAAAAAGATAAAATTAATGATTCCTGTAGAGATAAAGTCCAAATTAAAATAATTTATATTCAATTATATTGTTGTAAAATCATAAAAAGACATGGTAAGATTGTTTACATAATAGGACAAGTAGGAAAAAAACGGAGTTTACACTATCCTTCTTCTTCTCTTCTCTCAGCCGAAAGACGTCCACTGCTGGACAAAGGCCTCCCCCAAGGATTTCCACAACGACCGGTCCTGCGCTGCCCGCATCCATGCGCATCCCGCGACTATCTTCCTACATTAATATTATTATAAAAAAACCAATATATGGATATAAATTGAATTTAATTGTTATTTTATTGTATTTATGTAATGTACTATGGATTTTTTTTTATATATAAAAAAGGACAGGTATGTCATACATGTGAACGTTTCTGTGTCGTTGTTTCAGAACTACGGCAACACCGGCAACGCTGCGGCCGCTGCGAACACGACCGTAGACAAGAAGTGAGGCGCGAGTGCGGCCGACAAAAAGTCGGCCGCGCGAAAATAGACCACGGACTTTACATATTTACTGCATTTTGTGACCTTTCTCTAACGCAAACACTATGATCACTACCCTACTTATACAGGGTGTTTTGTTTAACACCAGCAACCTCTCTAGGGGTGAAAGCACTCATAAATATGAGCAACTTTTTATATGGGACTGACTATGAAATCTCAAAAAAAAAAAACAGCTGATCCATACATTTTACAATTCCTAAATATCTATAAAGAGCGCTCATTGTTTTTTTTTCTTATATCTTCTATGTACAGACACAGACCAGTTACAGTTTTATTATATGTATTGACTAGCTGGCGCCCGCGGCTTCGCTCGCGTTAATCCTTTCTTAGCGGATGCCTACGTCATAACATCTATCTGCATGCCAAATTTCAGCCCGATCCGTCCAGTGGTTTGGGCTGTGCGTTGCTAGATCACTATGTCAGACAGTCAGTCATTTAGTCACCTCTGAGTTATATATATAGATTGAAGATTGATTGATGATGTGTCTGTTTGAATATTTGCTACACAATCTGTCTCAATCCTTCGTTGCTAAAATATCTTATTTTAAACATTAGTATAAGTAATAAAAATAAATAAATAAAATAAATTAGTAATTTAAATGATATTCTAAATCTAAATTACATGTACAAGCAGTATATGCGCAAATTATATTATGAAAAACTAATTCAATTTAAAGTGATCAACTATGTTTGCGTTAAAGAATCAGTAATAATATAATGTAAAATCTGAATGGGACTGTCAAACACACGTTAAAATCTATGTTGTAATAATTTCGTGCAATTAAAAATAATATTTTCATTGACTAGATTTTTTGCTATGTATATAGCTTGGTGTTATAAAAATTGTATTTTAATATAAATATGAAATAAAGCTCCACGCAGATGGCAGCACAGGTATATGTAGTAAACAAACAACCTGCACAAGTCAATGTCATGCTTTGAAAGTCTTGTCATTATAATCTGTACGGGTTATTGCTTGTATGTGATAGAAATGATAAATATTCTTGATAAAAAAAATAATAAAATAGGTATATTGTCCAAAAACTTGATACACTAGGCATGATACGTGAATGATATCGAGAACGTACGTTTCGTTTGATGATCAATTACGAAATAGTTTGAAAAATATTAATTTAAATTTTACCTAAAGTAAATGGCCCGTACATACTCTGTTTACCCCACATGCTAGTGTTGCCAACTAACGTGATAACTGAGTGTTATTTAAAAATGAACCATATTTACAAGCGGTCTAAAGTCCAGGTGCAAACTTTAATGACGAGAGCAATTATAGCATGCCTCGTATTCTGAGCTTTATGTTTATCGTCGAATGGTTCATTTTAAAATCAACCATTTTCTGTTAGGTGTGCGCTGCGCGTTATTTAGGCTTTTTGGATATACAAGACGTGTGTTTGACGTCCCGTGTGGGTTCCGTGCGCACTAAACTCGTAAAATTAAGTATTGCACCAAGGTCTGACGTTTCACAAATGGTGATATTTTTCGCACCACATTTTCAAATCGGTTATTGACTATTTCAATGTTGTGTTTTTCTTTTTTTGTTTATATTCATTATTATGGAGAAAGGCTAAGAAAGTCTTGTTAATATAAGTTTATACAAGTACATATTCTAATTGGATTTTAAAATGAATTATTGTAAATACTCTTTATGTCAAAAGATAACCATAAGCGAAGATATCCTCAAGTCTCGTGCTGTCTTTGTCTCGCCACATATGCCTAGACCACGTATTATAATTTTAAATTTCAATATTAAAAAAAAGTGACTGCCGTTTTGTTTAAATGTGAAAATGTTTATCGCTCTGTTTCTTACTAAAAACAAGTGAAATCAGCAAAAAATTAATTTGTACGAAACTTCGAGAGTGAGCTCTGAAGAGCTTGCCACTTCTATGGCTTGATAATTCTAAGCTCTGTTTGAGAGTTGAGGATACCTTCGTAGGAGTACTTTTGACTATTCAGGCTTATAACCAAGACTTGATCGGCATAACTGACGATGTAGGCCAGTTACTATTATAGTGTTAAGTAACACTATTACTATTATAACCGTGATTTTAAATAACTTGTTAAATAAGAAACGTTTGTACATCCCTGGTCTTCTTAACCAAAAAGGGATAAAAGAATACTATGTGTGAATGTTTCATAAGTGTGTGTGTTGAGAACACAACTGAGCGATTATATTTTAGTTATCTATTCGGCTAGTATCATTGTCTCTATTGACATTTTTGTTTGTTATTAATTCCTTATCTAATTAGCAATAGCCAATTTTACGAGATATGTATAAAAAAAATATCGTTTTACAAAATTCTCAATTTAATTTTTAGATCAAACTGGGCGGTAGTCATAAAAAATTGTGAAAAGAGCGGTAAAAATATGAATAAAATTCTATTGTGTAAATCAGCAGATTAGCTGATGCTCAAAATCAAATTGTCAGTTTTAACGAATGCGTTACCTTCGGGGTAATTTTAGTTATAATAAGATGACTAGTTAAAACAAAGAATGTATGTGTGCGTGTCTGGGAGCTAAAGCTGTGTGTGTAAAAACTTGTAGTTGATAAGAGTGTGGGATTTAGTTTATGCCGTAACGATAATGATTTCATTTTAATAAATTTATTTCCTAAGTAGTTTGTGGTTTTATTTTTATAACAGGGAGCGTCGTGCCTAAATACAATCTGTTACTTGTAAGTATAGACTTCTGGTTGAATTATTCATCATCATCATCATCCAATGCGCTACAGCCGCGGTGGGTGGGCCTTGGTTAATAAATTTTGCCAGATATCTCTATTTTGAGTTATCTACTTCCAACCCTTGACGCCGATACCACAGGGCGGGCGCTTCATACAAACGGCGCGTCAAATATGCCTACTACTACTACAAGTGAAACTGTATATCCGTGAACACGTCAGTAACACGTCAATGTGTGCGTTTTCATAGTCGAACGTCCCACAGTTACACCAGAACGGGGGAGAAGTGCGGAAGGAGCGGGGGGGTGCCATATTGCGGGAGGGGCAGGGAGTTTCCTTTCTGTACGTAGTACTAACATTAATTCTGTGCCGATACTTTTGAAATCCCGTTCGACGCCGTCCAGCCATCTCAGTTTAGGTCTGCCTTGTGTCAGCTTCACCACTATTTTAGCGCCACCTAGTGAGCGCTGACGTCAACACTTGCCCCATTCGGCTACAGCGGCAAGGCGGGTTGAACGAAACGACCGAGAAAAGACGGCACTTTGTTACGAGCAGCGGAACGCGACGGTCGCAATCGCAAGGAATGTGCTTACTCATGCGCAGCCTCAGATATTTTTGTAGTTTCATAGCTAATATCAAATTAATTGGGTACCTAATTGAATTCAGATAAATATTTAAATCGTATTTAAATTATAATTATATAATTTATTTATTTCACCTGTAGTTTACACTCTGCTTCTACACCCATCGGGCTTACTCTCCAGCAGACGTCTGGGTACTTGGCCTCATCCATTCTCACAACGTGCCCTGCCCATCGTAGTCGTCCAATATTTATGGTCTTAATAATATTAGGCTCGTCGTAAATCTCATAAAGCTCATGGTTGTTGTATCGCGTCCGCCATCAATTATTCTCACACAGAACCAAATATGCGTCGATGTATCTTGCGTTCAAATACCAGCAACCGGTCTTCGTCCTTCTTGCTCATAACCCAGCACTCGGAACCGTATTGGGATAACAAAAATGAAACAATTAGCATTTTTCATTTTATTTATTTGAAAATTACACTATTGCCATTGTTGTTTAGTTTGACAATGGTGAAATACGTTCGGGCAGTCTATAAGGACGCCTGACGGAAACCAGTTTGTGTAACAGATATAATTATTAACCTATAGTTAGTACACTACGACAGTTAATAACAAAATAGAGATTTTATACAACACGAACTAATGTACAAGACAAAACTAAAATTCGTTAAGATTATAAATAATAGGTTAATATTGACCAATGAAAATCTTCGATTTTTCAGATTCACTCGTCAATTTCATATTGTAAGGCTATTTAGGTACATGATGTTGTGTCGCGTACATAATAAAAAACCTATTAAAACACTTAACTAGCCGTCTACTCACACACACACAAAACTTGTAAAATAAATGCAAACTACAATGCTCAAAGTCAATAAATAAACGAGTTACACACAAAATACACTTCTAAAATCGGTTTTTGAACCCTGGATTATGAAAGCATGTAAGACCTAACCAAAAGAACCTAACAGGGTTTTGAAGTTAACCTAAGTAAACGTCATTTTGTTTCAGTAAAAAAAAAATATAATCTCCATTCTAGCCATAACAATAAGAGACTGAACTTTGTTTACTTTTTCACATGCGACGAATTTTACAGAGACTAATAAACAACTCGTTAATAGAAATAAAAGTCACAATGTTACAATCCTTAATTTTTTGGTGCAATAAAAAGTATTTTTACTTACAAGTGTGTAAAATATTCGTAGTAAGAACTTATAGATAAAGAAATAGGGCTGTTTTTCTCAAAAGATTTAAACCAGATAACATAGGTTATGTAGAAATAAAAAGAAGTATAAAGATGTTAGCGGAAGAATTAAAACTAAGATTGTCATGTTAGCAAAAGTAGTTGAAAGGTACTTGTAATATTGAGCTGCATATTTGATCATAATATGCGTTTTGTCACAGCAGAAAGTATGAAACTTAAAATTCAGCGGGATTCTCTCAAAAATGGCATAGACACACACACCGTTCCGGGAAACCAATCAACGGAACAATCTTTGGTTTTAAACTGGTCCTTTATTTGAATAGAAAACTATTTAAAAAATGCCGTAAATTTTAAAATAATTCATTAACAGTTTTGTCACCGCACCGGTTCACTATACAACTTATTATGTTGAAACTTCTACAGGGTGACTATTTGAACACCTAAAGTGAGCGTTTGCACTTAATAAAAACAAAAAATTTACCCGCAATTATAATCGAGCAAAAGTCACCCTGTATGTAATTAATATTTCAATTTACCGACCAAATATTTTGAAACACAGAGGTGAAGTGGCACATAAATCAGGTTTTAAGAAACTTATCACATAGGGACCTTTAGGGCACTTGGTTACATTCGTTCCTTTTTTACTATTTTTATTTATATCAAGATTTCGATTTATTTTACTGCGTAAGGTTACATTTTATATTGATGTTTTGATCCTTATTTTTTGTGACATTTATGTTAGTATTTTTGTTGTTGAACTTTAGTTCAATTTTGAGTAATTGGAAAAATATGTTTTCAAAACTGTGATATTTTAAAAATGTCTTGGGTCACAGTTTTATTGACACAAAAAAACATAGACACAACATTATTTACTTATACACTTTTTTAAATGTAACCATTGAGTTGCCATTTTAAGGCACAAACACAACTATGTACACTCCCAAAATATAATATGCCCCGATGTGATTTTTAATATTCGTTGGCGCATTGTCAATCCAAAAGTTCTACACATATAAATTTATTAATTTACTTAAAATTACATGTTTACTATACAACCTAATTTTGGTTTCAATCAACAAAATTTCATTTATTTTCAAAGTTCAAGACAGAATAAATGTAATTTACATGATGACACCAATTTATTATATTTTACTGTTTGTGACGTTAATTAATCAAAATTTTAAAACACACGAAACGCCCTATGAACATTTGGGGGAATTTCGTCAAATTTGCCCTTAATACAATGTTAACCAGATCTTAAAGATAAGTCGAAACATCAATCGATTATGTTAATTTAACTTGAGGCTTACCTATTTACAATTTATTAATCGATTCAACAAATTTATTTAGTAACGGTTTAGACATATTTTAGAGTATAAATAATATACAAATTACCTAATAATTTCACGACTAAGACGATGGCACTTGATTGTCTTGGTTAGTCCACATAATTAAAAAAAACACGGAGGTTTTAACATTTTTTTAGTAATTTAAGAGGTCATTAACACATGTTTGTGTAAAAAAAAAACAAATTAAAACTAGGTACTCGATATCTAAAGTGGGAAATTAGCAAAAAATAAAATTTGGGTCAAACCGTATAAAATTTGACAGTAAATTGGCTTTGTGCATAGAAAAAATATTAAATGCAGCGCCAGTCTTACATAAATACACTGAAGAGAAAACGGCGGACGGACTACTAAAACTACGTACATATATAGAGATGCGTGACGCAAGGAACTTACTTTCTGAGGAAAACATTAAAAAGTTTGAAATATATTCATTAAAATTTTTTTTACCGCACATTAAAATTTTAGTTAAAATATGGTTTGTCCTTCACTATTTAATATTCCACATTTAAAGAATAAGACAAAACATGGACAAAACATATTTTAACTAAAATAGGCATGGCGGTTAAATTTTTTTGTTAAAATAAGAATATAAAAAACCTACATTTATTAGCCTGAGCGGAAAACTTTATAGCCGCCAGACGATCAGTTTTAACTGATAGATTTTACTGCTATAAGACAGGCAGAACAGTTTTTTAATATTGAGTATAAATACGGCTTCCTAGACGATTCACAAAAAACCCACGCACAAAATGAACTTATAATAAAACTGTACCTTAAATACGGGCTTGTTACCGGTACCAAATTCCATGGAAAGTACCGTGAAACCCGCCATCTTGGACGCGTTTTGCACATAATCAGCTTTAATTCCGAAAAAATGTATGAAAAGTATTAGATTTTTTGATCTGTACAGCAAAATAAACCTCAGTTGTTGATTACACACTAAAACTGCGAAAGATACGAGATTTTAATACATAAAAATGATTTTTTGAAGCCAGCCAAAATTACCTCAACTTCCTTCCAACATATGCCGTATATCTCTTAAACTAATAACCTTTACTTAAGAACTATGAAAGGAAATTGGCTAAAGATAACGATTAAAAGACAAAAATCAAAAAAGTAACATATTTAGGCGTACAGCGCGGATACCAAAGATACCCGCAACTTTTTTTCAATTTTCATACAAAATATTTTTAGACTCAGGGTTGTCTAAATTGTTCATAAATATTGAACAGGTAAACTCCATTTTTTCTTAAATGTCCTATTATGTAAACAATCTTCACAGTACTTTTTGTTAAATTTTGTTGAAAATAAATCAAATATTATTTCAAACCTAAACATTCCAAAGTAAAACATCTATTTACCACAAAAGTAATTTCCTAAACAGTCTATTTTAATTTATATTGTTGTAAAATCATAAAAAAGACATGGTAAGATTGTTTACACATTAGGACAATTATGAATAAACGGACTAGATACATTCCGGGAGTTTATATGGAGAATTTGGTACTGGTAGCAAGCTCTGCTTTAAATTTCTCCGCAACCAAACATTATTATGTAGAAATGCATGTTTACATGTAAAATGGATCATTAAATGCATAATGTATAACAGCTTTGGACCTCCTAACAACAATTTCTAGAACAATTTTTTTAAGTTATCCTGGTCACGGGTTGTTTTTTAATTTTTTATATTTACCAAGAAAATACTTAAAAAATCACGCAAAATTACTAAAAATAGCGAAAAAAATCTACTTTTAGCAATTTTTAATATAACATTTCCTTCGTAAATCAGTTTTTTTACATATCTTTTTCTATTTTTACATTTAAATTGAGCGTCCAGTGTAAAATAGTTTTAGTTCGTTATCTCCCGTGCCAGGATAACACGTATAACATAGTACATATAACATAGTAGGTGAGAGCTATCGACAATGCGCCAACAGTGCTAACACAACACTGTCTGTTTACCTGCGCCACCGCAGCGCCTCGTCTGTCGGAAACAGAGGGAAATTATATTAGAAACATATATGTAAACTCCATTTATTCTTACCAGTCCTATCATAGTAAACAATCTTCACAGTACTTTTTGTTGAATTTTGTTGAAAATAAATCAAATATTAGTTCAAACCTAAACATTCTAAAGTAAAACATTTATCAACCACGAAAGTAATTTCCTAAAAAGTCTATTTTAATTTATATTGTTGTAAAATCATAAAAAGACATGGTAAGATTGTTTACATGATAGGACTGGTAAGAATAAATGGAGTTTAGATATATTTTATAAAAGTGTTACTGGTCTATGTCTGTATATAAAGAGATATTAAAAAAAACAATATGAGGGACTTTTATAGGGCCAATGGATAACTATTTTTTTTTAGAAATCTTTCTTTTATTGTATTTCTGTATTTTTGTATACAGGTATACACATCATACAAAAAACTAATTGAAATTTGATGCGGTTTTTAGTTGTATTTCTGACGCAGGTTTCGTCTAGATACGATACTCCCGCGCAGAATTTGCTATTGTTAATATCTATTGACAATAGGAAATTCTGCGTGGGAATTGGGTTAATGCCTATGACTCATGTATGGTAGTTTTCTCATAGACCACCACTTGCTTCCGGTGAAGGAAAACATCGTGAGGAAACCTGCACATTAGCTGACTTAGTTTACTAGTGTGTATACTACTATAATCGGGCCGAAACCTAAACTCCCGTATGACAGGTGTCATCAGGTTCAAGCCCAAGAAGTTCCGAATTTATTAAATTTTAAATCTATGCGCGGAAATGTAGTACTTGAACTTCCGGCTTGCCCGTTTAGGGAGTTCCATTGCATCCGTCTTCAATAAATCGATAGTGAAAATGTAAAAAATCGCGATACATCGTTTAATTTATCGATTTATTTAACAAGTTTTGTAAATGTTGGATATAAAAATTATTGCGTTTTATGATTTAAAATATTTAACATTAAAGTAATACAAAAAAAGAAAGAAAAAGGGACAAGAATTCACGCAATCGTATCGAATCGTGACATCAAGTAGATAATATCATTCACAATGAATTTATTATCCATGTTATTGACGATGTCAGCGACTCAGACTCAGGTTCAGACTTCTGATTAATAAAAATAATTATTTTATTTCGATTTGTTTGTTTACGTAACATCAAATAATCGCAGCGATTCGTGTTTAGGTACATCACTATTATTGTCAAAGTGACATACGTCATACGGGAGTTTAGGTTTCGGCCCGATTATAATGTATGTGTTTACAAATGTGGCTACTGCCACTAGATGGCGGTAGGCGAATGTCAAAGTCATGTCAGATGCCTTTAGGCGACTTGAATAAAATCTGACACCAGTGTTAGTGATAACACACTCTATAAGAAAGAAAGAAGTATGGTATATAAAGATCCCAAAGTAGCTAAGAGCTATAACCATAACGTATATAAGACTCACGCTGCTAGGGCGAGTGCGGCGAGTGAGGTGAGTGAGGCGAGTGCAGCGAGTGAGGCGAGGCGGAGCGCGAGTGCGCGGCCAGCGACTGCTGCAGCGCGGCCGGCGTCAGCCACTCTCTAAGGAGATAGATTTTGATAAATAATTATAATAAATTTAGATAGATAGATAATGCAATTTCTTGCAACCTTTGGGTGGAAAGATAGAGAAATCATACATACATATTATCACGCCTTTTTCCCGTGGGGGTAGGCAGAGACTAGCGATTTCTACTTGCTACGATCCTTACAGACGCAAGAGAGATCTGTAAGGATCGTAGCAAGTGGAAAACATTTCTCTCTCTCTTACCCCACGGGCAAAAGGCGTGATAATACTCGTATGTACAGTCCGATTAGAATCTAAACTTGGGTCGGACTTTAGCAACTTCACTCCGGTCTCTTTGACAAATGTACGGTTTGCAGAAAAAAAATTGTTACAATAAAAATTATCATTTTTAAATTTATCTTCAACAAACTAACCAATCAAGTAAAAAACTAAGTACTTATTTTTTATATAAAAATTTATAAATTAGTCAATCTTGACCGCGCTGGGTGCGTTGGTTAGTGGCAATTACATAACGTAAGAATCAATTTTTTTAGTACGAGTGCATTCAATTTAACTTTTAATTTATTTAATTCATTTAGTGTGTGCGCAGAGAATCCGGGACAAACGAAGTGGCGGGAAGATTCTGTACCGGAAAAGACCGGGTCTTAAAAACAGACCGGATCTTAAAAATGGCGGTAAATCGAAATAACGGTAAGAACTTGACACGGCACTACGTCTGTCCGACTAGAACCTAACTTAAACTATATGCAGACTGCTACCACCGTAACTTATGTAGGGAGCTACGGGGCCATATATACTAACCTAACTTAATAACTACAATTACAAACCACTTACCAAACTGAATCTTCTTAATCTTCGTATCCAACTTCGAGTGTCTTCGGAAGGGGGGGGGGTTGGTCCCTAATCACCCAAACTACCCCCTTTGAGATCTCAGTCCCCAGAAAAATACCTGTCTTTCTTCTAGAAGGTCCACTCGACGACGGCTGGATGTGAGCAGGTAGCCATAATTCCCGTCTCACAGCAAACAGTCTAAAATACATTTCTTTCGCACAACACAAATTATCGCGAACTTATTAGTTATTTAACAACGATGAAGTACAATACAAACGATGATTACAATTAAAGAAAATTAACACGCCACGCCACGCGGCTACAAACGAACCATGCAAGATGGTGGCCGAGCACCTGGCCGTTACTTCACGCGACACGGCCTCGCGCGCGCAGTCCAAAACCAATACTGCTTTCAAAATGGTCGCTCGCGATTCACGCCGTCGCGTCGGCGCGATGCTACTAATATGCAACTACCGCACGCGCTAGAATATTACGGCGGCGAACGGACAAAACAACATAGATTTTATTACAAACATCCCCCCGTCCCGGTCTGAGAAGCAGACCGCTAGCTTACTCTACGGGAAGGCGGGCGAGAGAGGTCACAGCTCTCCTTAAAATCGAACCGTCGACCAACACCTCAGCCACACGCGGAGTACCATCTCCGCCAAGAATCAAACGTAATATGCGAGCTCGTCGCCAAAGCAATGAGGGCAAATTTGCCTCTTTTAACAATACTAAATCACCCTCCCTGGGAGGCTCAGTCCTGTCTGTCCACTTCACTCTTTGCTGCAGCAAATGCAAATATTCACGCGACCAGCGACGCCAAAAGTCCTGGCTCATTTGCTGCAACATTTGAAAACGCGACAACCGATATACGCGTTCGTCCTTCCACGGGTATTCGGGCAGGGCATTCAAAGGCCCTCCCACCAAAAAATGACCAGGGGTGAGAGCTTCCAAGTCATTTGGATCTGGAGATAGCGGACAGAGAGGACGAGAGTTGAGGACCGCCTCAACTTTACAAAACACTGTGGCCAGCTCTTCAAAAGTTAGAGCCGTTTCTCCGATAATGCGGCGGAGGTGGGTCTTTGCGGATTTCACAGCCGCTTCAAAATCCCTCCCCAATGGGGGCAACTTGGGGGACTAAACTTCCAGGTTATTCCCCTTTGGGCAGCAATTTGACTTAAACTAGTACAATTTTTATCAATAAACACAGAAACATCCTTAAGATAATTTACAGTTCCTTTATAGTTTGTGCCATTATCCGACCTAATAAGGGAAGGTAGACCTCGACGCGAAACAAAGCGATCCAACGCGGCGACGAAGGCCTCCGTAGTCAGAGCCGACACCACCTCCAAATGGACAGCCTTGGTGGCCAAACAAACAAATACACACAAATAGCCCTTCACAATACGGGCATTACGAAAGGGAGAAGCCTTGATCGAAAAGGGGCCGGCAAAATCGGTTCCAACGCCGTCAAACGGCCTCGAAGGTCGGATTCGATCAGCGGGCAAATCACCCATCTGTGGTTGCATCGTGGATGCCTTCAACCTATAACATGCAATACAGCGAAACAGGACACTACGGATTGCTCTTCGGGCAGACAAAATCCAAAACTCGCGTTGCAAAATAGCCAACAAAGCATTGCACCCAGCATGGGCGTTACGAATGTGTCGATCAGACACCAAAAGCTGCACCAAGGGTCCGCCCTTGGGCAACAACAGAGGATGGCGAGTCTCATATGGAAGGTCCGCCTTCCGGAGCCTGCCTCCAACCCGAAGAAGCCCATCCGAGTCGATGTACGGGTTCAAACGAGCGACCGCGCCCTTCAACTTAGCGCGTCCGTCGCGCAAAATACGAAGCTCTGACTCAAACCGTCCGGTCTGCACGACACGGACCCAATGCAACAATGCGATCCGGCGCTCTTCTGCACCTGCAATCGGCTCCAACCGCTTTGCCTGTGGGTTTCTACAATTATGTATGAAACGCTTAATCCAACTGGTAACACCCAGAAGCTTATCCAAACTGCTATACCGAGCAAGTAGCCAATCCGGCTCCGACGTCGTCTCAGCGACTACAGCATGTACACGAAGCCCAGTCAAACTCAAAGAAGTAACATCTGTCTGACAGACAGGCCAAGATGTTTCTGATCCCATCAGCCACTCTGGACCCCACCAGAGCGGGTGTGACACCAATTCTGGTGCCGTACAACCTCGGGAAGTACAGTCCGCTGGGTTAAGCTCTCCCGGCACATGTCTCCATGTTATATCAATTCCAATATTTTGAATTTGGGAAACCCTGTTTCCAACAAAAACCTCCAAGGTATGTGGGGCCGCGCGCAACCATGCAAGCGCGACCTGGCTATCCGACCAGGCGAAGATGTCTCGTATCTCGACCGTGGCCGCCAGCTCACTGGCAACGTGATGCAACAATTTAGAGAGAAGGTGAGCTCCACTCAACTCAAGCTTGGGAATAGTCAGCCCTAGTCCTGATGGGGGCGACCTTTGCTCTTCCCTAACAAAAGCGAGACATTGACCCGGCCATCGGCGTCAACTGTCCGCATATAGACTGACGCGGCGTAGCCTCGCTCCGACGCGTCACAAAAGCCATGCAGGCTGGCTCGATATTTCCCGGGTGGCAATATTCGACGAGGCAAGGCAATCCGATTGACTTCCTTAATCGATGAAAACAACTCGAGCCAATCATCCAATGGAGAGCCAAACAGCGGCTCGTCCCACGAGACGCCCAAAGTCCAAAGTCTCTGAAGAAGACACTTCGCAGAGAATATCACTGGACTGATCCAACCGCTTGGATCAAACATACGAGCTATTACGGACAACACCGTTCTCTTAGTCCAGACCTTTGGTATTTCCAAGTCCACTTGGAATGTAAAAATATCGGTTAGCGGCTGGTACTGCATGCCCAGCACCGCTATCCTGTTGGGATCATCTACATCCTCAAACAGGTGAGGGTTCTGTTGGTGATCCTCCGGGATCCCTTCTAGAACTCTAGGCTCATTGGACAACCACTTACATAGCTCGTAGCCACCTGTCTTCAATATTTCGATCAATTCATCCCGCAGTAGGAGGGCCTCCTCAATACTTTGGGCTCCGGTGCACACGTCATCAACATACAAGTCACGTGACAGCACGGAAGCCCCACGGGGAAAGCGGATCCGTTCCCGCTCTGCCAATTCAAGCAATGATCTGATGGCGATATAGGGGACTAGATTTCAAACCATACGTGTTTGTGTTGAGTTCATACACCGTCACAGGATCCTCAGGGCGCTCACGCCAGAGTATCAACTGGAATCGCCTGTCCTCAGGATGTATGACTGTCTGGCGGAACATCATCCGGATGTCCGCACCAAAAAACCACTTGATGTCTTCTAAAGTTCAAGATGATGTCAATTATGTTCCTATGCAATTTGGGACCCGAATGCAAACACAGATTCAACGAAACCCCGTTCGAAGTGGGTGCGGACCCATCGAAGACGGTCCTCAATTTGCCTGTTGAGGCCTTCACCACCGCGTGGTGGGGCAAAAAATAATGCTCAGTTGAGCTCCAATCAACTCGAGCCGGAGACATGTGACCCAAATCCTCGTACTCGCGCATAAATTCAATATATTTATCGCGAAGTACGTGGTCACGCTGCATGCGTCGCTCCATGGACAGCAGTCGTTTCTCCGCAAGCGCCCTACTTTGCCCTAGGCTAGGACGAGAGGCAACAAAGGGTAACCTAGTTACAAACCGACCGGAGGGCAACCTCTCCGTGGTCGATCGAAAAAGGGCTTCGCACTCAGCGTGTTCCGGATCCATCCTGGAACTCATAGGTGGCTCCTCCACCTCCCAAAACCTTTGCATGGTCTTGGCCAAGGACGCAGATGCGACGACCGGTGGCTCCTCCACGGTGCTATTATCAAACACAGGGCCCATCAGGGCGAAACCAAAGATAGTAGACACTGCCATCAGTGAAGACGAACCCAGAGCTTTCTGGGTACCCAACAAAATCCAACCCAATACGTCCGAGCCCAGGAGCAAGTCCACTGGGCCGGGATGAAAGACAAAGGGGTCGGCCAAATCCAGACCCGAAACCAAAGACAACACACCCGGCGGTATGTCTGTCGAGGGCTGCCAACCCGCAATGGTATCCATTACCATAGCCGAGGTCGTGATCCTCATTGTGGAGGACTTCAGCGAAGAAAAGGTGACAAGTGTCTGGCCCGTCAGACACTTCACCTGTATGCCACCAACTCCAAGAAGTGGCACAGGCGAGTCTTCCACGACTAAACCTAACTGGCGTGCCACTCGAGTGGTAACCAAACTGCTTTGAGCCCCTGAGTCCAACAGAGCTCTCAAATTAATGGCTTCCCCCCTACGACCCCATACGCGGACCACCGCGGTAGGGAGCAGAACCGTCCGCGGCTCTGTCCCAGCAAGGGAGCAAGCTAGTTACGGGCTCCCCACTCTCTCCAAACCAGGGGCGCGCCACTGACCCGGATAATATGGCGGGCGAGTGCACATCCCCATCTGAGGGGGGGCATAACCCGCGGCCCGGCCATACCTATAGTACGGCGGGTGGTACTCCAGCCGTGGGTACTCGTGCAGCGGCGGAGAAAACCGCTGCGGCTGCATGTGTTGGGTAGTGGTAACCCGCGTGGAGGGGGGTGTCCCCACTCTCACATCCGATCTAGGGCCCCCGCCCATGGGGGCCCTATCCGGGGCCTGGCCAGCCACATACTGGCCATGACCTTGGGGCGCGTGGTCCCGGTCCGCCAAGACCCGCGCAGGTACGCGACCCCCCTCCCGATGGGGGGTGCGACGAGCGAAGCCGCGTCCTCCGTCCGGTGGTGGAGGGCTTCGCGCAGGAGCGCCCCCGCCCATAGGGGACCCCTGCCTCAACATCTGGGGGCCATCCCCGTTCCGGTTCATGCAGAGCATCGCGTGGTGCAGCCCACGGCATGCACTGCATGGTATGGCCCTGGGACAGTCACGTGCATAGTGACTGCCCAAACAGTAAAAGCAAAGCTCATGCCGCCTTGCCATGCGGCGCCGATCTTGTACTGGCAGTCTCTGCCAGTCCCTGCATTGCAGCAGGCTGTGGCCCATCCGGCCACATTGCAGGCAGTCCGCGTCCCCCGCGACTGCTGCCGTGTGTGCAACCCGCACACCAGCTCCACGCGGTGGCGGTTGCCGTCCCTGTTGGGGCTTACCTCTCCATGAGGGTTCCAAGGGCCTACGTTCAGGCGCTCTGGATGGCGCTGAGTCCGTCATGGTATTCTCAGCGGCCCGTGCCTCAAACTCCAAAAACTTCACCAAGTCAGTGAATGTTGGTAGGGTGGTGCTGTCCCGCTCCGCATTCTCGCGCTCAAACCGCGAGCGGATGTCATTGGGTAATTTGCCCAATACAATGTGCACCAGCAAAAAGGACCATTGGTCCACCGGCAGCCCCAGTGTGCGGAGCGCGTTACAGGCCACTGTAACGGGCGTGAGCAACTGCAGGCGCAACTGTGCCCTGTTGGCCACCTTGGGCAGGGCCATCAACTGTGCGGCGTGCGCATCCGCTAACAAACGTAAATTTTGGTAGCGGGAGTTCAATAACTCCCAAGCCGTATCGTACTGGTCGTCCTCCACCCGGAGGTGCTGGATGAGCGACCGCGCTTCATCCTCCAGAGTGGAGAGGAGGTAGGCCATCTTCTGGGCCTTCGACAAATCCTGTCGTGCTACGACCAGGGACTCAAACATATTTTTGTAGGCTACCCACTCCTCCATCCTACCCCCAAAGTGGGACAGCTGAAGGGTGGGGAGCCGACCAGTAACCGCTGGTCCTTCCTGTCTAACAGGTGTGCGAGGGGCTGGTCCGCCAGCCTGTCTCGCCCTTATTGCGGCCGCCGCCTCCGCGATATCATCGTGGAGATTCAGGATCTGGTCCATGTCCGCCATGTGACCTGTATAGACCTCCGCGGCAAGTTCGGCTTCGGTAAGCACCGCCATGGCCGCTTCCGCGCTACTCAATCGTGAGTGGAGGTGATCCGCTCTTAGCAGTGTGGCGCCCTCCTGTCCTTCCGGGACAGGAGTCCTCCGGCCGTCACAAACCATCTCAGTTCGTTGGCGAGTGTCGCCTTAGCATTGGAGACCTTCGCCATCGCGTCAAGTCACAAACAAACAGACAAAAATAAAAAAAGATAAAAGGTAAATAAAAAACAAAATCAAACTACAACACGCAAAGCCGCGGTAGGAATGAGAATGGCACAAACCCGGAAACAAATGCAAAAAGGTTACAAATATCTAAAATCAAACAATCAATCTATATAAGTTCTTATATAAACAAACTAAGTAAAATCTAATAATTTTTACAAATAATTATCTTTTACAAACGAACAAATAGAGGGTAGATAAACTACGCTCTGCTACCAGAATATGTGCGCAGAGAATCCGGGACAAACGAAGTGGCGGGAAGATTCTGTACCGGAAAAGACCGGGTCTTAAAAACAGACCGGATCTTAAAATGGCGGTAAATCGAAATAACGGTAAGAACTTGACACGGCACTACGTCTGTCCGACTAGAACCTAACTTAAACTATACGCAGACTGCTACCACCGTAACTTATGTAGGGAGCTACGGGGCCCTATATACTAACCTAACTTAATAACTACAATTACAAACCACTTACCAAACTGAATCTTCTTAATCTTCGTATCCAACTTCGAGTGTCTTCGGAAGGGGGGGGGTTGGTCCCTAATCACCCAAACTACCCCCTTGAGATCTCAGTCCCCAGAAAAAATACCTGTCTTTCTTCTAGAAGGTCCACTCGACGACGGCTGGATGTGAGCAGGTAGCCACAATTCCCGTCTCACAGCAAACAGTCTAAATACATTTCTTTCGCACAACACAAATTATCGCGAACTTATTAGTTATTAACAACGATGAAGTACAATACAAACGATGATTACAATTAAAGAAAATTAACACGCCACGCCACGCGGCTACAAACGAACCATGCAAGATGGTGGCCGAGCACCTGGCCGTTACTTCACGCGACACGGCCTCGCGCGCGCAGTCCAAAACCAATACTGCTTTCAAAATGGTCGCTCGCGATTCACGCCGTCGCGTCGGCGCGATGCTACTAATATGCAACTACCGCACGCGCTAGAATATTACGGCGGCGAACGGACAAAACAACATAGATTTTATTACAAACATAGTGGAAAATAAAATACTGTAAATAAACATTTATAAAAAAAAATATTATTTCTAATTTTCTTCAATTTTTTTTGCACACCGTACAAAAAGTCAGTTTAGTGAAGTTTCGAATAGTTTTAAATGACAAGCTGACAACTTGACAAAAATTACAAAAATCGATAGAATTTAAACCGCATAGTACTTCCCGGGCTATTACGAGGAAGTTACTATCCAAATCCTAACTAATATTATAAATGCGAAAGTGAGTTTGTGTTTATTTATTTGTTTGTTTGTTACCTCTTCACGCTTCACCTACTGAACCAATCTACCTGAAATTTGGCATACACATAGAAGTACGGAGAAGGACATACGGTACCTTTCATCCCGGGAAAAAACACTGTTCCCGTGGGAAATTCACGCGAGGGCAAAAGCTAGTATAACTATATTTTAAGTAGCTAACAATAAAGTAACAATGGTGGTCACTCACTTGGGCAGGCAGCGCTGCAGGAAGGGCACGCACGAGCTCACGTACGCGAGGCGGTTCACCCACGACGGGATGTCGCGAGAGCACAGCGCCTGAGATCATTATTATACTACATTTCAATCTAACCCTAGGTTACTATGGATATATCCATACTAATATTATAAATGCGAATGTTTGGATGTGAGTTTGTGAATTTGTGAGTTTGTGAGGATGTTTGTTACTCAATCACGCAAAATCTACTGGACGGATTTCAATGAAATTTGGTACAGAGGTAGATAATGACCTGGAATAGCACATAGGCTTTTTATCCCGGGAAAAAGCACTGTTCCCGTGGGAAATTCACGCGGGCGAAGCCGCGGGCAAAAGCTAGTATAATATATATATATATATATAATTAAATATATATATAACTAGCTTTTGCCCGCGGCTTCCCATTTCATATTCAGTCTTAGCTGTCAACAACTAGACATTCCGTGAGTATCAATAACATAAAAAATCACTCGCCATCTGTCCAACATTACACGCAACGCTTACAATATTCATCAAACAATGGTATTCCCACGGTGGCATTATACTTTAATTATAGTGATGTTGCTCTTCAGGTCGAATAGTCTAGGAAATAGTAACTATTGATTGAGCTTAGGAACCTTGACTTTAGAACTTATGAAAAAGAAAAATTGTTCAGTCAACAAGCCAATTATTAAAAAATAAAAACACGACTGACAACTCACATAGCCTATGTCACTCGGAGGAATACAAGGAATTTAAAAATAGCTTTCACATAAAAATCTGTTAAGCCGTTCAGACCTTATGCTGGAATAAAGAAACTTACATACATACATGAACCCTGAAAACAAAACACTCCATTTTTGGTCAGTCGTGTAAAAAAAGTTTTCAACAAAAAAATTTCAAATAAATCAAGGAACCCGTGTGCCAAGTTTTGTAAGGATCGGTTTAGAAATGAGACCTCTAGCCTCCGGGCTAGAGGTCTCATTTCTGAACGGATCCTTGCAAAACTCCGAGCGAGCGAAGCGAGTGAATCTCCATTTCAAGACGATCGTATTGTCTCGGCAGACAAAAGAAAAATATGCCAGTCTTGAAATGGAGATTCACTCGCTTCGCTCGCTCGGTCAATAAAGATAACTTACCAAACAAAATGCCGATGTGAAGTGGTTGCAATTGTTGTTCATAAGGTGGTATCTGAAACATTAATATTAATCATTTATTAATATTTATACAATTATTTTCTTACTGACAGAGTGACCGACAGACAACGCACAGCTAAAACTACTGGGCTAACACGGTGAAACTTGGCATGTAGGTTCTATAGGGAGTGTAGCGAAGAATTAAGAGAGGATTTCCTGAAATTCCCACAGGAACGAAATACCGGGCTCACGTTAGTTTATATGTAAAAAACATTACGCTACTACAAGCTTAGACAGATAGCATGATACTTCAGTGCGTTTATGCTTTTCGGCTTATCGAAATACACGTTTAATTTTTACCTTTTGAGCGCCAGGATTTCTACTAAAAAAGTGCCCCCTTTTTAGATACATATTAATTCTACGTTATAATATTTTAATGTAGCTGGCAAGGAGACACTCGGTGGACCGACGACCTGGTGAAGGTCGCGGGTTGCGCATGGATGCGGGCAGCGCAGGACCGGTCGTTGTGGAAATCCTTGGGAGAGGGCTTTGTCCAGCAGTGGACGTCTTTCGGCTGAGAGAGAGAGAGAGAGAGAGAGCTGGCAAGGTAGTCCATCCAATCCAAATACCCAATCCTAGTCCAAACTAATAGTATAAATGCAAAAGTGAGTTTGTTTTTTGTCACCTCTTCACGCTTTATCTACTGAACCAATCTTCCTAAAATTTCTCACACATAGGAGTGTGGTAATATTATACTTTTTATCCCAAAATTCCAAAACAAAAAAAAACGGGAGTTATTAATAGATCCTAACTAATATTATAAATGCGAAAGTGAGTTTGTTTGTTTATTTGTTTGTTTGTTTGTTATCTCTTCACGCTTTATCTACTGAACCAATCTTCCTGAAATTTCACATACACATAGTTAGAAGTACGGAGAAGGACATACCTTTCATCTCGGGAAAAGGGACGGTTCCCGTGGGAAATTCACGCGGGCGAAAGCTAGTATGAAATAAAACAAAAGTAACCTGTCACCGCGGAACTGCTTGCCGAGCTCGGCCACTAACCGCCGCACCTCGTCTTCGCTGAAGTCGGTATAGCCTATGTGTACACTTTGCCTGAAAAGTATAAAAAAAATATATAAAATTTTTCCGTTACTGTGACTGATAGACAACGCACAGCCAAAACTACTAGGCGTAGAAAGCTGAAATTTGTGATGTTGGTTCCTTAGGGAGTGTAGGGGAGCACCAAGAGAGGATTTCCCGAAATTTCCAAGGGAAAAAGTTCCGGGCTGGTATTTAAAATTAGTTGGGAAAGGTGTAGTACTCAACAAGGAGACTTGAATGACAGTGAGAATCGGTTGACGTTACTTTTTCAGGAGTCCAAAAGCGTTACTAATTTTAATGGGAACAAAACAATAGTAAATCTTATTTAAAAAGTGACATTGGATTATCGCGTTTCATTATTTAAAATTCCAATCGTATTACACGAGCAACATCCCCATCGAATGAGTTTTACAACATTTTTGAATTTGAATCTCACCGGAAGCGGAAGTGTTCGCCGAGCTCCCGCAACATCCCCATCGAACTACCATAGAGTTATTTACATCCTGTCGGAGGATTCTGATAGGAACATTTATGAATTTGAATTTCACCGGAAGCGGAACTGCTCGCCGAGCTCCCTCAACATCCCTATCGAATGTGTATTGAAACCATAGAGTTTACATTCTGTCGGAGGATCCTGATTGGAACATATGAATTTGAATCTGACCGGAAGCGGAATTGCTCGCCGAGCTCCCTCAACATCCCTATCGAACATGTATTGGAACCATAGAGTTATACATTCTGTCGGAGGATCCTGATTGGAACATATATGAATTAGACCAGAAACGGAACTGCTCGCCGAGCTCCCGCAACATCTCTATCGAACGTGTATTGAAACCATAGAGATTACATCCTGTCGGAGGCTCCGGATTGGAACATTTATGAATTAGAATCTGACCGGAAGCGTAACTGCTCGCCGAGTTCCCGCAACATCCCTATCGAACGTGTATTGAAACCATAGAGTTTACATTCTGTCGGAGGATCCTGATTGGAACATTTATTAATTTGAATCTCACCGGAAGCGGAACTGCTCGCCGAGCTCCCGCGACATCCCAATCGAACGTGTATTGGAATCAGACTTAGTAAAAAACGGCATAACAATCTATATGCAAGCAGTAGTTACGCGGCCAGTCGCCATGTTTTGTCACTATTATTAGTTTTGCCGCCATCTTTGTGCCAAATCCTTTGTCGGCGCCGCTATGCACGATGTTTTGTAGGTTTGTCATGTCTATTCTTTTTTCCACCATACCATGGAGTTATACATTCTGTCGGTGGATCCTGATTGGAACATTTTTGAATTAGAATCTGACCGGAAACGGAACTGCTCGCCGAGCTCCCGCAACATCTCTATCGAACGTGTATTGAAACCATAGAGATTACATCCTGTCGGAGGCTCCGGATTGGAACATTTATGAATTTGAAACTTACCGGAAGCGGAACTGCTCGCCGAGCTCCCGCTCGTCCCTGGGCTGTATCTCGAAGACGCCGGTGAACGCGTACGGGTGTCCGCCGTACGCCCACTCCGCGTTGTGAACTTCCACGCCGCTGTGGAATACGCCCACGCCCGCGCTTGCCGTGTACCTGGGGAAACAATTATGGAATGTAATAATAAAATGGGGGGAATAGGACAATTATGAATATATGGACTTTAATGTATTAGATTTTATAACCCTACTAATATTACAAATGCGAAAGTTTAGATGTGAGTTTGTGCAAATGTTTATTACTCAATCGCGCAGAATCTACTAGACAGATTTCAATTAAATTTGATGCACGGGCAGAAAATACCGGGAATAGCACATAAGGCACTTTTTATCCTGAAATTCCAACAGTAATAATGGTCACTCACCAGTTGGTCCAGTACATGTCGTAGACGTTGAGCACGACGGCGGCCTGCCCGGGGCGCGGCGCGCGCGTGTCGGCGCGCCGCGACAGCAGCGACATGCACGACGGGAACATCGTGCAGATGCCGCACGACTGCGCACGAGAACATGCTGTTGTAGCTTACTTAATACTAGGATTTCAATCCTAATCTATATAACTCAAAGGTGACTGACTGACTGACATAGTGATCTATCAACGCACAGCCCAAACCACTGGACGGATCGGGCTGTAATTTGGCATAAAGGTAGATGTTATGACGTAGGCATCCGCTAAGAAAGGATTAATGCGAGCGAAGCCGCGGGCAAAAGCTAGTTAATATTATAAACTAGCTTTTGCCCGCGTGAATTTCCCACGGGAACGGTGATTTTTCCCGGGATGAAAGGTACCTTATGTCCTTCTCAGTAGTTCTAACTATGTGTATGCGAAATTTCAGAAAGATTGGTTCAGTATATAAAGTGTGAAGAGGTAAAAAACCATTAAACAATTTCACTTTCGCATTTATAATATTAGTTAGGATTAGTATAGGATGCGAAAGTGAGTTTGTATGTATGTTTGTTTGGGACATATTCACGCTTTATCTACTGAACCAATCTTCCTGAAATTTCTCATACACATAGTTAGAACTATGTAAGTCAACAAAGTAAAATTACACTGTACATACGCCCTATTTACTTATTTTATAAGTATGAAGTATTAAGTAAGCTACAACTTATTTAATAAGTACAGGCCGCAACTTTTAAAAAGGTGTATTCAGAAAATAATACTGTTGTTGTATTTCAATGAAACTTAACGCTATAAAAGATATCATCGAAATCTATTGTATTGTTAAGTTTCATTGCAATAGCATTATTATTTTTTGAATAAACCTTTGTTAAAGTAATTTAGTATTCAGGGCCGGAGCCCTGAATATTAAATTACTTTGTTGACTGTACCGAGTTATTATTGGTCACTATACATACATGTATGATTTTTATTAAATTTTTATTAATTTTATTTGCTTTGTATGTATTAAAACAATTCGTACTTAGAATTTTAATACTAATCTATCATTAGGTCACATATCTACCGATTGCGTCATTTAAAAATGAACAAGAATCTAATCCCTTTTAAGACGCATAAATAATAAATAAAGCTATCTTTATGATCAGATTATGCTATCATTTCCCTGCAAATCCACGTCTACTGTATTACTACGACACAAAGACTTCAGCAGGCTACAATATGACATTTTAATTTTTTCACATATTTTCATTATTTCAGGCTAGAAAACGGTAACCATCTCTACGGACAAATCACACAAATTGAACTAGAATAAACTAAGTTTTCTTGTACTATGGGATAGCCTAAGGAAATTAATGATATTTTTATTTCTGCGCGTGGCAGCAGTGAAAGTATACTTATCCTATCCTAATATTATAAAAGCGAAAGTGTATATGTTTTTTACCCCTTTACGCTTTATCTACTGAACCAATCTTCGTGAAATTTCGCAAACTCGTAGTACGAAGTACTGAGAAGGACATAGGGTACCTTTCATCTCGAGAAAAAGCACTGTTCAGGTGGGAAATTAATACGGAGAAGCCGCGGGCTAAAGCTACTAAAAATAAATTTAAAATTATGTACCTAATCAACTCTTATGCTGACCTGTGTCTCTATTTTTACACGACTGACCAAAATAGGCGTGTTATGTTTCCAGGGTTCATGTAAGTATGTATGAGTGTAAGTTTCTTTTTTCCACCGTAAGTCCTGATTTGATGTGAGAGGTATTGTTAGATTCCTCGCATTCCTCCGAGTGACATAGGCTATGTAAGTTATCAGTCGTGTTTTTTATTTTTAAATAATTAGCTTGTTTACCTACGTAGCGAGGCAGTGACGTTCTATCTACTCTTATCCCACTTTATATGCGGTATATCAGTATATGACGGACAGTATATGGTATATAGGTATATGGTATCATGACACAATATGTCGTTAATTGCCCTAGCTGTAACAATTTAGGCACCGCCCACGCGAACTGTTATCAACAGTTATCTCGCGACGAGTGGTCTGATATTATACAGGGTGTGTTGGCAACTGGCTGGTTTGCAGCCTTTTTTACACGACTGACCAAAAAAGGAGTGTTATGTTTTCAGGGTTCATGTATGTAGGTATGTAAGTTTCTTTATTCCACCATAAGTCCTGAACGGCTTAACAGATTTTGATGTGTGATTTTCAGTGATTTTGATATTTTTAGATTCCTTGCATTCCTCCGAGTGACATAGGCTATGTGAGTTGTCACTGTCAGTCGTGTTTTTATTTTTATTTTTAATGATTAGCTTGCTTATGCATCTATTATTTTTGAAACCCATTTTGCCCATAAATTAGTGAAAAAATACGTACTCTACGTGTTTCTATCATATAATTTAACTATAACAGTAAACTCATTAACAGGGTGTGTTCAAATGTTTTAAAAAAAGTAGCTGCGCCCTGTGACTGTGCGGATGTGGGATTTTCGGGGAACAAATATAGATAGCCTTCCCTATGTGAGCATAGCTGTCTTATCATATACAAAAACATTTTTTCAAATCCGACTATAGAGCAAGAATTTTTTTTTTTTGAAACAAACAAAAATTCCAGCTTCAATTATATTCGTTCCTTTAGAATATTATATTATGTATTTTTGAATAAAATATATACTAACCTAATTATTAAGCCTACACAAGAGCAATAATACGATGGGATACTTTCATACGTTAAAGAAAGAGCTAATCCAAAATATATAATTACTTACTATGTACAATATGGAGTAAAATAATAATATGTATGTAGGTAACATCAGAGTCAATACTATAAGTACTAGTTGTAATTTAATATGAATTAATAATTAAATTATTAACACGCTATACTACGAATAAGTACTTAATAAATAGTTCGCTGCTAACACGTAAACAAAAAGTTCATGCATAGCTAAGTAAGATCAATTCTATGAAGTGAATGATTCAAATTAAGTACGTACAATTAAATTAATGATATTAAGTGCCATTTAACCTTCGACCTTGGTGCCTTAGCCAAGGATCTAAACTAGTGCAAGCAGTGCATTTTTACAACTACATAAGTATATAAATAATACAAAATTATGTAAAATTATTCATATAAACGGTCTAATAAGCATGCATCGTTACAAAACATGCAACTTAACTTGTAATATAAATACAAAATTAAAAAAAATAATGAATAATTTATGATAAGTCACATGATACATTAATTCAATCTCGTTTCATATTTTAAAAATGAAATAATACTGACCACTAACATACCAGATTTAAAAACGTACCTACATATTTTCTCAATAAAATCCTGGCCACTTGTGTAAATTAAATAAAAAAAGTTTATTAACACTCTATCACTGGCCACTAACGAAACTTTCCCAAATTCAAACATTTACCTTCCTAGGAGTTGGCGTGATTTTGATTTTCTTTTTCATTATCACTTGATGATTTCCCGGAAGAATAGCACTGTCATTTTACGATCGACGATTTGCCGCGCAATCAAAAGGTGTGGCGATCCGGCCGTGTATCATTCTGTAATGACTGTGCCTACATCATCGGCTTCAACTTCAATTGAAGGACGTGATAAAGCGCCTTTCACATTGAAATCCCCATTGATTTTTCTTTGATATCCTAAGCAACGACTGTCGTGGTGTGAACGCGGGTGGGTCACCACATAACTAGTAGCCAGAGGGAACTGGTCTGCTCGATTCTGATTCGAACTTTATTTTTATTTTTTTGTTCTTAACCATTTCATTGTGGTTACTCGAGTTTGTTTTATTATATTATATTTGTTTCCTATATTTTATTTTATTTTTGACTGTACATAATCTAGTGTATGTATAAAGATAATAAATGTTAGGCGACCAAGAATGTTTCACGAGTTCCTTTTGGCATTTCTTCTCAGAAGTGGTCGTTCCGAAATGCTAGTAGTTTGTAGCTTTGAAAGATAATATACTATGATTATATAATTTTTGACGTGAAAAAGAGCTTTCTTTGAAGGCCAAGTTTAAATAAAGAATTTTTGATTTTAGTGCTATTTGATTCGTTCACACGAGATGACTGATAGACTATTCTGCGCATCCAGGATTTTTTCTGATGCAAATGGCCAAAAATCTAATTAAATAAACTTGTTAGAAACAAGAACTGTTACTGTGAGTGGTGGAATCTCCATTTTTTTTTTTTTTTTTTGACAGGACTAAAACATAGTTTGCTCTAAAAATCATTTACTATTACACCGGGACGTTTTGGAATCTCCACTGGAATCTCCACTACTGTGTGCCTATTTATTAGTAAGTACACAAAAAACCTGTCTGGGTGGGGGGGGGGACGTGTCTGTCCACTGCTAGCTAGAAGACAAAACCTGACCTGAGGATTCGGCGAGACAGGGAGTCAGTTTTATCTGCCAACTGTACATGTCAATGTGAGCTAAATATGTGTTGACAAGACAAAGAACTAGGCAATGTGATTGGACGCAATGCTGGGGGATCCATTTCTCATTTCCTGAATATTTAAAAATTCAAATTCAAAATTCAAAAATTATTTATTCATTAAGTACAATTTTTTAGATAAATACATACATTGTTGGAGTCTACTTTTAAGTATAGGAATGCTTGTGCCAGTGGACCCCGCTCTTCCTAAAATGAACTTTATAAATGGTAGAATAAGGTACATTTTTAAATATTGAAGAAATATGAAATGGATCATATTCATCAAAGTGGCTGTTTTGACCCCTGGACTGCATAATCATCAATATCAATATATAAATCAATATACATACATACATGTGTTAAAACTGTAACTGGTCAGTGTCTATAATAAGAGATGTTTAAGAAAAAAAAATATGGGGGTCTTTATAAGTCCAATACAGGCCAAAACGATTTTTTTAGAATTTTTCTCTGTCTTACTTGTCTATCTGTATGTTTGTACGCACATCACGCAAAAACTACTGAACCAAATTTGATGCGGTTTTCACTGTTGTTTTATAGAAGGTATAACTTAAAATCTGGCATAGGTTTCATCTTGATATACAGCTTAGAGCCGGAGAAATTAACAATAGTAAATAACGCGCGGACGAAGTTCGCGGGTACAGGCTAGCGTGATATAAGACTAGTGTAACTAAGAATGTCGCAAGGAAGATAACTTTTGATAACCTTCGTTCATCGCTCGACGTTAGACTTGATTGCATGATAGAAAACTTTCATTATCATACTACACACTTTCTACACAAAACTAATAAAATTTCACAGTTTGGTAATGTTAAAAATAAATATTTTTTAATGTATTTCTACTATGGACTCTGAACTGAAATAATAATCTTAATTTATTTTTTTTTATTGCAAAAGTAACAAAATCTAAATATTCATTTTAGTCATGAATAATATTCTCATCGCCGATGGCAAGATCAACACAATAGGCCTATTTATCTCAGTATAAGTTTCTAAACAAATGTCATAGAAAGCTGCTAATAATGAAGTTCCTAAACAATTATCAGCCTCTGATAGAGATTTTTTAAAGAATGGTGTCATACAATGCTAGAATGCATTTGATATACTTCAAAGAATACATTTTTGGCATAAATTACTTAATTTACTTACTTAAGTAGAAGCACAGGGCGGGCGCTTCATAGAAACGGCGCGTCAAATATGCCTACTACTACTACAAATGAAACTGTATATCCGTGAACACGTCAGTAACACGTCAATGTGTGCGTTTTCATAGTCGAACGTCCCACAGTTACACAAGAACGGGGGAGAAGTGCGGAAGGAGCGGGGGGGTGCCATATTGCGGGAGGGGCAGGGAGTTTCCTTTCTGTACGTAGTACTAATATTAATTCTGTGGTATAAGGTCAACACCAAGACTCGCTATTATCTAGTAAAAGTCATAATCTGTTTGCCTACTTATCACAGAGTTAGGTTTCTTTGTTTTCCCCGATAGCATCATCACACAAGTAGATATCATCACATGGCCATTTGTTTACAGTCATAAAAGGATTCAAATGATTGCTCAGTAAATATTGATTTATTGTTTACTATTTTGTTTGCTTTATGAAACATGTGGAACAACCTTGATGGTTTTTTTTTCTGTTCAGGATTTAGTATTGTCATGGCAAAGTTTGTTTAATCTTGATGTCTTTGAATGAAGCATTATATGTAATTGCTGTTGAATAAATATATACACATACATGAAATTAAATGCAGTTAAAGATAGTTAGAACCTTCTTCATATTAGGATTGCCATACTAGTATATAGTAGAGGTACAGAATATATAAATAATACTAGCCTAGTAGAGGTGATCTAATATAGAGTCAACATGAGAAAATATTCCAGTAATAAGAACTAAGCACAAAGCTCTTAACCTTCCGTTTTATTTATATTAGGTAGAATTCATAAATAATTAGTGATAATTACCCCGTAATTAGTGTTAATTATAAGGGATAAAGATGTAATACTGTATCTATCTATGAATAATAAGTAAATTAGTGTTTATATAATTTTTGTAGTTCAATATGTTAGTTTTTTTTAATAAAGATCTGACCTGACACAGGCTCAATGAAGGACAAAATTGTTAGTCATCACAGTAGCTAGGGTACTGCCAGAAAGAACAAATGGGGTAACTATTGTACATAGTAAATAGCATTGCAGCAGAGCATGGGCCATGAAAAAATGTATTCTGGTATTGAGAATGGTTTCAGCCCCATAGAACAGTTAAATATTTACTAGCAGAAAATTATTAAGAAATAAGTTTGTGACAGAAAATGGAAAATCATGCTTTGAAAAGAATTTGTGGAGTTATAACTCTACTATAAAGAGCTAATAAATTATATAAAAATGATATAGCTTCAATGTATTGAAATATATTTTTACAAGTGCAATTTTATACATAATTAGATATATGACAACTGATATTGTCATTAATATACTGCTACCAAAAAGATAATACAAAATAATTAACAAAAAAAAATGTGCACTAAATAAAAACTGTGCACAGTAACTAACTACTATAACTGAATCATTCTTACTAAGATACAATTGTCGTAGGCCTCCTCCTGAGAGACTACTGGCGACCCAATGAGGGGGTCACAGTCCCCAGGGGCGGGCCGGCTCCTCCGACACCCTCCGTTCAGTACGGAGACGGCAAGTGTCACATCTCTTCATTTCTATACATACTTCTCAACTGCGGACTGAACATTTGCCCTATGTATCATTTACACAAGTTTGTTAAAACTAAAGTGAATAAATTTTTGATTTCAAACACTACCCACATTACAAAAAATATTAAAAAAGATATATACCTCGCTGTCAATCAGAGGTTCGTTCATAGCTGACAATTTATTACAAAAATCTATACACAAATATTCAAAGGATAATCTCAACTAACAACTGCAGACCATATTAGTAACAGGCACAAAGAATTGTATGCAAATGAAATCCGGCCGTTAGCAAAATAATGACGATAGGATCTTAATAACAGCGCACGCATAAGGGGAACGCACGTGTAATGAAAAGACTATAACAAAGCTGATATAAAATAGTTAAAAATGCCACTTACTACTATTATCAGACTGCACTGGAATACGAAGGTATTCCATAGAATTTACAACTGCTTTTAAATTGTCAGCTCCATCGTTTTACCAGCACTGATAAATCTTTTGATTAATTATAAAAATAATTGAAAATTGTATTGGAAACGTAAAAAACACTAAAATTCAACACAATTTCTGATGTGCCTAAAATAATTTTGACAAATCTGACATTTAACATTTACCATAAACAAACATAGAGTTTTTTTAAACCGTTGTTGTAGACGATAGTATGGTAGTGGCAGGTATTGTATTCTCGTTTCGTCTCGCCTCGTTGTGCTAAACTCCATTTATTCTTACCAGTCCTATCATGTAAACAATCTTACCATGTCTTTTTATGATTTTACTTACTTACTTACTTCGATGGCTCGACGACCCAAAGAGGATCTTGGCCTCCGATACTAAAAAGCTTCCGATGGGTGTGGCCCTCCAGCATTTCGGGGGTTGTGCGGTGGGTTAACACCCCACCCATGGAAAAAGAACATCGTTACGAAACCGATGATTTTACAACAATATAAATTAAAATAGACTTTTTAGGAAATTACTTTCGTGGTTAATAAATGTTTTACTTTAGAATGTTTAGGTTTAACTAATATTTGATTTATTTTCAACAAAATTCAACAAAAAGTACTGTGAAGATTGTTTACATGATAGGACTGGTAAGAATAAATGGAGTTTAGGTATGTTGTCCATCGAGCAACACGGACTCCTTGATCAATGTCGTCGTACTCGTCGTTGACCATGTAATTTTTGTAATAGTAACACTGAAAACTGTCATTGTCATCATTGTCAACACGTCATCTTTATTCATTTGTGGATTTTGAAGGGATTTTGCAATAATTCCAAGTTGTTTTTAATTTTTCATGTAATTTGCAATAAAGTTGAGAAATTTAAGATGGTAATTCATCTTGTTTACTTTTATATACTATTATATAAAGTAACATAGCGAGCAAAAGTGTGAATTTGATATAAATATTGTTACCTACCATGTCCGGCTTGTTTACGTTTCACATTTTAATGATAATTTCAGGTGCTCATTGCGGCTACAGTATGTACGAAATCAGGGAAAGGTAGTAGAAACGTCCTTGTGAATTCATCCTATAATAGTTATAAGCAGCACTATAACATGGTTTAATTCCCATCCATGTTTACAGCGCTCGTTTCGCGACAATTCGTAGAGATGAGCAAAGCTCGCATCGAGGGCTTGCTGGCCACTTTCCCGAAGCTCATGACTGGCGGGCGCCAGCACACGTTTGTGGAGACCGAATCTGTGAGGTACCTATTTACATACACATTTCAGGCATACCTGTTTCCCATTGGTTTATGGAGAGACATTCCTGTGAGCTATACTGACCAAACTAGAATCTGCCCTTAACCAAAGTGTTTGATTTTATTAACAAAAAACTTCTTTTCTACTTATGTCCGACACAAATTTACCTTTTAAACTGGAGTTATTAACATGTGAATTTCCCTTGGGAACATTGCTTTTTCCCGGCGTGAAAGGACCATATGTTCTTCTCAGTACCGGTCATTATGGAAATCCTTGGGGGAGGCCTTTGTCCAGCAGTGGACGTCTTTCGGCTGAAAGAGAAGAGAAGAGAATGCAAAACTTTAAAAACAAACTCCCTTTCACATTTATAATATTAGGTCTAGGATAGGTACTGTTGTGATTGTTTGGAGGGAATAAATTATCTTATATTATCTTCTATAGATATGTGTACCAACCTCTAGACAAGTTGTACATGCTGCTCATCACAACGAAGGCCAGCAACATCCTCGAGGATCTGGAGACACTTCGCTTGTTCAGTCGAGTGGTAGGTTACGGTTTCATTTATACTTAACCCTTCTTTGCTATAATATTTTTTACTGATGCTGATGCAGTTAACCTTCTGGAAAACCAGCAAATTAATTAATGTGAATACCTTATTAAAATACATATCTAAATTTTATTTTAAATACATTTCGATGGCTTAAAGTGAAAACCTCGGATGTTTCTTTGGCCAAAGAACACACATCCGAGGTTTTCACTCTAAGCCATCGATTTATACTATAAACTTTACATCATTATAGTACTATATTGTATTGGAAAGTTAGTGTATGAGACAATTGGTTTCATGATTTGTCCCTATATACTTTATTTTATTTCATACAGGTGCCAGAATACTGCACTCAGCTGACTGAAGCAGAGGTTATCAACCAAGCGTTTGACTTGTTGTTTGCGTTTGATGAGATCGTCGCTCTCGGCTACAGGGAGAGTGTTAACTTGGCTCAGGTAATTACCACACTCGATCTTAAAATAAGTATTTTGTATTATTACGTTTTGAGTTTAGACTCAAAATCACCACCAATACCACCACCAAAAGCCTAAACTTTTATTGATGGTAACATTTGTCTAGAATCAGAGTTTGAAGGAACACATTCTCATAGCTAGACAGATGTTCACAGAGATTATAAATAGTCATAATCAATATATGAGTATCTAAACTTCTGTTACTGAGTGACAACGCTCAGCCAAAATTACTAGGCATAAGTGTAACTGTTTATAATAAAAATAAACAAAATCGTAGAGCTACGATTATGTTTGTTTTTATACTAGCATGGGTCCGGGACTTCGTTCCCATGGGAATTTCCGGAAATCCTCTCTTAGTGTTCCCCTACACTTCCTAAGGAGCCTACATGCCAAATTTCAGTTTCTGAGGACTCTTTGAAATTATTTATTTTCTTATCTAAAAAATACATTTGTTTCAGGTCCGTTCATTTGTTGAAATGGACTCTCATGAGGAGAAGATCTACCAGGCCGTTAGACAGGTATGAATTTAACTAATTATTATAATGTCATTTAGTGACCACAAACTAAAAAAAAAAGTACAAAGTACAAACTACGCTCTGCTACCAGAAACGGAACGCGAGGGTTTTCCCATTGGCGCCGCTACGCGCAGTCGGCGCTGGCGTCGCCCGCCCGGCCGGCGTCGGCAGTCGCGAGCGACCATTTTGAATTAGTATTGGTTTTGGACTGCGCGCGCGAGGCCGTGTCGCGTGAAGTAACGGCCAGGTGCTCGGCCACCATCTTGCATGGTTCGTTTGTAGCCGCGTGGCGTGGCGTGTTAATTTTATTTAATTGTAATCATCGTTTGTATTGTATTTCATCGTTGTTAAATAACTAATAAGCTCGCGATAATTTGTGTTGTGCGAAAGAAATGTATTTAGACTGTTTGCTGTGAGACGGGAATTGTGGCTACCTGCTCACATCCAGCCGTCGTCGAGTGGACCTTCTAGAAGAAAGACAGGTATTTGCTCTGGGGACTGAGATCTCAAGGGGGTAGTTTGGGTGATTAGGGACCAACCCCCCCCCTTCCGAAGACACTCGAAGTTGGATCCGAAGATTAAGAAGATTCAGTTTGGTAAGTGGTTTGTAATTGTAGTTATTAAGTTAGGTTAGTATATAGGGCCCCGTAGCTCCCTACATAAGTTACGGTGGTAGCAGTCTGCGTATAGTTTAAGTTAGGTTCTAGTCGGACAGACGTAGTGCCGTGTCAAGTTCTTACCGTTATTTCGATTTACCGCCATTTTAAGATCCGGTCTGTTTTTAAGACCCGGTCTTTTCCGGTACAGAATCTTCCCGCCACTTCGTTTGTCCCGGATTCTCTGCGCACATTTTCTGGTAGCAGAGCGTAGTTTATCTACCCTCTATTTGTTCGTTTGTAAAAGATAATTATTTGTAAAAATTATTAGATTTTAATTAGTTTGTTTATATAAGAACTTATATAGATTGATTGTTTGATTTTAGATATTTGTAACCTTTTGCATTTGTTTCCGGGTTTGTGCCATTCTCATTCCTACCGCGGCTTTGCGTATTGTAGTTTGATTTTGTTTTTTATTTACCTTTTATCTTTTTTATTTTTGTCTGTTTGTTTGTGACTTGACGCGATGGCGAAGGTCTCCAATGCTAAGGCGACACTCGCCAACGAACTGAGATGGTTTGTGACGGCCGGAGGACTCCTGTCCCAGAAGGACAGGGAGGGCGCCACACTGCTAAGAGCGGATCACCTCCACTCACGATTGATTAGCGCGGAAGCGGCCATGGCGGTGCTTACCGAAGCCGAACTTGCCGCGGAGGTCTACGCAGGTCACATGGCGGACCTGGACCAGATCCTGAGTCTGCACGATGACATCGTGGAGGCGGCGGCCGCAATAAGGGCGAGACAGGCTGGCGGACCAGCCCCTCGCACACCTGTTAGACAGGAAGGACCAGCGGTTACTGGTCGGCTCCCCACCCTTCAGCTGTCCCACTTTGGGGGTAGGATGGAGGAGTGGGTAGCCTACAAAAATATGTTTGAGTCCCTGGTCGTAGCACGACAGGATTTGTCGAAGGCCCAGAAGATGGCCTACCTCCTCTCCACTCTTGAGGGTGAAGCGCGGTCGCTCATCCAGCACCTCCGGGTGGAGGACGACCAGTACGACACGGCTTGGGAGTTATTGAACTCCCGCTACCAAAATTTACGTTTGTTAGCGGATGCGCACGCCGCACAGTTGATGGCCCTGCCCAAGGTGGCCAACAGGGCACAGTTGCGCCTGCAGTTTGTAGTGATAACTACAGAATTATTTTGAACTTCTAACTGGTCAACTTTGCATGTCATATTTTAGGTGAAATAGTTGATATATTGGGATACTATTCCTGTGGCGTATTACCTGCATGATAGGCTCTCGACTCACCACAATAGCAGGCATTCAAATCCATTAGTCTCCAGACAAATTGAATGGGAAAGTGACACACCGGTACACAAATTTCATATGTTGTTTTTACAATACTTATTAAGAAAACAGGGAGACCCGCACATCAAAACGTTCTTTGAGTCACGCCGAAACCATTGGTAGCAATAACTCGACGCGATTTTGTGTACTTACGGAATTATATTGAAAACTAAACATTCATAACAAAACATTCCACGATTAGATTAGACTGTCAACTGAGATCTACAGAGTTGGACGTCTGACATTGACAGCTAGTGACACACGTTCCGTCTCGGGTCCTAACAAACCTTTCTTATCATAAAAAATAAGAAATCATGGTAGGATTGTTGTAGAATTTTAATTATCCTCCTTTAATATCGTCGACTTAGATTATTATAATATTCAACGAATAAATACCTTATTTAAACATTAGTTCTTTTAAAGAATATTTAAAAGTTGGTTTGATGTGCGTTCGAATTAAGCGAAACGGAGCGCGACAAAATGGAATGTCAAATCGAGTCGAGTCGATTGGCTCTCTTCCTGGATGGCCACGACTAACATGGCTTGAGCAAAATTATTAATTTTTGGGGTTTTTTTCACTTTCGCCGCCCTCGGTTCCCGTCATGGGACTATAGTTTAACCTTTAGCTTTAAAATCCGCGATACGCGCAAGGACACAGGGGATATTCGCCGCCACGAAGTTGTCAGGAACATGAGCTGTTGATATCCACGTGCCCGCCCGGCCGTATGAATTGGCGCTTCCTGGAGTGTCCTCCCATCACCAGAGGGTGCGGTTTCCCCGGACCGTGGACCGCATGCCACGGCGCAGGCCCCGTCGTCGGCGACCCCAAGGCGCACACACGGATCCTAACCTTATTTCCTAAGGCCGCATCGCCGCCCCCGATCCGATGTCCCTGTAGTGGCTCAGCGCAAATCTCGGAAGGTCCAGCCAGCGTCTACTATCTCGCATACAACGGAGCGTCGCAGGAGCGCCGTGCCTCTTTGATGACGCGACCAGCACCAGTGCTCGAACCCAACGGATCGTAATGGTGAACGGGACAACGTTCTAAGTGCGCACAGACGTTTTGTGTACGGACCTGGCCAGGTACCTTATATTTGGTTTATGCTAATTTTAACTTTTAATTGCGACAAAGACTTATCAGATTTTGGTATTAGTATAACATGTGTCCGCCCTCAGCGGCTAGTGTGTTTATGGAATAAAATGCTATATTCTATCCCAACCATATTGTATTAATGATATCACCCTGCCCATGACTCCTAGGACCTAAGGCTTACTAGACAAGAGGTCCTTGTACTTCAAAAGTACGAGGCTCTATCCTGAGCACTACATCCGGCTCTCTCTAAAGTAATTGTTCGTGTATAATCGCACTGCGCAGGGATATTGCCCGTCTTCGCTTCAAATAGTTGGAGACCCCTGCGCACACCGCCACCAACAATACACTCTTTTATTTTTTTTTATTTTTTATACACGACAATGGCGCCCGAACTACTATATTTTCGAGCCTTTGAGTCCTGTGAGAGTGGCAGTTTTTTCTAAAAAATAGTTTTTAAATTTTTTAAACTCGCTCACTTGTTATTTTGAAATTTTGGTGATATCATTGACTGTAAAGTTATTATACTTAGTGTATGTTAGGTTTATATGCGACAGGGTTGTAAGCATACATTTAATACAATTCATAGTAATTATTATAATATTACTAAATAATATTATAATTAATAATTGACCGAGCGAGCGAAGCGAGCGAAGGTCTCTAAATCGAGTTGGGGGCGAAACACATTGTTTGTATGTATGTATGTATGTATGTATGTATGTATGTATGTATGTATGTATGTTTGTACCGCGATAACTGCCGAACCGATGGTCCGATTTTGATGAAATTTGGTAGGCATGTAGGAAATATCAATAGAATTTTCAAGTTCGTTGGGCATCAAAATCGGTTCAGTAGTTTTTGAAATATTAATAAAAACGTCCGCGATTATCTAGCAAACGAAACCATAGCGTGTTCTAACTTTGGATAACGCCATCTAGATTTTATTTAGGGAACTGAATTATGATAGAAAAGTCGAAATCAGAGTATATCAATAAAAACGCGAGTAATAATCGCGAGGTCTAAGTTCGCGGCGAACTACTAGTAATATAATAATTAATATTTTATTTGGGCTTCGCTATGAATAAAAAGCATAGCGCTCAGCCATAATTCCTATTTAATCTCAATTTGAGAGCTAATTTATATTTATTGACAGGGAGTAACCTGTATATATTTAGAAATTTATCAATTATTATAACCTATTACATACCCTGACACATATAACCTCACATTCTTGCCAACATGTCGGACGGCGAAAGGGAAGAGCAATATCATGAAGTAAGTGGGGAGGCAAACAAACCACCTACCACTACTACTTCCTCATTTGTTAATACACGACCACGGGGAGGTGCAATTGACACCCACCCACCCGGCCCTTCCACACTTAAAGCGTTACAACCCACATTGTCTCAACTAGGAGCTCCCGGTTTAGTACGTCAAGCCAACTCAACAGGTAGGACTACCTATGTTACGGAGACTAGGGAAGATGATGAACGCGTTATTCACATACCTATTAAAGGAGGACCATTTGAGGTCGTGGAATTTAAAATTTTCTGGTGACTCAGACGTCACAGATTTTTTTCTTAGAATTGATGATTTTAGGCGTAGTCGGAATACTTCAGAACATAAAGTACTGAAATGTTTTTTTGATTTATTTAGTGGTAGCTATCTTTGAATAGCATTATTAATGTTGCCACCGGGCACACACCATTTTTGTTAGCTAAAGGTCGGGAGATAATGACGGATGGCATGTTGTCGAAAAGAGGCGGCATTCCAAATTCGTTAATACCTTCAAATGACCAGTCGTTCAGCTCACTTCTTCTCCGCTAAACTAGCACCGCGCTTTGTGATGTAAAGTTGTCAGGAAGCATTCGGATGTTGTTTACGACCTTCAGGAGATAGAAACCGGTAAAGTTGGAAAATATCATGTCAAGGACATAATAAAAGTCTCACAAGGTGTGTCCCCTAGCTAGCAACTTTCTTATTTTAAACTTGGTTATTTTGGATTGGTATAACCAATTAGAGGCCTCATTTTTCACATATGACATGACTCACATGTGAAATTTTTTTGTCAAGCGTTTTCATGAAAACCAATTTCTTTTGTAACTACACACTCTAGGCGCCAGAGTAAATATAAGGATATGGATTAATACTCCTTAATTTTTGAGAAAAAAAGGAAAATAAGTTTTTTTCCTTATACAATGTCAGCCCAACGGCTATACATTTTAAACTTCAATTTATGTGAGAGCTCTCCATTAGTTTAAAGACTTTATTAGGTTTACAATTTAATTACTAACTAGTAAATTATGTAGGAATGCTAGATTACATATATTTTAATTAAATCTCAAATAGTTTTTCTTATTATACATAAGTAAGAACTATATTACTTTAGATAATTCTTTATTATTAGTATGCTACTTGCGATTATCTCATTAGAAACCCAAGTATGATTTTTTTTAATGAAGGGGAATTGCAGCGGTCTGGCCAGACGCTGTATTCCTGACACTCAACATAAATTGAGTTAGTTTTAGAACTCTAGAACATACATTTAGTTTAATATATGAAATAGCATGAGTTAGTTTCATATATAGCTGATAGTTTTATATTTAGAAATATATTGCCATAGGATAGGTGAATGTTTTCTCCGGTTACCCCGGCTGTTTCGGCTAAGTACGACTTAACCTCTTTGCCGAAAAGGGGGGTATTGTAGTGATAACTACAGAATTATTTTGAACTTCTAACTGGTCAACTTTGCATGTCATATTTTAGGTGAAATAGTTGATATATTGGGATACTATTCCTGTGGCGTATTACCTGCATGATAGGCTCTCGACTCACCACAATAGCAGGCATTCAAATCCATTAGTCTCCAGACAAATTGAATGGGAAAGTGACACACCGGTACACAAATTTCATATGTTGTTTTTACAATACTTATTAAGAAAACAGGGAGACCCGCACATCAAAACGTTCTTTGAGTCACGCCGAAACCATTGGTAGCAATAACTCGACGCGATTTTGTGTACTTACGGAATTATATTGAAAACTAAACATTCATAACAAAACATTCCACGATTAGATTAGACTGTCAACTGAGATCTACAGAGTTGGACGTCTGACATTGACAGCTAGTGACACACGTTCCGTCTCGGGTCCTAACAAACCTTTCTTATCATAAAAAAATAAGAAATCATGGTAGGATTGTTGTAGAATTTTAATTATCCTCCTTTAATATCGTCGACTTAGATTATTATAATATTCAACGAATAAATACCTTATTTAAACATTAGTTCTTTTAAAGAATATTTAAAAGTTGGTTTGATGTGCGTTCGAATTAAGCGAAACGGAGCGCGACAAAATGGAATGTCAAATCGAGTCGAGTCGATTGGCTCTCTTCCTGGATAGGCCGCCACGACACGTAACATGGCTTGAGCAATTATTAATTTTTTGGGTTTTTTCACTTTCGCCGCCCTCGGTTCCCCGTCATGGGACTATAGTTTAACCTTTAGCTTTAAAATCCGCGATACGCGCAAGGACACAGGGGATATTCGCCGCCACGAAGTTGTCAGGAACATGAGCTGTTGATATCCACGTGCCCGCCCGGCCGTATGAATTGGCGCTTCCTGGAGTGTCCTCCCATCACCAGAGGGTGCGGTTTCCCGGACCGTGGACCGCATGCCACGGCGCAGGCCCCGTCGTCGGCGACCCCAAGGCGCACACACGGATCCTAACCTTATTTCCTAAGGCCGCATCGCCGCCCCCGATCCGATGTCCCTGTAGTGGCTCAGCGCAAATCTCGGAAGGTCCAGCCAGCGTCTACTATCTCGCATACAACGGAGCGTCGCAGGAGCGCCGTGCCTCTTTGATGACGCGACCAGCACCAGTGCTCGAACCCAACGGATCGTAATGGTGAACGGGACAACGTTCTACGTGCGCACAGACGTTTGTGTACGGACCTGGCCAGGTACCCCATATTTGGTTTATGCTAATTTTAACTTTTAATTGCGACAAAGACTTATCAGATTTTGGTATTAGTATAACATGTGCCCGCCCTCAGCGGCTAGTGTGTTTATGGAATAAAATGCTATATTCCTATCCCAACCATATTGTATTAATGATATCACCCTGCCCATGACTCCTAGACCTAAGGCTTACTAGACAAGAGGTCCTTGTACTTCAAAAGTACGAGGCTCTATCCTGAGCACTACATCCGGCTCTCTCTAAAGTAATTGTTCGTGTATAATCGCACTGCGCAGGGATATTGCCCGTCTTCGCTTCAAATAGTTGGAGACCCCTGCGCACACCGCCCAACAATACACTTCTTTTTATTTTTTTATTTTTTATACACGACAAGTTGCTCACGCCCGTTACAGTGGCCTGTAACGCGCTCCGCACACTGGGGCTGCCGGTGGACCAATGGTTCTTTTTGCTGGTGCACATTGTATTGGGCAAATTGCCCAATGACATCCGCTCGCGGTTTGAGCGCGAGAATGCGGAGCGGGACAGCACCACCCTACCAACATTCACTGACTTGGTGAAGTTTTTGGAGTTTGAGGCACGGGCCGCTGAGAATACCATGACGGACTCAGCGCCATCCAGAGCGCCTGAACGTAGGCCCTTGGAACCCTCATGGAGAGGTAAGCCCCAACAGGGACGGCAACCGCCACCGCGTGGAGCTGGTGTGCGGGTTGCACACACGGCAGCAGTCGCGGGGGACGCGGACTGCCTGCAATGTGGCCGGATGGGCCACAGCCTGCTGCAATGCAGGGACTGGCAGAGACTGCCAGTACAAGATCGGCGCCGCATGGCAAGGCGGCATGACCTTTGCTTGTACTGTTTGGGCAGTCACTATGCACGTGACTGTCCCAGGGCCATACCATGCAGTGCATGCCGTGGGCTGCACCACGTGATGCTCTGCATGAACCGGAACGGGGATGGCCCCCGGTTGTTGAGGCAGGGGTCCCCTATGGGCGGGGGCGCTCCTGCGCGAAGCCCTCCACCATCGGAAGAGGGACGCGGCTTCGCTCGTCGCACTCCCCCTCGGGAGGGGGGTCGCGTACCTGCGCGGGTCTTGGCGGACCGGGACCACGCGCCCCAAGGTCATGGCCAGTCTGTGGCTGGCCAGGCCCCGGATAGGGCCCCCATGGGCGGGGGCCCTAGATCGGACGTGAGAGTGGGGACACCCCCCTCCACGCGGGTTACCAATACCCAACACATGCAGCCGCAGCGGTTTTCTCCGCCGCTGCACGAGTACCCACGGCTGGAGTACCACCCGCCGTACCATAGGTATGGCCGGGCCGCGGGTTATGCCCCCCCTCAGGTAGGGATGTGCACTCGCCCGCCATACTATCCGGGTCAGTGGCGCGCCCCTGGTTTGGAGAGAGTGGGGAGCCCGTAACTAGCTTGCTCCCTTGCTGGGACAGAGCCGCGGACGGTTCTGCTCCCTACCGCGGTGGTCCGCGTATGGGGTCGTAGGGGAAGCCATTAATTTGAGAGCTCTGTTGGACTCAGGGGCTCAAAGCAGTTTGGTTACCACTCGAGTGGCACGCCAGTTAGGTTTAGTCGTGGAAGACTCGCCTGTGCCACTTCTTGGAGTTGGTGGCATACAAGTGAAGTGTCTGACGGGCCAGACACTTGTCACCTTTTCTTCGCTGAAGTCCTCCACAATGAGGATCACGACTTCGGCTATGGTAATGGATACCATTGCGGGTTGGCACCCCTCGACAGACATACCGCCGGGTGTGTTGTCTTTGGTTTCGGGTCTGGATTTGGCCGACCCCTTTGTCTTTCATCCCGGCCCAGTGGACTTGCTCCTGGGCTCGGACGTATTGGGTTGGATTTTGTTGGGTACCCAGAAAGCTCTGGGTTCGTCTTCACTGATGGCAGTGTCTACTATCTTTGGTTTCGCCCTGATGGGCCCTGTGTTTGATAATAGCACCGTGGAGGAGCCACCGGTCGTCGCATCTGCGTCCTTGGCCAAGACCATGCAAAGGTTTTGGGAGGTGGAGGAGCCACCTATGAGTTCCAGGATGGATCCGGAACACGCTGAGTGCGAAGCCCTTTTTTCGATCGACCACGGAGAGGTTGCCCTCCGGTCGGTTTGTAACTAGGTTACCCTTTGTTGCCTCTCGTCCTAGCCTAGGGCAAAGTAGGGCGCTTGCGGAGAAACGACTGCTGTCCATGGAGCGACGCATGCAGCGTGACCACGTACTTCGCGATAAATATATTGAATTTATGCGCGAGTACGAGGATTTGGGTCACATGTCTCCGGCTCGAGTTGATTGGAGCTCAACTGAGCATTATTTTTTGCCCCACCACGCGGTGGTGAAGGCCTCAACAGGCAAATTGAGGACCGTCTTCGATGGGTCCGCACCCACTTCGAACGGGGTTTCGTTGAATCTGTGTTTGCATTCGGGTCCCAAATTGCATAGGGACATAATTGACATCATCTTGAACTTTAGAAGACATCAAGTGGTTTTTGGTGCGGACATCCGGATGATGTTCCGCCAGACAGTCATACATCCTGAGGACAGGCGATTCCAGTTGATACTCTGGCGTGAGCGCCCTGAGGATCCTGTGACGGTGTATGAACTCAACACAAACACGTATGGTTTGAAATCTAGTCCCTATATCGCCATCAGATCATTGCTTGAATTGGCAGAGCGGGAACGGATCCGCTTTCCCCGTGGGGCTTCCGTGCTGTCACGTGACTTGTATGTTGATGACGTGTGCACCGGAGCCCAAAGTATTGAGGAGGCCCTCCTACTGCGGGATGAATTGATTGAAATATTGAAAACGGGTGGCTACGAGCTACGCAAGTGGTTGTCCAATGAGCCTAGAGTTCTAGAAGGGATCCCGGAGGATCACCAACAGAACCCTCACCTGTTTGAGGATGTAGATGATCCCAACAGGATAGCGGTGCTGGGCATGCAGTACCAGCCGCTAACCGATATTTTTACATTCCAAGTGGACTTGGAAATACCAAAGGTCTGGACTAAGAGAACGGTGTTGTCCGTAATAGCCCGTATGTTTGATCCAAGCGGTTGGATCAGTCCAGTGATATTCTCTGCGAAGTGTCTTCTTCAGAGACTTTGGACTTTGGGCGTCTCGTGGGACGAGCCGCTGTTTGGTCCTCCATTGGATGATTGGCTCGAGTTGTTTTCATCGATTAAGGAAGTCAATCGGATTGCCTTGCCTCGTCGAATAGTGCCCCCCGGGAAATATCGAGCCAGCCTGCATGGCTTTTGTGACGCGTCGGAGCGAGGCTACGCCGCGTCAGTCTATATGCGGACAGTTGACGCCGATGGCCGGGTCAATGTCTCGCTTTTGTTAGGGAAGAGCAAGGTCGCCCCCATCAGGACTAGGCTGACTATTCCCAAGCTTGAGTTGAGTGGAGCTCACCTTCTCTCTAAATTGTTGCATCACGTTGCATGTGAGCTGGCGGCCACGGTCGAGATACGGGACATCTTCGCCTGGTCGGATAGCCAGGTCGCGCTTGCATGGTTGCGCGCGGCCCCACATACCTTGGAGGTTTTTGTGGGAAACAGGGTTTCCCAAATTCAAAATATTGGAATTGATATAACATGGAGACATGTGCCGGGAGAGCTTAACCCAGCGGACTGTGCTTCCCGAGGTTGTACGGCACCAGAATTGGTGTCACACCCGCTCTGGTGGGGTCCAGAGTGGCTGATGGGATCAGAAACATCTTGGCCTGTCTGTCAGACAGATGTTACTTCTTTGAGTTTGACTGGGCTCCGTGTACATGCTGTAGTCGCTGAGACGACGTCGGAGCCGGATTGGCTACTTGCTCGGTATAGCAGCTTGGATAAGCTTCTGGGTGTTACCAGTTGGATTAAGCGTTTCATACATAATTGTAGAAACCCACAGGCAAAGCGGTTGGAGCCGATTGCAGGTGCAGAAGAGCGCCGGAGCGCATTGTTGCATTGGGTCCGTGTCGTGCAGACCGGACGGTTTGAGTCAGAGCTTCATATTTTGCGCGACGCACGCGCTAAGTTGAAGGGCGCGGTCGCTCGTTTGAACCCGTACATCGACTCGGATGGGCTTCTTCGGGTTGGAGGCAGGCTCCGGAAGGCGGATCTTCCATATGAGACTCGCCATCCTCTGTTGTTGCCCAAGGGCGGACCCTTGGTGCAGCTTTTGGTGTTTGATCGACACATTCGTAACGCCCATGCTGGGTGCAATGCTTTGTTGGCTATTTTGCAACGCGAGTTTTGGATTTTGTCTGCCCGAAGAGCAATCCGTAGTGTCCTGTTTCGATGTATTGCATGTTATAGATTGAAGGCATCCACGATGCAACCACAGATGGGTGATTTGCCCGCTGATCGAATCCGACCTTCGAGACCGTTTGACGGCGTTGGAACCGATTTTGCCGGTCCCTTTTCGATCAAGGCTTCTCCCTTTCGTAATGCCCGTATTGTGAAGGGCTATTTGTGTGTATTTGTTTGTTTGGCCACCAAGGCTGTCCATTTGGAGGTGGTATCGGCTCTGACTACGGAGGCCTTCGTCGCCGCGTTGGATCGCTTTGTTTCGCGTCGAGGTCTACCTTCCCTTATTAGGTCTGATAATGGCACAAACTATAAGGGAACTGTAAATTATCTTAAGGATGTTTCTGTGTTTATTGATAAAAATTGTACTAGTTTAAGTCAAATTGCTGCCCAAAGGGGAATAACCTGGAAGTTTAGTCCCCCAAGTTGCCCCCATTGGGGAGGGGATTTTCGAAGCGGCTGTGAAATCCGCAAAGACCCACCTCCGCCGCATTATCGGAGAAACGGCTCTAACTTTTGAAGAGCTGGCCACAGTGTTTTGTAAAGTTGAGGCGGTCCTCAACTCTCGTCCTCTCTGTCCGCTATCTCCAGATCCAAATGACTTGAAAGCTCTCACCCCTGGTCATTTTTTGGTGGGAGGGCCTTTGAATGCCCTGCCCGAATACCCGTGGAAGGACGAACGCGTATATCGGTTGTCGCGTTTTCAAATGTTGCAGCAAATGAGCCAGGACTTTTGGCGTCGCTGGTCGCTTGAATATTTGCATTTGCTGCAGCAAAGAGTGAAGTGGACAGACAGGACTGAGCCTCCCAGGGAGGGTGATTTAGTATTGTTAAAAGAGGCAAATCTGCCCTCATTGCTTTGGCGACGAGCTCGCATATTACGTTTGATTCTTGGCGGAGATGGCACTCCGCGTGTGGCTGAGGTGTTGGTCGACGGTTCGATTTTAAAGAGAGGTGTGACCTCGCCCGCCTTCCCGTAGAGTAAGCTAGCGGTCTGCTTCTCAGACCGGGACGGGGGGTTGTTTGTAATATAATTGTTTGAAACGGAACGCGAGGGTTTCCCATTGGCGCCGCTACGCGCAGTCGGCGCTGGCGTCGCCCGCCCGGCCGGCGTCGGCAGTCGCGAGCGACCATTTTGAATTAGTATTGGTTTTGGACTGCGCGCGCGAGGCCGTGTCGCGTGAAGTAACGGCCAGGTGCTCGGCCACCATCTTGCATGGTTCGTTTGTAGCCGCGTGGCGTGGCGTGTTAATTTCATTTAATTGTAATCATCGTTTGTATTGTACTTCATCGTTGTTAAATAACTAATAAGCTCGCGATAATTTGTATTGTGCGAAAGAAATGTATTTAGACTGTTTGCTGTGAGACGGGAATTGTGGCTACCTGCTCACATCCAGCCGTCGTCGAGTGGACCTTCTAGAAGAAAGACAGGTATTTTTTCTGGGGACTGAGATCTCAAGGGGGTAGTTTGGGTGATTAGGGACCAACCCCCCCCCTTCCGAAGACACTCGAAGTTGGATCCGAAGATTAAGAAGATTCAGTTTGGTAAGTGGTTTGTAATTGTAGTTATTAAGTTAGGTTAGTATATAGGGCCCCGTAGCTCCCTACATAAGTTACGGTGGTAGCAGTCTGCGTATAGTTTAAGTTAGGTTCTAGTCGGACAGACGTAGTGCCGTGTCAAGTTCTTACCGTTATTTCGATTTACCGCCATTTTAAGATCCGGTCTGTTTTTAAGACCCGGTCTTTTCCGGTACAGAATCTTCCCGCCACTTCGTTTGTCCCGGATTCTCTGCGCACAAGCATGTTTTGTTTTGCATTGATTGAAGGCTAATGAATAATTTTATATTGTCCCAATTTTATAAAGTTCATAGTATAAGAATAAGTCCTTCGGCATTTTTCTTACTGTTTCTATTTAAGGGGAGGCACTTTGTTCATGTCTTTGTTTACACTAAAAGATACAGCTTGTGAGACAAGAACATAGAAAAAAAAATACAGCCAACTTGAGAACCTCCTCTTTTTGGTTTTTGAAGTCGGTTGAAAAATTAATCATTTTAAGGCCATTTTCAGACACAAGAGCGCGAAGCGGCGAATCGCATGCGCGAACGAGCAAAGGAACTTCAACGGGAACGCCTCGAGGCAGCCAAGCGAGGCCAGTCTGGACGATCGCAGGCCTCCTACGGGGGCTTCGGATCCAACATGGGGGTATCCGAACACAGTGTGGAGAGGGTGCCCACTAGTGCTCCGGCTAGAGATACAACCAGGTATATACAGATGGCGCTGTTAATGCTGTAGGTAAAACAGCACCTGGCGATCGTAAATAGTTTTACATTGTTGATCATAGATGGCGCTGCTACTGTCGCGAGTACAACAGCACTAGAAATAATTTTATTATGATTTGTGCTTGATGCAGAATAAATCTGTAGGATGTCTAGGGTTTGAACTGCAAACTTAAGTTTTTAAAACTATTTTATCTTTTGGCAAGGGCAATTACGTGAGAAGCTTTGCGTCGCAGAACCCTCGATGCGCGAATTTAACTCGCACTTGGCCCGTTTAATTGCTAATTCCAAACTTTTTACAATTACTTAAAAATTCAATAATCTTCGCAGAATAGTATTAATTTGACACAACAAATTAAGCTTATACAAAAGTTAACCGTGGTTTAGCATAGTTGTTTTAACCATGCCTGTCCTATCCGAAGTAAACTTAAACCAGTGTTCTACGATTGTATACTTTCTCATCCCATCCGAGCGTTTTCTTCTATACATATAATAAAACAGTAAAAATATTTTGTCTGTACATTTAATATTTTTGACTGAAATGGATAGAGGGAGACCTAAAAAGAACAATAGAAAGCAAAAAATTTTTTTTGGAATTTCTTGTCTGTCTGTCTGTCTGTCTGTCTGTCTGTCTGTCTGTCTGTCTGTATGTATGTACGCGTTTCACGCAAAAACTAATGGACGGATTTGAATGAAACTTTTTTTGTTGTATAGCTATTAAGCCTGGGCAACATATAGGCTATAATTTATTTTGAAAACTGGAACACCTGATGAAGAACCATAACGGAACAGTTAAACTATAAGTAATATGGAAATGGTGCCTTAACAAAAATCGTTCAACCTGATGAGCATTTTCTGCCGACGTATAAAAATTGAAGATCTGGAACATCTGATGAAAAGCTCCAAGAGACCAGCTACACTATAACATATATGGAAATGGCGCCTTAGCAAAAATCGTTCAACCTGATGAGCATTTTCTGCTGACGTATAAAAATTGAAGATCTGGAACATCTGATGAAAAGCTCCAAGAGAGATTTTTCATCTAAGCGAAACTCACGCGGGCGAAGCCGCGGGCGACAGCTAGTATAACAATAAAAAAGGCGATTAATGCGATAAAACTGTTCTCTATAATTTACTGCCTTTATATTTGTCTGTGGGCGCTCATCATAGTTGTCTAAGCTGTATTAAAAAGACTCTCTGCTATGTCACCTTCGTTTGTGTATACTTAAATTCCGGTTATTATTGTAAAATAACAAAGTTATTAAAAACCAATATAATTTATTTTCCAGCCGGCCGGCCGCCCGCTCGGCCATGAAACTCGGCTCACGCGGCACGGACGCTGATTCGTTCGTGTCTCGACTGCGTTCTGAAGGCGACGTGTCGGCTGCGGTGACCCCTTCACCTGGTGCCACCACCGCCGCAGACAAACCGCAGGCTGCCAACCAGAAACCGTGAGTTTGTTATTCAATGTTCATAGATTGCGCTACTGTCGTAGATAAATGTCGTGAGTTTTGCCTTGTTCACAATAGACATACTGCCGCGGATAAAACAGCACTTGCCAGTGAGTTTTATATTGGTGATCATAGATGGCGCTGCTACTACTGTTGATAAAACAGTACCTGCCAATCAAATTGTGAATTTTGCATTGGTCATAATAGATGGCGGTACGGACGCGAATAAAACAGCACCTGTTAATTAATTAGGAACAGAGTTTTACATTGTTAATAATAGATGGCGCTGTGTAAGTTTATTATTGGTAAACTTTTATGTTATTTTATTACTATTATTTTTGTTTTATTGTTCGTTAAACTATTTTAAATAAACAAAAAATATATTTTGTTTCAGTGTTCACTTGCGGTTTGAGGAAAGACTCAATTTGGTGGCTGGGCGCGATGGTGACATACAGAACTTTGAACTTTCAGGTGATTGTAATAAGATTGAATTTACTACATCAGCGGAGACTAGAAAATCAAACAGAACTTCTAACTTCTATGATAGAAGCCAAAATTATATTTTTTGAATTTTTATGTCTGGGTACAGACATAAAAATTCATCATCAATTAAAAACTACTCAATGAAATGATGTCGCTTTAATAGTAGTATGGCTAAAGGTAAAACTGATATATTTAAAACAGGCGTAGTCATGGTAATTAATTAATATACATTTTTTTTTCCGTTACTGAGTGACTGACAGACAGCCAAAACTACTGGTCGTAGGAAGCTAATTTGGCATGTAGGTTCCTTAGGGAGTGTAGGGGAGCACTAAGAGAGGATTTCCCCAAATTGCCACGGGAAAAAAGTCCCGAACCCTTGCTAGTACATTTGCAAACCCGCATTTTTGTATATACTTATTTGGTTACAACTTTGTATTTTCTTTTCTATATTGTTCTTAACCAATTTAGATCACAAACATAACATGTTTTTTTTTTTCTTATATTGTATTATATTTTTGACTGTACACAATCTAGTGTATGTATAAAGTTAATAAATAGCCCCTCTGGCATATTAGGCGACCAAGACTGTTTCATGAGTTTCTTTCGGCATTTCTTCTCAGCAGTGGTCGTTCCGAAATGCTAGTAGTTTGTAGCTTTGAGACATAATATATTATGATTAAATAATTAGTTATCGACGTGAAAAAGAGCCATCTTTGAAGGCCAAGTTTCAATAAAAAAAATTGACTTTGACTATAAATGGTGCAAAAAAAATATTGATCTATCTATCAAGTAGAATACATACATAGAATCACGTCTCCATCCCTTACGGGGTAGACAGAGCCAAGAGTCTTGAGACTCGAAGGCCACGCTTAGCTGAATAGTGGGCTCTCTGATGGAATGGAGATTCAGATATAGTGACAGGTTGCTAGCCCATCGCCTATGAGTGGAGTAATCTTCAGTTTAAGCCCTTTCCCTCGATTGACTTTTACAATCTGCGTGGGAAAAGAAGCCGCTGGCACATTTTATGTTTTTTCTTCGCTTCCAGACCAGCATGAAAGCATTAGTGATTTTTAATAACATTTTTATTTATTTTTGTATGAAAAAAACATCAAATTAAAAAAGTCATAGAACGCATAGAACAAAAGTTGTTAGTCTCTTACCTAAATCGCCTCTGGTTATGTGTTAGATACCAGTAACCCTGTATAGTATTCGGTATTAATGAGTAATGTTTTGCTGGCAGGTTTGCTGACACTGCGCATCAGCCAGGAGCAGTTCGGAAGGATCCACGTGCACGTTGACAACAAGGATCCCAGGTCTCTGCAGCTCCAGGTACATATCCATACCACAGACTATACTAGTGGCTCTGTGAGCTGTAGAGTGTAGGCCTCGCAAACACCACCATTATTAAAAATTTCCAAAAAATGGCTCGATAATCTATAAAATATTTTTTTTTTAAATTTGGAAGTACTTTTTTTGTGTTAAATACTGTATGTGGTTATTGGTAGTAACTACATTTTTAAGCCTGTCTATTCCCACGGGAGCGAAGCCCCAGGGTGCAGCTAATACTATAAAATAATTATATATTTTTTATTATTTAAGTACATACTTATTCAACATATATCTCTCTCAGCCTAAAGACGTCCACTGCTGGACAAAGGCCTCCCCCAATGAGAGGTTTTGCCGTAATCGCCACGCTTGGCAGGCGGGTTGGCGATCGCAGTGTGATGGCATAGTACGCGGAAAGATGCTGCTGCCCATCCTCCGGTGTTTTAAATCCCTTAGTCGCCTCTTACGACACCCACGGGAAGAGATGGGTTGGTGCTATTCTAGGGCCACACCACAGGCCGAGATATATTCAACATATATATATATATATTTTTAGTTAATAGGTCCCACTGCTGGGCAAAAGCCTCCCACTTATCTCTCCAACTACCTCTGTCTATTGACATTACTTGACAAAAAAAATAATTCTTATTTCAGAGTTTCGTAAGTTGCAAATGTTTTTATGAGATAAGATTTTACACAATTATTGATATTTGGTGTCTTTTTTTTAAATTGACATTTGTTAGTTTCCAAGTTTTGATCTCTCTAAAAACATTATGTTTTTGTTTTGTGGTGTTTTTATAACTGGCAATAAATAATCTATTCTATTTGATCATAGACCCACCCAAACGTGTTTTGTGGTGTTTTATAACTGGCAATAAATAATCTATTCTATTTGATCATAGACCCACCCAAACGTGTTTTGTGGTGTTTTATAACTGGCAATAAATAATCTATTCTATTTGATCATAGACCCACCCAAACGTGTTTTGTGGTGTTTTTATAACTGGCAATAAATAATCTATTCTATTTGATAATAGACGCACCCAAACGTGGACAAGGAAGCGTTCCGTTCTTCCGGCGTGATCGGCCTCAAACAGAGTCAGAGGCCGTTCCCATTGCACAGCGATGTCGGCGTCCTCAAGTGGAGACTCACTGGGGCGGGGGGAGAAGACAAACTGGCGCCGCTCTCAGGTAACTATCATTTAAGGGCCATTTAGACGGTACAAGTTTCTTGCCTGTTGAATACGATTGAAGCAATAATTTACTTGCATAGTCTAAACAACACGTAACATTCTTGAACTGGTATGCAAGTTTGGATTCAAAACTTTTCTTGGTGTAAACAATACATGCCAGAAAATGTCATTGAATTCTTGCATGAAAAATTTGACAACGCAAATACGTGCAATTCTTGAAGCAAGTCGCTAAAAAATGGCACGTATACAAATGCTACATACTGTGTTTTAAAAATTAACGCAATAATTGCCTAAACAATTGTATACGTGTAAACAGAACACACTGGCATTTATTGAATGTCAAGATTTGCATTCAATAATTGTATTCCAGTTTTTTATTTCTATCACCATGTAAATAGTTGCTTTCAATTGTTGAAAGTCAATTCTTGCACTGCAATTATTGCATTTAATGCTCTTGAATGTTCAAGAAACTTGGACCGTCTAAATGGCCCTTTAATCTCAGGCACTATATTATTTGATTTTAAACAGATGTTTAACACAATCTTCCGCTAGGGGGCGCCACAATAAAACACAGTATTCACACTTTTTTCACACACGTACTATGCGATTTAAATTCTATCTGTTTTGTTATTTTAGTTAAGATGTCAGCTTGTCATTCAAAACCAAAACCATTAAACCAAACCATTAAAATAATTAAACCAATACCATACCTGTCACACGTCCGGGGTGTGTGGAAAGATTGTTACCCAGTGTCACCATACATTAAACTTTCTGCCGATTTTCCGAAGGAAAAGTGATTTTGCGACTCGTATTTATATTTATATAATAAAAGTTGTACATGAAAAAAAAGTACATTACATGCTGATTCTTATGAGATAAAACTTATTTCTAGTTATTTACCTGAGATATCCATAAAATTGAATTGTTTTCGAAAACATCAACATTTTTCTGCCGCCACTAACACTTTACAAACTCACTACACCAAAAATAGAGGCAATTCACTCAATTCACCTACACAGCCATTAAAACCAATTATTAACGTAAATAATTATTATAACTACAATAACATAAGCATAATTAATCTAAACAAACACTTGAAAATTTTGACAATAATTAGTTTACGATTACCGGCATGGCTGCCGGCCTCGCGCGCGAGCGATGCTATGTCCTTGAAAACGGGGGCCACACGCACACACAAGCAAATGCTCAGGGATATGCGGTAACGTCAGAAAAAAAAGTGTATTTTTAATTTCATAACAACTTTCATTTTTAACATCATTATGTTTATTTTTTTTATTTTTTATATAGTTTTATCTACAGGGCTAATGGCCAGCAGTGGGTCGATGCGGGTCAAAAATGATAGTACATAGTTTTATTTTATTATGTTTATTTTTCGAAAGTAATAATATTCTACAAATGGACTCGTTGAAAATAATTTTAGGTGGAAGTTTTCGGCGAACTGAATAGCCTTTGGAGTCTGAAACTGGTAGACCTCGAAGAGATTAGGTACTTTGTTTTACAGCTGGTCGTTTTGTTGGGCTAAAAACAAATAAAATATCTAAGTACTTATAATAAAGGAATCAAATCCAACGTAAATATAAATCAGTATATTAAATTAAATACTTACATAAAGGGTTTCCGCAATTTAGGTATCTCACCCAGGTGAGCTTCACGATCACTGGGTCCAGCTTGTATTGCTTTCAAACGGCCATTAGCGTATATTCTCTCCGACAAGGATCGGGACTGCGAAATTTTGGCCATTAGCAAGGGTTCTAAAAAAAAAAAAGTTTAACAAAATTTCATGGAGTAATATTTTTCTTTGAAAAAGTATGTTGAGTTGTGTACTTATCACCTGGGCAAACGTATTTAAATTGTAACTTCAATCATAAAACATCGATAATTATAATAAATTCATAAAAAAAAATTGCTAACACTTTTTTGTCATCTGTACTAACGGAGCATAGTGTCATAGGTCAGTCCCCCCACCCGTGTTCCAAGCCGTCGATGTTATGATACCTACCTAGCTATCGGCAAATCATTGTTGTTGAACAAAAACTTCATTTTGCTAAAATGTATGAGATTTTGATATAACGTTATACTAAATATACATTCTCAAGATATTTTGCAACAAACTTATCTAGTTTCCATAATATTTCGAACTAATATTAAAACCTCTGGTCAAAAGGAAAATTTGCTTTCGCGCAAAAATTATGCCGTCATGAAATCGATGTCGATTTTTCGATATCAAAAATTAAAATCTGTATGTAATTAACACAATGTAGTTATTGTACATTTACTTACGAGTAATTTGATATATGATACATGAAATAAACACTTACCTTCTAAAAGATTTGGACATTATTCGACAGCACGGAAACACGGCACAATTACAAAATTTACAAAAATGGCGCGACCTTTCTCAATTCGCGGGGCGTATTTGAAAGTTGTTGTCGCATATTACAATAAAGCGTTTTCATTGGTTTAAAAAAATACAACGTCAAAGAATGATAGTTGCTATTGGTTATTACATATTTTATTTTCAAAACAATGCCACAGAATACTTAGTAAAAATTCTTAAAGTCAAAGCACTTGTGTATAGACAAGGTATGTCCATGGGACGCTGGGTGCATTCGCTTTCTATAGACAGGGTCTGTCTATAGGACGCGCCACGGGTTAACCATTTTTAATATTTAAACCATTTTATACTAACTTCACTACATATACATTTGTCAATGAGACCGGAGGGAAGTTGCTAAAGCCCGACCCAAGTTTAGATTCTAATCGGACTGTATTTACCACAGCGGTGATTCAAAAAGCGACCAAAATGTAAAAAGTTACATCAAACTATACCTTATGACGAGAACGAAACCATATCGAGTTTTAAATCGAGATAGCGCCATCTAGTGGTGGACAGGTACACTAATTTATCATAACTTTGACTTATTGACTTAAGGTTAAAGAGAAGGGCTGTTCATTAAACAATTCCCGCTTGATGGCGTTGATAGCAACATTTTCCGTTTTTATTTTTTTTTTGCGTTGTTGCAGTACTTATAGGCAAACATTTTGAATTGGCGAGCGGGAAACATACTCTTTTATTTATTTTATGGCCTACGATTATATTTCAGTCAAAATAATGATAAAAAAGCTTTAGAATAGAATCTGCCATGAATCTTCGTATCTCTACATTAACTCACACTACGACGAGAGCTTTCAAAATGACATTAAATATGGCGCAAAGCATTGTTATAAATTTAAAAATACGCTACTAGATGGCACTTGTTTTAAAAGAGTGTCTAACTACAATAATGCCAATCGGACTGGCTGGTAGCATAAGAAAAAAGAAAAATAAATTTAAAAAATACAAAGAGCGAAAAATAACCTATAATTACTTCTTGTCATTGTCATATTTTGTAAGAAAGCAAACAAATATATTTATGAGAATTAATACCTATATAGTTCAAGTTCGTATCAATTGGACTCAGAAAGTCAGCAACGAAAAAGTTCTCAAGCGCGTTGCAATGTCTAGACTGTTGTTGCAAACTGTCAAAAAGCGCAAAGTTAAATATTTGGGACACGTTTTACGACACGACAGATATCAGCTGCTTCAACTTATTATGATGGGCAAAATAGAAGGCAAGATACGTGCTGAAAGACACAAAAAATCATGGCTGAGTAATATACGCGAGTGGACCGGAGTCACCAGGGTTGAGGAGCCGTATTGCATAGCGGCGAACAGAGAAGAGTTATGACGGCCGGCCTCCAGTAACGGAGAGGCACTACAAGAAGAAGAACTTCAAGTTCAATAATGCAAAATCATAATTAGTAATAAACTGTAATTTAATTAGTTCACGAACAATATAATGCAAATATCTATCTACCAATAGTTTCAGCAGTTTGAATTTCACCATTCTTAGATTCCCAACACAAATCTATCAATAGTTCGAACACCCTTTTCTCAAATCAATCTAACTTGATACCATGACTGGTAGCAGGAAATATCACCGCAGACGTCATGGTCATAATGTACTATTGCCTATTGCATTGTATGACTAGGTTTATATTTTTTTAAATAAAGCTAAATGGTATATGTACCTACACTTTTTTGACTTTTATTTTTAGTAATGAAAATGATCTTTTTCGAACTTTTATTTATTAAAGAAAACAAAAAAAGATTATAGTTATTCCTTTCCCACATAAATTATTAAATATTGCAGTCATTATTCTGTGCACGATGACTCCTTCATTGCTTGGAATGATGGATGATGATGATAAATTCTTCATCACGACAAACCTCCGTTACAGTTTTTGTATTTGTATTACAGAATTATTGTATAAAGAAACACTTGTGCTGTGCATTTCCTGCCACATAATTATTGTCCCTGGAACAAATTGTGATAATAAGTATCTACTAACAGTTTCAATAAATAAATGCCAAACTTTAATTCTTTTACAATGCGGTGATATATACGTGTGTGATATATTTATGTCTTTGCATTTTTAATGTATTATTCAATAAGACTTTGACTTACGTCAAATCGGTATATCGTTTCAAATCTCCAAGCACTCGCTTCCTATTCTTTGGTGGGCCAAAATATACCTACATGCCTCTGATATCTCTTCCTATCAGATCTAGTAGCCAATATTCTCTAATATTATCAATAAATAATAACGTACGTACGTAACGTAACACACCTAGCTGAAAAAATCTATTGCAAAAAAAGAAACTTCCATACAACAATACAACACGGCGCGGCGGCGGCGTCCGAGATAGATAGATATGTACTTATGTAGTGTAGACTTATATCGACACCACCACGAATATCGATATCTTTTATTATTGATATAAATTATTAATATCGTTTTTAAATATGCAAAAATAAATTTGCAAATAATAAATGCGTATTTTATGCATAAAGTGACGAAAGTAATACACAGATACCTTTAGTTACATTTTAATTGATAATTTGTTAATACTTATCCGAAGCTGATCGATTAGCTTCCGCACTGCCAACGGTCAATACATACTTAATCACACAATGAAATGTATTTAAATCATGAAAGTAATAAGCACTTATTTAAATAAAATGAAGAAAATCGGAAGAAAAATAATTAAAATAAATCACAGAGCCAATACCTATCGATACTTCAAAATATCGATAATTCGTGCCCTAGAAGTTATAGGATTAAATTAGACGTTCAGAAAATATGTTGTGAAATTCAAACTAAAAACTAAAAAATAATTTAATAAAAAAATGTAAACAGTAATATTTGTTTACTTTAATCCATACTAATATTATAAATGCGAAAGTTTGGATGTGAGTTTGTGAGTTTGTGAATTTGTGAGTTTGTGAATTTGTGAGTTTGTGAGGATGTTTGTTACTCAATCACGCAAAATCTACTGGACGGATTTCGATGAAATTTGGTACAGAGGTAGATAATGACCTGGAATAGCACATAGGCTACTTTTTATCCCGGGAAAAAGCACTGTTCCCGTGGGAAATTCACGCGGGCGAAGCCGCGGGTAAAAGCTAGTACTAAATATAAATGTATGCACACATTACTATACTTTCTTTTTTTTTAATGAATACGTGTATAATATCTACCTAGACCTACTATAATTTATTTTGATAAATGTATTTGCAAAAATAAATTGTTTTAGTTTCAGAACGAACTCTTATTGATAGAAAGAAATATCTTTTGTTGTTTTATCATACGTCAATGTTTTGGGTTAACAAAAAAGCAGCGTTGCCATCTTTTCACCTCGCACAGAACGGCAACTACACGCAAGCGAGCTGGCTGGATTTCTGTCTGAGATGAATTTGCACAAATATTTCCAATCCAGTCATATACGTAATGGCAAGCTTGTAATAATAAATCTAGGGTTCAGTACGAATTTTTGTTTTTTTTTTAAATGGTGAAATTTAAATTTGATAACTGGGACTTTTGGATGTGAAGATAGGGATAACTGAATATGACATCTTGACATCTGGATGAGAAGACCTGGGTGTCTGGTCATGTGCATATGAAATGCTGGACAGCTGAATATGAAGACCAAAGCTTCAGGAGATGATCACCTGACCATCTGGAAATGAAGATCTGAAAATGTGGAGCTGAAGACCTGGACATCTGGACATCACCTGCACATATAAATTTGAAGACGAGGGAGTCTGGTCATGTGGATACGAAAACCTGGACAGCAGGACATAAAGTCCAGGACATCACATCCAGATGTACAGGTGATGTCCAGATGTCATATTTAGATAGCCTGTCTTGATATCCAAAAGTCCCAGTAATCAAATTTAAATTTCACCATAAAAAATCTTTCATAAAAATAAGTATATTGAACCCTTAATTGTATTTAATATTGAAACTTGCTATTTTATAATTTTTTAGCATTTCATGATTTTCTTTTGTTTTTCACGTACAGCCGATGGCGCTGTCAAGGCAAGCAACATCGAGGTAGCATGCATTTAGGTCTCAAAGTGCTTTTATATAAATAGTAGTAGTCAGTAGTTTGTAATAAATCTGCTAGACGTCGCCTCTAAATGTCACAAAATATTACGCACACATCAACAAGAATCTCAATTTTTGTCGTATTTTAAATGCCGTTTTTCTCGTAAATTATTATACATTATTATGTTAAATTCAACATGAGAGCACAATTACTTCATAAGAATTGGAAATTCGATTTTATTATGAGAATCATTAACGAAGTTTAGAGCATTGCTGTAGAACAAAATGTATGGACAGCCAAAGCTTGGCTTTCACCTTAAACAACATATTATATGACTTTATAATATGATTTTAAACAGTTAAATGTATTTTTAGAAACATATTAAACTTCTTTTAAAATGTTATTTGTTTGAATTTTAACACCATGGTGAATACGCCTTAACGCGAACGAAGTATAGCTTCTTGTTTCTAACTTGCTTCTTGCTAGCTTCTTCAATGGCGCCGTTGATAAAACAGTACCTGTCAGTTAGATAGCAAGTTTTGCATTGTTCACAATAGATGGCGCTACTGACGCGGATAAAACAGCACCTGCCAATCAGAATCAGTTTAAATATTGTTGGTCATAGATGGCGCTGTATCGGTATTTTTTCTGTGCAGTGAACTGCTGGCCGTCAGAGGGCGTCAGCGGCGGATGTGACGTCAACATCGAGTATGAGCTCGAGCAACCACACCTTACTTTGTCTGATGTCAACATCAACATTCCTCTTCCGTGAGTATCACTTTATTGACTTGACGACCTCCGTGTCCTAACAGTTATCACGCCAGACTGCCACACCGAAGGTCCCGGGTTCGATCCCCGGTCGGGTCAAGATGGAAAATGATCTTTTTCAGATTGCCCTGGGTCTTGAATGTTTATCTATATATGTATTTGTCATAAAATATGGTATCGTTGAGTTAGTATCCCATAACACAAGTCCCGAACTTACTTTGGGGCTAACTCAATCTGTGTGATTTGTCCGTATATATTTACTAGCTTTCGCCCGCGTGAATTTCCCACGGGAACATTGCTTTTTCCCGGGATGAAAGGTACCCTATGTCCTTCTCCGTACTTCTAACTATGTGTATGCAAAATTTCAGTAAGGTTGGTTCAGTACATGAAGCGTGAAGAGGTAACAAACAAACTCACTTTCGCTTTTATAATATTAGTTAGGATTTATTCATACTATCAAATTGAGGTTGTTAACATTCAAGAAACTCATACAAAAGATGATCTAGACCTTGAAAAACTGTTCACTTGTTGACATTCATATCTGGGTCCTATAGAGGACAATCTATCTTACTCAAGATGCAGCTAACTGGTTAAGAGGACTGAATGTTGACCATAGACACAGAATTAATATTAGTACTACGTACAGAAAGGAAACTCCCTGCCCCTCCCGCAATATGGCACCCCCCCGCTCCTTCCGCACTTCTCCCCCGTTCTTGTGTAACTGTGGGACGTTCGACTATGAAAACGCACACATTGACGTGTTACTGACGTGTTCACGGATATTCAGTTTCATTTGTAGTAGTAGTAGTAGGCATATTTGACGCGCCGTTTCTATAAAGCGCCCGCCCTGTGCCATAGATGTTGACTTATAGAAATCATAAGAATACATATATACATAGAATCACGTCTTTATCCCTTACGGGGTAGACAGAGCCAAGAGTCGTGCGTGAGACTCAAGGCCACGCTTAGCTGAATAGTTGGCTCTCTGGTGGAATGGAGATTCAGGTATAGTGACAGGTTGCTAGCCCATCGCCTATGAGTGGAGAAATCCCCAGTTTAAAGCCCTTTCCCTCGACTTGACTTTTACAATCTGCGCGGGAAGAGAAACAGTTGGCACATTCTATGTTTTTTCTTTGCTCCGTGACCAGCATGGAAGCAAAATCATAATAATATATCCGCCTATTCTATTTGACTACCTACGACCAAATAAATACTATCAAATCAAATCCTACTATATCCATACTAATATTATAAATGCGAAAGTGAGTCTGTGAGTTTCTGAATTTGTGAGGATGTTTGTTACTCAATCACGCAAAATCTACTGGACGGATTTCGATGAAATTTGGCATACGGGTAGAAAAATACCGGGAATAGCACTGTTTGTAATAAAATTGTTAATGCTTACAAACTCTGTGCATTGTCGCATGGTATCTGTGCCGTGCATGGCTGGCCTTATGCACGGCCATTTTGCTTTGCCTGCTGGCAACATTGCGCGGGCGGCTTCCGCCCGGGTCGAAATCAGTATCGCTTGGATCGCGCGCGTGTGAGGTCATACCGCGTGATATATCCCCGCCGGTGCGGGTCGACCATCTTGTTGGTCAGTTTTACGACCGCGTGTGAACGGTCTGTTAACTAGTTTGACTTGTGATTGTTTAATTGTTAGTTTGAATTGTAATTGTGTATTTCATCGTTGTTAAATAACTAATAAGCTCGCGATAATTTGTGTTGTGCGAAAGAAATGTATTTAGACTGTTTGCTGTGAGACGGGAATTGTGGCTGCCTGCTCACATCCAGCCGTCGTCGAGTGGACCTTCTAGAAGAAAGACAGGTATTTGTTCTGGGGACTGAGATCTCAAGGGGGTAGTTTGGGTGATTAGGGACCAACCCCCCCCCTCTCCGAAGACACTCGAAGTTGGATCAGGGAGATTCAAATTGGTGAGTTGAAGATTAGTTATTAAGTTAGGTTTAGTGTAAAGGGCCCTGTAGCTCCCGTTATAAGCTATGGTGGTAGCAGTCTGCGTATAGGTTAAGTTAGGTTTTAGTCGGACAGACGTAGTGCCGGGTCGAGGTTTTTACCGGTATTTTTTTTACCCGGTAAATTTTTCGGTACCGAACCCTCCCGCCATTTCGTTTGCCCGGATTCTCTGCGCACAAGCACATAGGGTACTTTTTATCCCGAAATTCCCACGGGAGCGAAGCCCCGGGGCGCGGCTAGTACTATATAAACTCTAACGGGTTGTTACTCATACGCACAGCTCTTGACATTTTCCATACATTGGATTGGCAACTAAAAAAATAGTGCCCTCAGCCACCAGATGGCAGGGTTTGAGGCAGGCGGAGGTCGTCCAGCACCGTTTTATAAGTCTCAAGGCTACAAACTACTAGCATTAATTTTCTATATAACAGTTATTTTGGAGTACAAATGTTTAGCCGATGTTATTGAATAAAAAATATGTTCACTTCTCATGCTCTGAAAGTGCTTATTTGTGCAGGATATAGGCTGCACAAAATCGAATTTTGTGCACAAGGGCATTAACGTATCTACTCATAAATGTATCTATTTTAAAGTAAAGAAAATGAGCCAAACACAATAAGAAGTTCATAGATAGAATTTCTTATTTAATAATATTTACTTTAATTTACCTTATATGTATACCTTTCCTTACCTCTACCTTATATGAGTAATGTATGTATTTTTTAAGAGAAAAGATTTTAAAATTTAAATATAAGTACGGTAGGTTATTTAATTAACTGCTAAAAGTCTCCGAAAAAAAATGTTTTTTTTTTGTTGTTGTTAAATCTACTACTAATAAACAAACCATTGTGACATTTTCAGTTCTGGCAACACCCAGGTAGTAGTCCACCAATGGGAAGGCAGCTACACGCAGAAGGGCAGATCCCTCGTGTGGAGCATCCCAGTGGTCAATGCGGAGCAGAAGACTGGCAGCCTTGAGTTCACGTGAGTTATGTTATTATAATTCCTTATCAAAAAATAATAAAAAAATTTTTTTTACTAATTTTTGAATAAGAATTCAATTTTATGTTTAAAATTGAATATAAAAAAATGTAAAACAATGCTATGTAAGAAATATATACACATATTTATATATGTACATGGGACTTGGTTCCTGGAATAAATGACATTTTTTTATTTGTTTAATAGGTAACTAATTAAAAATACATCATTTTCTACATGTTTTTAAAGTTTTAAGCAGGAAGAAGCTTGTATTAGAAATCCTCGCTATTCTATAGATTTATTACTGTAATATAACACAATATTACATTACTACTGAACGGATTTTCATGCGGTTTTCACCAATGGATGGCGTGAGTCATGGGGAAGGTTTTGATGTAAAATTTACGCGAGTGATGCAGCGGGTTAAAGCTAATTTTTAACTAACATTGACATCAGAGTCCAGAACAGCCCTTCGACAATATCTTGGAACGCTATTTTATACAAATAACAACTAATAATGAAAAAATGAAAAACATGACTGACATCTCACATAGCCTATGTCATTCGGAGGAATGCAAGGATTCTAAAAATACCTCTCACATCAAAATCTGTTAAGCCGTTCAGGACTTATGGCGGAATAAACTTACATACATACATGAACCCTGAAAACATAACACTCATTTTTTGTTCAGTCGTGTAAAAATAGTAGGTAATGATAAAAAATCTTTGACAGAGTGACCCCAGCCATCCCCAACGACTTCTTCCCGCTGACAGTGACGTGGACGTCGGAGACGTCACTCGCCCAACTGACAGCTGTCAAAGTGACGCAAGCGGAGGACGGCAGTCCTGTGGACTTCTCGCAAGAAATCGGCTTCCATCCCGACAAATACGAGATTGTTTAATAATGTATTATTTTCACAGTTTAATTGTAATGATATGATTCATGTAATAAAAGTATATTTATCCTTAATAAATGGAATAATGAATAATGTTTTTTGGGTTCCGTATCTAAATAAAACCGGCCAAGTGAAACTCGCGCATCAAGGGTTCCGTACCCGCAAATCTCACACTATTACTTTAACTAAAAGACAACAAGGCAAACAAAGACACGTTCTTACAGATTCATATTACTTTTCTAGACAGCGCCAGTAAGTTTTCGTAACAATACTACATCAAACGCAAATTATAAGTTGTAATAGTAAATCCACTTTTTTCTGTTTTTTTTATCACATATAGTTACATATACATAAAGTTTCAAATTTATTCCTGTACAAGTACTGTAAGACCTGCTTGCCAAATTTCATGATGCTAGGTCAACTTGAAGTCTATTTTAATTCCCCTCAGAAAATTAATTCCTTACGCTTATACTACAGAGTTGAAATTTAGTCCGGTCATTCTATGTAATCAATGTATGGGGAAGAAAAACTAATTCATAAAGTTTTGAAACTTGTGTGACATATACCTTCGGTTGTGGTGTTCAACGCTCACTACCCTCCCCTGCCCTCCCCCTGACGCTACCTCCTCCTTTAGTCTGAAATGTGTCCCCTTTACCGGTTTTTTCACTTTTTCTCGAAAACTATGATAGAAACGAAAAAGGTGTCAAAGGCAAAGGTGATCCTTATTAAATTCCTAATAAAATATGTCCCATGTTTTATTTTGATAGACTTGATGGTTTACGAGCTAAAAGTTGTGTTTGGGGCACATGGGGAGAAAATGTACGTAAAAAAGGGGTATTGTTGAAGTTTTACTATTATATCTCGAAAAAAACCCAGAATTTCGAAAACATAGTGCTATTAAAAGTTTTAGAACATTAAATTCTGCGTTTAATGGGACTATCTTATCTTATCTTAACACGCGGGGTCCGAGGTCCGGAAGTACTTCAAACCTTGGGTTTTTTTGTACTTACCCCAATGCCTTACTCACCCGCATCGGGAATTCTGAAGAAGGACTGCATGACCTTCAGAATATCACCTGTTGCGAAGTGCCTATAGTCCTCCAGGTCTGGATACGCTGATCCCAGGAGGTCCAGTCGCTTGTTTGCCAACGAGTCACAATAACACAAAATGTGCTTCATGGACTCCTCTGCTTTCGCACAAGCCCTGCACAGAGGGCTGTTGACAAGTTTTAATTTGTAGAGGTGACTGCGATTTTCAAAGTGTCCAGTCAAGGCCCCAATCAGAATTCTTGTCTGTATTCTGCTATACTTGCAGGTTTCTTTGAGCCACCTGGTGTTGTCTTCACCAAGCATTGCCTTTGAATGTTTAAGTCCATCCTGTGCATTCCATTCGGAACTGTGTCTATCTTTGACATATGCATTAATTGCCGTAGTTACCATCCCATATGACAGCCCTACAAAGGGTTTAGGCCCTATTAAAGACTCATTTGAACCCTTCCTTGCCAACTCATCCGCATTCTCATTCCCCTCAACCCCAATGTGACCCGGCACCCAAACCAGCCTAAGTCTGTTGCGCCTACCTAAATTATTTAGGGACATTATGCAGTCAGAGACCAGTCCAGAGCCAACCCTACTGGAGTCGAGGGCAGCAAGTGCAGATTGGCTGTCGCTAAGGATGTAAATCGTGCGATTTTCTTGTCCTTCCTCTAGGTTCAATTTAGCACAGACGGTGATTGCATACACTTCCGCCTGAAAGACGGTCGAGAATCGTCCCATGCTCTGATACAGTTGTCTGTCCGTCGAAAAGATGCCTGCTCCTTAATGGGACTAAATACATATATTTTGGACCACTCTGTCCTATATACTAGTGCTCATCGAAATTGCACAAATCCCACAGATATTTTAAATGCGAAAGTTTTGATGTATGTTTGATCCTCAACTACGCAAAATCTACTGGACGGATTTCAATGAAATTTCATATACTGCTAGAAAAATACTGGGTATAGTACATAGGGTACTCATTATCCCGAAATTCCTACGGGAGTAGGGCCCCGAGGCGCAGCTAATATAACATTTTTCATAGATATGGAAAACTTGCTACGCCCCGGGGCTCCGCTCAGTTGGGAATTTTGGGATAAAAATTATCTTATCTGATTTTTCAAGTCTTTCTCTATTTGTGTACTAAACTTCGTCGAGATCCGTCCAGTAGACTTCGTGTGATTGAGTGACAAAAATTTCAAGTTTGTATGGGAACTTCATCGTTTATGATAATATACTAGATGCGCCCCGAGGCTTCGCTCCTGTAAGAATTTCAGAAAAAAAGTAGATTATATGCATTTTTAGGTTTAACTCTACTTGTGTACAATTTTTTGTTGAAATATGCCCAGTAGATTTTGTGTAATTGAATAACAAACATACATCCGAGACATCCAAACGTAAAAAAAAGTATGTTTGTTACTCAATTACACAAAATCTACCGAGCATATTTCGACGAAAATGAGTAGACGAGTAGAGTTAAACCTAAAAATGCATATAATCTACTTTTTTTCTGAAATTCTCACAGTAGCGAAGCCTCGGAGCGCATCTAGTATATATTATCATAAATGATAAAATTCCCATACAAACTTGATATTTTTGTCACTCGATCACACGAAGTATGCTGGACGGATCTCGATGAAGTTTAGTACACAAATAGAGAAAGACTTAAAAAATCACATAAGATTATTTTATCCCGAAATTCCCAACTGAGCGGAGCCCCGAGGCGTAGCAAGTTTTCCATACCTATGAAAAATGCTATATTAGCTTCGCCTCGGGGCCCTACTCCCGTAGAATTTCGGGATAAAAAGTACTCTATGTGCTATTCTCGGTATTTTTCTACCCGTGTACCAAATTTCATCGAAATCCGTCCAGTAGATTTTGCGTAGTTGAGTATCAAATAAACATCTAAATTTTCACATTTACAATATCTGTGGGATTTGTGCAATTTCGTTGAGCACTAGTATTGGACCGAGTGGTCCAAAATATATGTATTTAGTCCCATTAAACGCAGAATTTAATGATCTAAAACTTTTAATAGCACTATGTTTTCGAAATTCTGGGTCTTTTTCGAGATATAATAGTAAAACTGCAACAATACCCCTCTTTTTAGGTACATTTTCACAAAATGTGCCCCAAACACAACTTTTAGCTGGTAAACCGTCAAGTGTATCAAAATAAGACATGGGAAATATTTTATTAAGAATTTAATAAGGATCATCTTTGCCTTTGACACCTTTTTCGTATCTATAATAGTTTTCGAGAAAAAGTGAAAAAACCGGTAAAGGGGACACATTTCAGAGTAAAGAGGGGGGTAGCGTCAGGGGGAGGGCAGGGGAGGGTAGTGAGCGTTGAACACCACAACCGAAGGTATATGTCACACAAGTTTCAAAACTTTATGAATTAGTTTTTCTGAAAACATAGAATGACCGGACTAATTGTACACGTAGGAACTACGTACAGAAAGGAAACTCCCTGCACCCCCGCAATATGGCACCCCCCCGCTCTTCTCCCCCGTTCTTTTGTGTATTGGGACGTTATGACTATGATAACTTTATGACTATGATAAGCAGACATTGACGTTCACGGATATACAGATTCATTTGTAGTAGTAGTAGAAACGGGGCGTCAAATATGCCTATATTTGACGCCCCGTTTCTATGAAGCGCCCGCCCTGCGACGTAGGTTCAGTTGCGATGACAATGCATCCAAGATAGCAACAAATCAACCTCCTTCCTGATGCTGTTGCCAACCAAAGCAAAGCGAATCCTAGACTTGCTCTCACTACTCACCGCTTCATGGAATCTCCCTCCACAGTAGGTACAAAAAAAAGCACGTGCCCTCCCCCCCCTAAATCCGCTACTGTGCACGGACATAGTAATTTTTGGTTACGAATTACGCTCAGATGTACTTATACCTACTGTTGTATTATTACAAATATTTTATACGCCGGAAGTATAGCGTTAAACCCACAAACCTATAAAATGTTTTCAAGATCAAAAGTAATAAAAATAAAATGTGTGTTATTTTACGCGGTATCGTTCGCGTGTGGGTTGTACTTGTAATATTTTTTGAAACAAATCTTGGCCAATTGGATTTGAATGTTCTTTATCGTCTGTACAAAGACTCCCTTCAGCTAAGGGAGGCGAAAGAAACATTGGATGAAGAAAGTATTATCAGAACTTCGAGTTTGGATCATAACTTGAATGAAACTTGTGAGTCTCGTCTAAACCTATAACTTTTTACGTGTTAAACAGGAGACTAGGAAATGGTTTAAATCCCCATTTTTTTTTATAACATAGGGCGGCAAATGAGCAAGTGGGTCACCTGATGGTAAGTGATCACCGCTGCCCATGCACTACTGCAACACCAGGGGTATCACAAGATGTAGACTCGTTTTTTGAAGGTTCCAATGTCGTATCGGTTCGGGAACGCCGCCGCAGGAAGTTGGTTCCACAGTTTGGTCGTACGTGGCAAGAAATGTCTTTTAAAACGTACGGTGGTTGACAGCCAGTCATCCAGATAGTATGGATGAAACTTCAACCTGTGACGGATGGTACGGTGGTGAAATTCTGCGGCAGGTATTACGTCGAACAATTCCTCAGAGCACTCCCCATGATAGATTCGGTAAAGAATGCACAAGGATGCGACATCCCTACGCAGATATATTTTTTATAGGTGCTTATTTTTAATTCTGTAATGTCGCAGATGTAGCCTAGCTATCAATGTGATGGCTAGGTACATACGTCGTGGTAGACACGTGTGTTTAGGTACATGGATTGTCCGGTTAGTACGATGGACCATCAGGATGTCTGGTTGTGATGTACAAGTTACGTGCGGCGGTGGGGCACGTAGCCTTGACCACAGATAATATAATACCCTAGTACCTTGACGTAGACGTCACAGTGATGTGCCGTTTTCGAAATGTTCAAGGAACAAGCGGAAACTGTCTTGGAAATATTCTAGGGAACGGAAAAATCCCTAAAAGTCGAGAAGTTACCGAGAATTGTCGGAAATTTTCAAAGGAAGATATTTTCGACAACAGGGAATTTTTTGACGGCACATAGCTAATTGTCACGGTTAGTACGGTGGAACATCTGGATGTGATGTACAGTTACGCGTGGCGGTGGGGCACGTAGCCTTGTCATAGACGTCACAGTTCCCTATAATCTTCTCAACAGTATTCAACTCCCTGGAGGGTTACCAAGTGGGCGCGACGCCGGCGTCGGAGGAGGACTACCTCTGGATCGCGAAGGTGATCCACTCCAGGTCTCAGCCCGGACCCTACATGTGTACAGCTGTGTGCGTTAAGGACAGGATATTTATGACTGCGGCTCGGTGCATTTACAGGTGATAAATTTGTAAAAGTACCTTTATTTAAAAAGAAGTACCAAGACGCCCAAGTCAGTCAAAAATACTTTAATGAAACTTGGCCTTCACAGCTACAAACTAGCATTTCGGTCCCATGATCATTTGACGAGTGGAAGGAAAAAGGGAACTTAAGTCTAAGCCATTAAAATTTCTTATTTAAAATATGTAGGTGGTTTTAAACAAAGTATGCTATGTAACCATAGAATCTAACTATGTAACTAATGTAATAAAATCTAAAAAGCTGAATTTCATGTATATTCATGAAATTTGCCAATTATAAATAAACTAGTTTTTGCCACGGCTTCGTCCGCGGGAACAGTGCTTTTTCCCGGGATGAAAAGTACTCTATGTCCTTCTCAGTAGTTCTGTGTATGCGAAATTTCAGTAGATAAAACGTGAAGAAGTAACAAACTCACTTTCGCATTTATAATAGGATTACAATAATATGTTTACCACTGAGCTGGTCTGATGATGGAGATTGAGCCTAGGAGACTAAACCCTGAGTTTTAACTCATCATTACATACGTCTAAACATATTTCGATGATTTATACACGGAAATAATATAGCATGGAATAGCTAGGGTACTTTTTACCCCGAAAAGCAGGGACACATTGAAAAGTCTAATGTATTTTTACAATTTCTAGTTTAAAAATAGACTTCACCACAATCGCCTACAGAAATCAAAGGTTCCCAGCGCAAGCGTTCGTCTTACCTTCCAATAAAAGCAAGCAACTCTTCGACGATATAGGCTTGATAGTGGTTGGCAACACCGCGTTTAGGGAAAAGTGGAGCACAGCCAAGTTGTTCAAGACCAACAGGACTGGAAGTGACTTCCAGTGGTTTGCTGATCTGGGTATTAGTACAAAAAAGGCCGAATACAAAGTTGTTGGGTACGCCACTGAGAAGGTAAATTTTTTGTTTGTTGTAGGAACTCCTCCTTTGCAGCATCAGCATTATAGCTGATGATGATGTTTATAGCAATAAGTATGAGCACCCATAACCGGAGAGCATGTATGAAGAGAGTGATGAGTGTAGAGGAAGCAAGAGAGATCTGTAAGGATCGTAGCAGGTGGAAATCGCTAGTCTCTGCCTACCCCCACGGGAAAAAGGCGTGATAATATTTATGTATGTAATAAGTAAAACGAAAAAAAATCCAATCTCACAATAGTGGTTTATTCTTCTTCATAGAATTTTTGCCATTTAGTAATAAAAAAAGCTATAAAATTCCGGCACACAAGTTGTGGGTCCGAATCCCATACGAAAGTCTCATCAGTCTTCAAAAAATAAATCGTACTAAGTGAGGCTCTCAAGGATTGGCCCAGTGATAGACATAGATTACAGATTGTCGTGTTTACTGCTTACATTTTTATGTAAATAAAACATTGTTCCAGGGTTTGCACAGAATAAAAGCGGCAAACAGAGAGTTCACACTCTCTGAGATGCCAGTCATCATTGACATCAAAATGTGCAGCAAAGTGTACACATTCAACTACAATATCCGCGGGTTCTTCGTCCCGTGCTATCATTCTTGCACGCAAAAACAATTTGAGAAAAAAGACAAAAAATGTGAAAATTACCTTGGCGTCGAAGGAGGGGCTATTGTAAACATAAAGACCGGCGAAGTACTTGGTGTTGCCACGTGGGGAGCTCAGTCCTCAAAGTGTGAACTTCCTGTAGGATTCTCAGTTGCAAACTCCAAAAATTTCTTCAAAGATTTAATATGTGCTATCAATATCAGAAATGATGATGCATTATTGTTAGTTAGAGGTTTCTATCAATCAATATGCGAAAGTTACAAATAAAAGATAATTATATTAACAATATTGTTTATTCACATTTGTTGGAAGGCTTACAAACTAGGAATTATCTACGTTAAAATTAAATTTAAAATCTGAACTGGAGAATGAGAATTTGAATTTTTTATCCTCAATTTTTTCACTGGAATTTTCAGTGTTGCTATTCGCAGGAGAATCATTGCTACTTTTAGGTGTATCAGTGTTGCTATTATCATTCAATATTGGGCCATTGCTGTCGACCTGCTCTGGTGCCAAATCAAAATTAAATCGGAATGAGCTATCGCCAGTGGTTAAAAATGCGGACTTTCTTAAAAATGTAGCTTTTGGTTTGTCCGGTGCGTCAGAGATCTTCATTTTGCTTGCCACTGAAATAAATAATAAGGGAGTTAACTCCCCAAACTTTGATGTTCTTATTGTAGATACAATATCAACTTTGATTTTGAGATTTTGTTCACCTCCTATTTTATTATCTGCCTCCTGAATTTTTAATAAATGATATTACAATTACAAAATGAAATAAAAAGTTCTTTGACACAAGTAATTTTTTTTACACTTTCATTACTTAACCACAGCAAAACATCACAAATACACATCTTATTTTACTATCTTAAACACTGAGGCACAGCAATACTGAGTGCAAGTTTGTACAATTATAATCTAAGTGACATTACTGACTATTTCTTCGTCATTTCTCCCGTACTGTGGAGGTATACATACTCTTAGCTAGTTTCTTTTCTTCGGCAGCCATCTTAGCTCTATAGTCTCCAAAGTGAATTCTCATCAGCTGTCTCTTTCTGATAACAGGTTGGTTGTTGTTCTTGAGCACAGCGAGTACTTTCCAAGCCTCTTGCACTGAAATTATTGAAAATTAAATTGAATGAATGCTGACAAAAAGGACTTTCCTGATTGCTTTCTGAAAATGTCACTTAAAACTTTAAATTACAACCACGAAACACAACATAAAAATTATTCATTCATTATTTGAATATATAAATATATTTCCCTACTATGCGTCGCACAGTTGGGTAATAAAAGGCTTCTATGTCAGTGTCATGAGAGTAGGTGGTCAGCATCACAGAATGTGTTGTTACCTACATATCTTTACAATTATATCATGTGACATCAAAAAGGATGAGCAGGGATTGATCAGGGATCGGAGTCAGAGGTACACCGAGTACCAATGAAATGCATTTATACACACAAAATATAACTAAACCATTAGAATATATACATCATTATTATGAAGAACCTATATTTTAATTTCGTAATAAATACAGTTATTGCAATGTATAATGCAATATTGATTATTATAACCTCAAAATTAACAATATTAGAAATGAAACAAAAAATACCTTTAAATTAGCAATATGAACGTGAGTTATACTTACAATGCTTTTCACCCCCTTTCTTTTCTGCTAAAGTTCGCTCTAATTGCTGAATACACCAACAGAGTTCCAACTGAAATTGTCTCATTGATTCTTCAGGATCTACGTTATCGCCTTTGTCTTTTTCTGCTTTACATGGTTTCTGGATGGAACTTGACTTTCCTTTAGGGTGTAATTTCGTTGCTTTAGGCATATTGCTAAATTAATTATTTCTCTTCACACAGAGTTTCACCACGTTATGTTTTCAAAACACCACTAAAATCCAAATCAAATTGTCAACGTCAAGTCATCAAGAAGCCAAGCCAAGCAAAATGGTTGACTTTTTTGTCTATGGTCTTACCATAAATTCTTCTTTTTATTTTGGCAAAAGCCACAGACATATAATTATAAAAAAAAAACTTCTGTGGCAAAAGCACACAGAAAAAAAAATATTTCTGTGCATTCGCATTGATTTTAAAAAGACGAGAATATCATACCTTTTTTTTCTGAATCGATGACGCAACGTGCCGTGCCAGTTTCAGGAACTAAATTAATAACCTCGAAATAATTCACATTCAATTTTTTCTCGAATTAATATAGTATGCCGCTTGGAAAATTTGGAAAAATAACACTTTCTTGGTAAATACCAATATTTTAAACATACAAATTATAACATATTTATACCTTTTTGTGTGGTCCATAATTTTTGTTATTTTCAGATTGAAATTTACTTTGCACCAAAATTATTTATTTTTCAATACTGAAAAACTTGCTTATAGGTAAATATCTTACTCTAAATCGTCTGTCGTAATAATTAGCTGTAATTTTTGTTTCAATGAATTCTACAGAATATTGAAATATGTACTGTACAATAGTATCTGTTATTTTTCCCTATCTATTTAATTTAATTATTTATAATTAATAGTATAATCTTAATGATGGATTTTTAAGAGTAGGAATATCTTTATATAAAATTATATCTATCAATCAAAAAACCTTGATTTTATCTATTCAAAATCAATACTTGCAGGGCAGTGATAACAGTGACCAGTTTATCCTTATTTGTGGTATCCAAGAACAGCATAAATGCTCGCCGCGTTGAGAATATGAAAGCTAGAGAACGTATGCGAAAGTGTAACGAGGGACAATACGAAGACGTATATCGCAAGTTGGCATAATTGGGTAAGTCGCAACACAGGTGGCCATCACTCAAATAATGTGAAAAGCCAATAATATAAGGCTTCTCTGTTGATTCTTGTTTCTCAACTGATGATGTCGCTTACATCTTAGCATGGACAAAAGGACATAGGTTAACTTTTAAGAAAAATACATTGAACTTGAAGCAAACTACAAGTTACAGTAAGAAAAGTGATGGAGATAGTTTGGTTTATGGTCAATGAGGGTTATTGTTTATTTGCTCACTACTTGGTGCTGCTGGCAAGTGAGGTCTGTCCAGGCCCTTGATTCTACATACTATATTGTGCCTCAAAAGCCCAACAACTCATAATAAAGCATATAGAAACCTTGTGCTTTAGATCAATTTCTTTAGTAAATTGGACCCCAGATGGTACAATATTTTGACATGATCTACTATCTCAGATACCTCACTCGACAGTAGCGCAAACTTATTATGAGCCTTAAGGAATTATGACCCTTATTGTTGAATAACCTGGCAAAACATGTTTATCATACCCGCTCTTTCTGTTTCAGTTGTATTTACAAGAGAGCAAGTGAGACAACATGGCAGCGCCGCAGTTGGACCCCGCGAAGCTGCAGTTGGTGCAGGAGTTGGAACTAGAGATGATGTCGGACATGTACAATAGGCTGGTAGGCGCGTGCCACCGCAAGTGCATACCTCTGAAGTATCATGAGGCCGAGTTAGGTGAGTTTACAACAGTTATAAAAATTTTATAGCCATCTCTTTCCCAGTACTTCAAAGGCCTTCTTACAATAGACTAGCACCGCTGTTGAGGTACATACATTAATTGTAGCCTATGTCACTCAGGTATAATGTAGCTTTCTATTGGTGAAAGAATTTTTGAAATTGGTTGAGGAGTTCCCAAGTTACCCCCCTATAAACAAACTTGCAAACAGTTCCTTCCTTGTTTATAATATTAGTGTGATAAAGGAAATGACTTATCACATCTATGTTGCACTAGCTTTAACCCGTGGCTTTGCTAGTGATTGGAATAAAAAGGCTTATTCAATTATGCTCCCACTCTCACAATTTAATTAGGATCATACAAACTTTTGATTTCATTAAGCTCCCATTATTTAAACTATTTGGGAGCTTAATGAAGTCAAAAGTTTTGTATGATCCCACTGGGATTATGTGAGTGGGAACATAATGTAATAAACTGATAAAAAGTACCCAAAAATTGCCTGTATTTATCTGTGTGCCAATGTTCATCAAAATTGATTTAGTAGATTTTGCATTGAGTATCAAACATAAACTCACCATAGTATTGCCATTGTATTATTATTTATTTTCAGGAAAAGGAGAGTCTGTGTGTTTGGACAGGTGCGTAGCGAAATATCTAGATGTTCATGAGCGCATTGGAAAGAAACTGTCAAATATGTCGTCAGGCGAGTCCGAAGATTTGACTAAAATTAACATCGCTGAGAAAAAATAGGGAACTGTTTATTGAGGAGACTGTACAATACGTTGTTTGTACTATGCGTTTGAAATATGAATAGGACTGTCAATGAAGCCGTTATTATACAGTACAATATCTGACGACCTCCGTGGCTAACGGTCATCACACTGGACTGTCACACCGGAGGTCCAGGGTTTGATCCCTGGTCAGGTCAATGTGGAAATTGATCTTGTTCTGATTGACCACAGATACCCAGGGTCTTGGATGTTTATGTACATATGTAGGGTGTGTTACACAAGTCTCAAACTTACTCTGGGTCTAACTCGATCTGTGTGATTTGTATATAAGTATATTTATTTATATTGCATTACTTCATTGTAATGAGTAATTATGGTACTCATTACAATGAAATAGTCGCAGAATGCAATGTGGCGTCGTTGACAGTCCAGACATTTAAAACGCATAGTAAAGGTGTTGAACTATTTGCTACACCTTTATAATTACATGACCTAAAAGCTCAACTTGGGAGATCGTCTGAACAAAAATATACATCTCTCATTGCATTTAATTATACGAAAAACAAAAATGACATGTAAAACTAAAAAATTGTTTTTATGATGTGTAGATTTGTAAAAGTACCAAAAAGTAGTTATTACTTAGGTTTTGTTTAGTTTATTCTTCGTTCAGAATTTTGATTTTCGACTCGCATAGTTTGGGACAACCCAAGAGTTATTCTATGAACTGAACAATAATGAATTATTTATAAAGATGATCTTTACCATTCTCTGTGCCTCTTAGCCTAAAAATGCAATGGATATGCGGGTAGTTTTGAAAAATAAAATATGATGTAGGTAGTATTACACACAAACAAATTGAACACAGTTGGATTTTTCTCATATATTTTGTTAGCTGTTAAAATTGATTCACTGTTTCTTAAATATTAAAATGGTTACCTCAATAAATCTTAAGTGATCATAATAATATGTGTCATTTGGTGAACTTAAATCATACGGAAAAAGCCTATTATTTACTATTATTAAATATATTTCCTGACGGATGCAGTTTAGTGTGGTTGAATTAGTTATTTTTTAGTTATTGTTAGAAATAAAAGTGGAAAATTAAATTATTTAGTTTTATTTCTCTACGAAATTTAAATAACAAAAACACTATCTACACAATAATACTAAACTAACAGTTCATTTGTTACACCCATTTTGAAAATGACGGCTAAAAAGTATGTAATTGTCTATGCTACGATTACATTTGTTCAAATAGTAATGATTATATCCTTGTTAAAAGGTATTTAAAACGTATTTGTAATAAGGAGTTACCAGCTACACCTTTGGTATATATAATATTGAGATACACACTTATTTATTTTTACGAACATTAATTTCAGAGTTGAAACCATAGTCAATATTGTAACTGCCGATAAGATGCCCCAGCACAAAAACATTAGCGCAGAAGAACAAAATACCTTTCAGCCATATCAGTTCAAAGACGTGTCTGGATTTGAATTCCAACATGTACGCGTAAAACAGCCAAGCGGCTTGGGCTGAAACCCATATCGAAGTAAGCAGCATTGCTTTTGCTGGTATCATCCTCAAATTGTGGACTACCAATGGTAGCAGAGATAGAAACCAAATAAAGTACTGTGACGTCATAACGCTGTTAAAAGTGACCAGCACTGCAGCTTGGCAAAATAACGCGAAAGGCAACGTTTTAGGTTGGCAACCAAAAGTCAAGCTTATAACAAAAAGAATAAGACATTCGAACATTTGGGAAATTAACTTCACTATATCAAAAGATAGTTGGTCCATAGTCAAATATAAATAGTAAAACATCACAGAGAAATTGTGCCTTGTGTCCTTTCTGAATAGATGGTAAATGTAGGTTTCAAATAGGAATTCGTACCCGTATAGGACATACATGCCGCAAGTTAACGTTAACAATGTCGATATGCAGCTGACAGCGAGGATTATTTGTTTTCTATTTGGCATCAAGCTAACAAATCCGTCTGTCAAGCTCGTATTCCGACTGATCAGGTATTGTCCCAAAGATAGGTACATAGGAAAGCTGAACGCGAGAGGATATAATCGTAAATGTATCGAAATCCCCAGTAAGGTCCCAGAAAGGCAATACTTCAACAAACCTTCGACGACATTTGTCTGTAAGAAGAGCAAAGATAAGATTATGAAGAAGCATGGCACAGAGTCTGCATTGCCTCTAGTTGAAATCACAATACTCAGCGGATTGTACAACCAAAACAGAGAACAATACACGGGAATTTTCGACTTCCTATCCTTCCAGTGGATCTGATGTTCGACTAACCATTTGACAGCAACAGCTATGAACAAATCGAAAATTGAGAAGAGGATTTTGCCGAAATTCTTGCCAATAACTATGTTTGGGACTAATAGGTACGCTATCAAAGGACTGTAGCGGTAAGTGTGTCGTTTGTACGGGGAATTCCCGCGCAAAACATGTCTCGCCGCATCGGTGAATACGTGGTAATCTACATCGGTGTATGGCACGTCAGAATGCTTGTCGTGGAAATCTGCGTACGCAATCAGGAGAACGCGTATAAACGCGCCAAAAACGAGATGGTATCTAAAGGGAAGATTGATAAACTGCTTAGCGGTCTCCATTTTAGATCCTCGTTTTTAAATCCTTAGCAGCCGATTGCAAGCAGCTTTTGAATTCTTGGAATTCCTTAGCACAGTCCCCTTTTTTCAATTTCTCTTCTTTGAACAAAACGCAGCGAGCGTATAAAGTAGCTGGTTGAGAGCACTTAGCGAACAATATTGGGTATTTGGCTAATCTGTCTTTGGCTTTAGCGACAGATTCCATGTTACTCTGACGCCTTTCTAAGACCGAACGTGGTAGGTGGCTCAGACAAGTCGATGGGATCTCGGGGGCGGATGAAAATGTCGTAGATAGGTTTAGAAAAGAAGATGCCTAGAGCTGCAACAGTGAAGGTGATCTGAAACGTCCTCGGATAGCGGTAAACCCAACTTCTTTTACCTAGAGGTTGGCTCGTGCGACGATGCTCCATATTAACTGAAATTTAGATAAGGAATAGTTAATTTACAGGTTTTATCTACTATTACGAAGAAGGAAAGAAGACAAAAGTAGACTTAAAAATAAAAATTTTTATTAGGCCTGATGTGACGAAACAATATGAAAGTTGGCGTTCCAATCTTGCCCGATTAGTGGCCATTTATGTTAAAGTAGTTACGTTAATAGACTTTAATAATTATGTGCTTAAAGCTTAGCACATGCCACATAGATAAAATAATGGTCATCGAGGTAAATTTAGTAAATCCACTGCGCCATCTTCAAAATATAACACCAGTTTGTTCAAAATCAGAGTCTAATTGAACCCCGGATTAAAGTTGGCCGAAAAAAAGCGAGATTTTAATTAGATGCAAAGTTAAAGTTAATCTCTCCTTTAGGCGCGGCGCAGGCATCTTGCCGCTTCAAAACGTTTTCATACAAAATGTAGGTAGGCGACACGTTGTGAATTATACTCAAGCGGCGTGGCACAGGCACGTCGTTTCGTCGCCTGCGCCGCGTCGCTAGCAGGCGCGACTGGAGTGGCGCGCAAGCAGCACGTCGTTTGTTATACAGGGTGTTTGATAGTTCGATACAAAGCCTAGCCTTACACTTAATTGCTAGCAGTGGCGAAATTAATGCAAAACATAATTATTTTTATTTCTATTTTATTAGAGCAATGTATATTCTAAAAAATACGTTTTTTGCTCCTGTGACATCAGAATTTATTTTTAAATTATTTACTAGTTACCAAAAAAAAAAAAAAAATTAGGGAACCCATTTTTACAGAGATTATAAAAAAATAACGGAAGGAGCTTTTTATTAAAAAACCTTTTTAAAAATATCCTTAGTAAGTATTTGTTTTGAAAATGTTGCCATCGTACGTGGAAATGCCTTAAAAGTCTGGTGTAATTTACTTAAAAAATGATTTTAGGTAGCACTTTGTGTACACATTAATGCTTTCTATGGCACGTGTAGAGTAATTTTTTATAATAATATAATAATATCATTTATTTCAGACCATGGATCCATTCATTAAATTGCTGACACAAAGAATTAGATTATATTAAAATACAGCACATCACTTTCATTTTACATAAGATTAATATTGCCGTACTCGTTCCCGAGGCACTGGCGAATGTAGTTCAGACCAATGTCTCGAGAACGGGCCGTCCGTCCTCTCTGCTATAACATTCAGGAGACTGTTGGGACTGCCCCGCATCCTGCGCTTTAAGGATGTCGCACGCTTTCGCATTGTAGCGAAGAAGCAGTCAACCCTGGCTTCTGCAAACATCCCGGACGCGCTACAGAAACGGGGCAGTCGCAACAGTATCCTAAATGCATTATTATATTGAACGCGGAGAGCGCTGTACGCCTTTGGCGAATAGAGAACCCACAGGCTGCTGGTATAGAAAGAGGTGCAATACGCGCGGAATAAAGTAACTTTTACTGCTTTAGAGCACCGAGCAAACCTGCGGGCAATCATATTAGCCCTAACCGACAGCGCCCGCCTTTCACGTTCAATATCCTTGTCGTCTTTAAGATCATCTGTGACAATATGTCCTAAATATTTAAATTGCTGTACCCGCTTTATGGGCACCCCACCCAGCCAGACAGGGGGCACAACTGTCGGATTTGGTCCCAGCCTTAAATACCATAAGTTCACTCTTACTTGCATTGTATTTCAACCCATGCTCGCTGACGTATCGCTCACATACGGATATGAGCTCTCTGAGACCTCCTATCGACGCGCTCAACAGCACCATATCGTCTGCGTAACTAATATTATTAAAACAAACTCTGTCAATATGACATCCGACATGGAGACTGCTGAGCTCGACGATAAGTTCGTTAACGTACAGATTGAACAGGGTCGGAGAAGTCAAACCGCCTTGTCTCACACCACAATTCAATCTGTACGAATCCGACAGCCTACCCGCCCATTTGACATTGTTAACTTGGTTTCCATACCAAAATTTCAAAATATTGATAAGTTCTGAAGGAACGTTAATGCTTTTGAGCTTTTCCCATAGGATGTTATATGAAACCAAATCAAACGCCGTCGACATGTCGAGAAAACAGGCATAGACAGGCGTATTTCGAGCGGTATAATATTTGACAGCATGCTTTAAACATACAATTGCACTTTCCGTGGAGAGTCCCCTTCGAAAACCGAACTGGTTATCATGTGGAATGACATGATTGCTCAACTGCGAGTTAAGCATGCTGTCAAATACTTTTGCTATCACAGTAGCTAGCGAGATCGGTCGATAGTTTTTCTTGTCCGTTAAGTCTCCTGTTTTGTTTGTTATAATCTCTGTAAGAATGGATTCGATAATTTTATTTAATTTATTGGTAACTTTAAAATAATTTAAAAATAAATTCTGATAACACAGATGCACAAATATCTTCGGTGTCTCTGCACATTAATGAGTTGCAGCAAAGCAAGCGCATCTTCGTCGTCAGAAGAGGAAGACATGTTATCACGATAAAATCAGCCTGTATAATGACTTGTTGTCGCATCTCTTCGCCTCTTTGATAAAATTTAAATCGCGTCCGTGCCTTATCTGTTCCACGCCTGTTCTGTGCCTGCGCCGCGCCTTCACCTTACGCCGTTTCAGTGTAATTGGCACGAAGTATGTATGGAGAGGAGATGGGCATAGGCATTTTACATATGAAAGACAGTGTCCGCATTGGGAGGGGAGCGGGGGACGTATACTTACCGTAGACAGAAATTAAAAAATGAACTCTTATTGGATAGACATACGACTTATTTTATCTAATTTTACAAACTGTATAGCCACCTATTGGCCAGTAGCAGAATTATTTTCGCAAACTGTTTTATTAATTCTCTTGAGTTCTGCTATTACTCACTAGATGGCTGTACTGACAGGCGCGTATCCACCGCTGTGGGAATAATTACGTAAAAATACTTACGAGTGAAAATATATACTTTTATCGCGTGATTCCTTGTTGTGTGTGTTACTTTTACACCCCACAATACAGCACTTCATTGTTAATGAGCACAATCTAAAATTTCGCGTAACTTCGACACATCTGCGGCACGTGTTGACACTATGAAGTGAACTCCGCGAATGCGACAATAGTGACGTCTGGTGGCCAATAGTTAGAAGCCTCAAGTTTGTCGACTGGGGACAGGTCTACTAGCTTATGAACAGCTCTACTATAAATGCTCTGTGGTAATTGGCGCCTTAGCCGTATTTCCTCATGACTGAGAGTCGTGGTCATTATATGGAATGAAACACACACAACTCTCTTGGCAATTTTAATGGAGTGATTTGCCATTGCCTTCTCCATTTCACACACTAGCTAATAATCATCAACCAGAGTGCAGGTTTCCTCACGATGTTTTCCTTCACCGGAAGCAAGTGGAGGTCACATGAGTCAGATTGGTATACAAACTCATATAGCCCGGGCAGGATTCGAACCTGGGACCTCTGCAGCCACAGGCGGCGCCCTACCACTCAGCCACCACCGCTTCATAACAAAAAAAAGTTAATGTTACACATCATATCATTTAGTGCGTGCGTTTATCATACATTCCGTTATAACTACTAAGGTTTTAGGTAGGTACAATATGAACCCTGTCGGGTAGATATTAGCAAATTAGAAGGATCAAGAGAAGCTGGTACTCACAGACACTAATGTTTCAACGCCTTGTCGGTGACAGGCGCGAATACTCTCGGTTCCAAGCTGTACCCGTCGCAGACCAGAGATTTAGGCTTGAATTTCATGCAGCACTGTCGCATAGCCTCGAAAATATTCTCGCAACGGACCTCTTGGAAATTGTTCTCTGTCGACAATAGGGTACAGTTAGCGATGTGTTCCCTTGAAAATTTCCGAAAATTCTCAGAAATTTCTCGGGGTTTTAGGAAAATTTCCGTTCTCAAAAATATTTCTGAGAAATTTTCCGCTGTTTCTTTGAAAATTTCGGGAACGGCACATCACTAGGTACACAGTGCGACAATCTGGCTAAATGCTCTAATTGCGAAAAGGATCTTTTGGAACGTGGTAGGGAAACGAACTACCGTCTGAGCAATTAAAAATTCTTATTTAAAAGGTAAGTGGCGCCCTCACTCACGTGCCAAAAGATCCTTGTTCTAGATGCCAATAAGTCCAGTTCCTATATCTGTGAATAATTCAAAACTGAGTGCACACGTCAGTTTTTTGTTTGTATTTGCTTCATACAAAATGTTCGCACGTACCTTTTTATTTCGCGGAAACTTTTTTTTATAACATAGGGCGGCAAACGAGCAAGCGGGTCACTTGATGGTAAGCGATCACCGCTGCCCATGGACAACTGCAACACCAGGGGTATTACAAGAGTGTTGCCGGCCTTTCAAGAAGACGTAGACTCGTTTTTTGAAGTTTTCAATGAACGTGAACGTTTCGGTTTTTGTTGCACAGAACCGTGGTTTGTCGCTCGGTGACCACGGTTTTTTGCAACAAGAACCGAAACGTAGTTTGTACATTACATAGAATCACGTCTTTATCCCTTACGGGGCAGACAGAGCCAAGAGTCGTGAGACTCGAAGGCCACACTTAGCTGAATAGTGGGCTCTCTGATGGAATGGAGATTCAGGTACAGAATAGTAGTGGTAGTTGTACAGTTTTAATAAGTTAATAAAAAAGCCCTTTATCGCTTTATTTTATTAATATACAGATATCTATATAGCATATTAGTTACTCATGCGCGTTGCATAGCGATAAGCGCGCGAGGCGCGACGACTGATAAGTTCCAGTTTTTAATCCAATAACATAATACAAATAAAATTCGTGGTGGCGTCTATCGAAGTACACGCATTGACACGCGGCTTCGCTCGGCAATTTTGGGATTCTGATGGATAGTTACAGCTCCTGCTGTAACTAATATGTTGCGTAGGGGTTTTTAGGAAAATTTTCGAGAAATTTCCAAAAAACTTTCGGGAACGGTACACCTCTTTCCAGTCTTAAAAGTTTTTTGAGTAAATTTAAAATAAATTAATAATTATTAATTTTAATAATTACGAAGGTAAAATAAACAACTCAATTCAGCAATTTATACATATATTTTATTAACAATATGATATAATAGACATGCTTTCTTAATCCCATTAGAAAAAGATATCTTTTTTTATACAATAAGGTACTAAAATCAAACAAATTATAATAATAATGTTTTACGTAATATGGACTTTTATAATTTACATGAAATAAATGAGTTAAAGGAATAACCAACCTGTGGCATGTTGAGATTTGTTTATGAAACAAAAATATTAATAGAAAATATATTTTTTTTATAAGTCCCATGAAAAAATTATAATTTTCTGGTCTTAAATTCCATTAAGGTTGATAAGCAAGATTTACTTTTGAAGATCGTGACAAAACAAATATCAACAACGTACAATCCACAGACTCTTTAAATTTCATCTATAACTATATAAGATTCAATAATTACATACTTTAAGTATACTTTTTACAGGCAGATGTTTCATTTTATAACAAGAAATCCTTTGAAATTTTTGGAAAAATAAATCTTTAGTGTGGATAGAACACTATAGATTAGTATACATATTTGCACTGATAATTATAGCCAAGATAGCAAAGTCTTGAATAAGTCAGAGTGCGTTATGTTACCCAAGCTAACTGATAAAAAAAAGAATTTACATACTTTTTAAAATCATGATTTCAAATCAACATAAATAATAAAAACACATTGAACTTTCGTTGTTCACGATAGTTTCATACCAAAGTTCAATTGTTACTGACGGTTTTCAATTGAAATCAATTGATGTATGTACACAAGTCGGAAATAACAGGGCGATTTTTGACCGACTTTGACAGAGGATGTTCACGATCCATTTGGACTATTGTACATTAAATTTTTTAATAACTTTACAATAAAATCTACAGAATGTCCTCTAAATAAGAGTCAAATGATTGTTTTAAAAAAAGGTTTCGTTATTCGCGTTATTTCGATTGCTTATTGAGTACATTCGATAGAAGCTAGAAAATAGAGCTAATGACGTAATCATGACGTGTAATGGCATCAACGTCACCTGTCCTGAAGGGCGTTTCTTAGTGCTAATTAACATAACTATGGTTATCGCTTCAGCTTTACTCTGCGTCTACTGTTTCACGAGTAGATTTTACATATTAAAGGCAAAGAAGTAATGTTTTTATTACGTTATGTAATGACGTACACATGTGACACCGCACGCTACGGATTTTTTTAACACAAACTATCAGAGTTCACTATTTTTGCTAAAGGTCACATAGATAACATAGATCGGCAGATATGAACAAATACGAAAATCGTAATAGCAACCAGCTGATATAAGGCTTTTAATAAATCTACTGCCATAAAACCAGTGACCAACCAAAAAATATGTATTTTAGGCAATACAAATGTTATTCATCTATTTGCTTTTAAATCACATTGGACATTCACCTCCTGTTCTTTTTTACGAAACTTCTACAGAAATGGTCAGGTACCTATACCATTTTATAGTAGTTTCACCAACCGTTTTCTTTTGCTTAAAACTTATTGCATTCTTGCAAACAACTGCTTTCAAATAGAGTAAAAATATTGATCTTTCACTCCATTCAACCCTATACAAAATTTACACATCAATTCAATGTACAATTCGAAATCACATAAGTCCAGATACCAAGGTGCTACTTATTCAATCAATATTTTTTTTTTTTTTATAAATTTCACACATGGCAAACACTATAAATTGCCAATTTCATCTATCTAAACTCTACTTTCTATAAATTAGGTTATGGGCCAAGCTGACACGAAGCATATGATATTGAAACAGTTTAATTCTATTATCAAACACTGATAGCCTTTGAAGACTCCCACTGACACACCAGCAGCTGCTTTTAAAGTGATAACAATAAAATTCAACCAACAGAGTTCAACAAACATTTGAAAAGATAAATCGCTGTAACAGTCATTCAGTACACTTAGGCAATTATGATAATATTGTAAAGAGCAAATTAATATAGTATACAAGAATCATTAGCAATACATAATACTTAGCTATTTAAAAATTAATGTGTCATATGAAACTAAATTGCTTTTCTCTAAATGGCCAGTTTTAATGATAGTTGTACCATTACCTATGATTTTCTATTAATTTTTTTAGGTACAGTGGGCCACATAGAAAAGTATACCACATTTCATAGTGTATAGTATTACGGGTGGTATACTTTTCTATGTGGCCCACTGTACATATTATAGGTAAATTATTCCAGAAATTGCATTTTTATACATAAAGCAAACTTTTATTACAACTATGCTGCAATAAAAGTATTGATTTATTTTAGTAACATTTATTATGTTAGATCTTACAGCAATGTACACTTACATTTTATATAGTCCATTTTAACAGTTTATTTTTATGTTGGTAACACTAAAAAATGATTAGTGATACTAGGGCAACAATTTGTGTATATTTAGTTTCTCTCTAAACAATTGTTTTCAAGTATGAAAACATATAGTTCATTTCGTCGGTGACTGTCAGGTCTACCGAACATGTACATATCGGCTATTGACTCGGACTGGCTTCCGCATTCTCAGGTCGGTTCTGTACTGGCTTTTCAGCAATTTGAGGTTTCTCTGCAACCTGAGGTTTCTCTGCTACCTGTGGTTTCTCAGAAACCTGCGGTTTCTCCACCAGAGGCGGTTTTTCTGCAATTTCTGGCTTATCCACAAGTTCTTCAGGTGACTTATCCACTGAGTTTTCAACATTATTATCATCAATGTGAGTGTCAGCCATTTTAGTAGTTATCACATCTGGTTTTTCCTGTTCCATTTCTGAAGGCCCATTGTGCCTATCGCCATCCATTGACGGTGAAACTGGTCTTTGCATGGAGTTCTCAGGCACTGAAGGAGATACTCCCCTAGCAGAGTTATCTTCACTGGAACCACTTAGCTGCCTCGGCGGGTGGGATGGATGAGATAATGTCTGTGGATGGTGCGGGTTGTGTAGTGATAATCTAGATTTATCACTTTTCCTCCACAGGGTAACTTCTTGCTGTTTGAAGTAACGTCGGTCCTCTGTATCCATCAAGACCAGATTTAAATAATACCTCACAGAGAACTTGTTGTTGATATCCCTCATTGTAGGTGTTAAATCGTAGCCAGCTAGAAAAACTCTTATTGGAATGCTCTCACCCCTCACTGGGGCCCCATCCATAATTTCATATTTTGCGACTGTTTCATTCTCTGTGAATGTATTAGGCCCAGAGCCTGTCGTCTCACGTTTGATTATAGATATTTCCATGTGCTTAATTTTAATGCGGACAAGCAAGAAGTATATCTTGCCCACTATGACATCTTTCAAATGATATTTAGATTTGTTGTATTCAAATTCTATGTGTAGGCAATCTTCGATACCCACTTCCATTTTTATTGAGTTTAGGACATCTGGATAGCTGCACAGTGTGTGTACAGCTATATCCACCTCCTTTACGATATCTGTCAGCCGCCGCACTATCGTGGCCCGCAAAAAGTATCGTAATCTGACATTAGCGCCTGTGTACACTTCGTACGGTTTCTCAACGTTCGCAAACTCGAAAGGATACGAAGTATGCTGTAATAAGTCTCCCGGGCGTGCCAGTTCCTTCACTAAAGATATAAACTCATGATGGTTCCCTCTGTCGTAGAACAACTCGATCTGACCTATTAGCTCGACCTTGATGCCTTGATGCTCCAACTTAGATCCTGGCCTCCTCAGGGTAACATTAACACGTCCAGACACTGTTTCACCATCGTAATAAAGCAACAACTTCTCCTTTTTTCCGTCATCCGTTTTCACTTCGGCCACTTTCCGTTTGTCAGCATCATCGAAAAGTATTTCGATGTCCGCCGTCTGGCCGAATCCGAAAAAGCTCATTTTTACATCAAACTAATACGCGAGATTTCGGGACTTTTTATGCAGCTTTAGACGCGAACAATAGGGATTGATTTGAGCAAAACATTGAAAAAACGGCGACAAACCGCCCGCGAATCTGTGAGACGATCGGCGATTGAATTGAAAGGTTGAAGCAAAGATGGCGACTAATATAATGTCGGCTGTCGGCAAACAGGTTAATAAATTAAATTTTAATTACAAAACTTACCAACAAGGCATCTTTGGATTTCACAAGCGTATCTCTTGCAAGGGTCCTTCGACATATATAATTTCTTTTGTTATTTTCGTACGAAAAGTATTTTTAAATCCTAAATTTCAATCATGTGTACAAGTGACAAATTTACAAATGGCAACATTTGTAATTCTGGCTGGTATTCTATGGTGGCGGCTGGTATTCTGAACGGCGAGTGACCTCCTCCCGCTTCCCCGCACTGTCTCGCGCGCTCACTCGGCGCGTGTAAACGGACTGTCTCGCCACTCGCCTCTCGGTCATGCCCGTCATAACCCCACTGCCGCGCAGTATTTCACGTCCGCACCGTAGTCTCGCTCGATAAAACTGCACTGTCTCTCCTAAATGCTAGATGCGTGTAAACAGCTACTCGCTTATCTCACGCCGGGTCACTGTCTCGGCCGAGTAGCGTTCACTCGGCGATTTACTGTCTCGCCCGTTTACTCGGTACGTGTAACTGAGCCTTAAGTAGAACAGGGTCCGAGCTACTGTCTCGCCCATTTGCTCGGCGAAACGCTCGGCGGCGCACTCGGCGTAGTGTTCAGACGCACCGAGTACTAGGAATTCACTCGGCGATTTACTATCTCGCCCGTTTACTTGGTACGTGTAACTGGGGTATAAGTAGAACAGGGTCCGAGCACAGAAGTAAATTTTTTTTTTAATATAAGCAGAAGGAACACAAATTTCACACACACACTGATGATATTTGACAATATTTGCATCCTGTTCATGATAAGGACTGTCACATAACTCTGTCCCTATCCTTCCTTAGCATTGCAATGTATTGCAACACGAACCACTACACTGAAAGATTTATCATCCAAGCCGGATTTTTCATGCGAAATGATCCTTAACTGTCATATTTGTTGTGTTGTCACAGTGGACATAAATATTTAAAATTATTTTTTACTGTTTTGTGCTTTTAAACTCAATAAAAATGATAAAATGCAACGTGTACAATGTGTGGAAGTGTTTCTTATAAATATATTCCTGGAATATCGTTCCTTCGGTAAGCAATACATGTTTTTTTGACGTGCCCAATGATAATATACAATTTCGTGTTATTTTTGAAACAATAACTATTATTAGACTTTTGAATGCTATTTATCAGCAATATCATTATTTTTTTTATAAAGTAGTGTATTAATTATAACCATTTCATAAGAAATACTACAAGTAATTTAATAATTTCGTAAATAGCATAGATCATTTGACAGATCCAATTTTGTTTACTATGGCTGGGCCGAATCTAGGCAAATATACGAATTTAGTACCTATTCTATAAAAATCTCAGGAAATCTTTCTTGAAGATTAAAATGCACATTTTATAAAAATACTGACAGTGAATTTTATTTCAGGACAAGGAAAATATGCCAGAAAATAATACCTCAAGAAAGAGAACTGTTATGGGGAGTATTTCTCTTACGTACTACGAGTACCAGGACAGTGAATGGACGCCAGCAACCATTAACAATATTGCAATGTTTCATTGCACGTGATTTTTAATAATTTAAAATAAATTTTATTGATTTAATGACTAGTATTTTTTCCCAAAAGGGATAGAATTTCCCATCATAAAAAGCTGATGCAAATCCGTCCGCATACCGCGCACGGCTTAAGATTCAGCGTCTCAAAATTTTTGGTTTTGCTACACTGTATCGAATATAATTAATTATCTTAGATCCGACCCTGTATTCTGTCGTTGTGTGAATAATAATCTTAGTGTGTGTTTTTGCCATGCAATTTCAAATGACATGTTCAGTCTGCTTACTATTATTATATGTCTGTGGGTCCGAGCTACTGTCTCGCCCATTTGCTGGGCGAAACGCTCGGCGGCGCACTCGGCGTAGTGTTCAGACGCACCGACGATTTACTGTCTCGCCCGTTTACTCGGTACGTGTAACTGGGGTATAAAGTCCATAGATTGCCTCAAAATAAGTCCATAGATTGCCTCTACACAAATCCGTAGATCTATAAACGGCAAAGTCTGTTATTTTTTCCATGGTATTCGATGATGACTTTTTTTTCCAATACCTATTCATTTTTGAACATGGAAGTAATATAAGTACTTTGTTATTACTTCCATGTTTTTGAACGCTTCCATAACATTATGACAAGTTTCTCTGGTGTTGCCATTTCTTTTTCTCTTCTTTTCAGCATGAAATTGTAAATGGCGGACTCCAAATTTTTCTAACAAAAGCGAGCCGATATATTGTGAATAAATCATTGAAAATTCATCCTAAAATATGGAAATATCTCCTATGACACTTGGGATTGCTGCTGGGCTAGCTGGAACATTGTTTCTTGGCTACTGTGTATACTTTGACCAGCAACGTCGAAAGGATCCTCTTTTCAAAAAGAAGTTGAGAGAACGTAAGTGATATAATTTTTCATAAATTGCATAAAACGTACAAACCATTGCAATAATGCATAAGGTTTAATACTTCCCTTAAAATATTGTCATTGTATCTGATGAAATATTAAATTATAACCTAAAATATTTTACGTTCATGCACCTGAGGAGTAATTGAGCTCCACAATCAACCTTTCGCTTGAGTAATCATCACTGGAAAATCTAATAAATCAAAATAAAAATTCATCAGAAATGTATGTTCAATATGTATACTTTCTCTATGTGTATTGGCATTGAAGTTTGTGCCAAGTAGATCAGTACCTATTATATTATTTCTATTCTATTTATGATGATCGAAGTTCAACATTAATATACCTATTAGGTACATATACCTATGTAATCCTAGCCAAATACTTCACAGGTCTTTTATCATTTCATCTTAGAACAAAAGGATAGATGTAGAAAAAAAGGATAACGCTAAGAACATTAAGGACAACAAAGATTGCAAAATTAATGAAACACAATTTTTTTTTGTAGAAAAAGTACAAAAATATCATTGCTAAATTAATTATGCCGTTTTAAACTAATGATATAAATTTAATTACACATCTATGACTAATTAGATACCTGACTAAATAATTGCACAATTATATACATGTACTTGAAAAAAGACCTTCATTAATTTCCTTTGGCCGAATAGAAATACATAAGTAAAACTAACCAACATCATTAAAATTGTAAAAATGTAAATCTGTTTTTAAATGCATAGAAATAATAACTTTTTCTCGTGGCTTTTCTGTGGAAACAGTGCTTTTTCAAGGATGAAAGGTACCCTATGTCCTTCTCAGTACTTCAAACTATGTATATAAACTCCATTTATTCTTACCAGTCCTATCATGTAAACAATCTTACCATGTCTTTTTATGATTTAACAACAATATAAATTAAAATAGCCTTTTTAGGAAATTACTTTAGTGGTTAATAAATGTTTTACTTTAGAATGATTAGGTTTGAACTAATATTTGATTTATTTTCAACAAAATTCAACAAAAAGTACTGTGAAGATTGTTTACATGATAGGACTGGTAAGAATAAATGGATTTTACATGCGAAATTTCAAGAAGTTTGGTTCCGTAGATAAAACATGAAGAGATAACAAACAAACTCACTTTCGCATTTATAATATTAGCTAGGATAAGATGTGAAACCATAAAAAGAAATTGCTGACAATGTTTGCAGGAAGACAGAATGCACAACAGAATGCGACCAGGTCTCGCACGCTTGGCGGTCCCTTGCCTGACATGAGTGACCATGAGGCTATGCAGAGGTTCTTCTTGCAACAGGTAATTTTTTTCTTTTTACTTCCACCCAAAAATAATGTTAAAGTTTGATGTGTCTGAGTCTGTCTGTTGCATCGAAGCCGCCAAACTGTTGAACCAATTTTTATAGTTCAGAAGGTGATTAATTAGAGAGTGATCTCAGCCATGATATATCAAAATCGATTCGGCCATTTAGGAGTTATTAGCATTTTTCAACATAAAGTCAGGATTTTTTGTAAATTTGCAACTTAATTTGACCTACTTTGCTAACTTCTGAAAATTTTGAATGATTCGCCCTTAAACCTGTACACAAGCAGACTGTTCAGTATACTGTAGTTACTGATTCGACGACTGCCGCTAGTTGGCGGTAGTCGCCTAATCAGACAAAAGTCTACAAGAATTGAGATAAATCTACCACTGTTATCTATAACACACTCGATAATAAAGACTACTTAGTAATCTGTAATATTTATTTATAAGTGAAAGTGTGAATCAATAAAGCTATTAACGGTTTATGATTCTTTGCTTTACGAGTGTTCTTGCACTAATGAATGCACTGATAGGCATGATCTCGCGTTATTAATTCTTTAACCACTTGGAAGGAATAAGGAGGTTCTCAATTTGCTATTTGTATTTGTTGTTTTGTTTTGACTGTGTTTAAGGATACATCTAAATAATCAGTTTGGTTTTGTCCCAAAATTACTGTATATTATAGCATTACTAGACACGCACCGGGGCTTCGCTCCCGTGGGGCTTTCGGGATAAAAAGTACCCTATGTGCTATATCCCTGGTATTTTTCTACCCATATATTAAATTTCATCAAAATCCGTCCTTTAGATCCTCACAAACTCACATCCAAACTTTCGCATTTTTAATATTATATTTAAAATATATATAGTACGTAATACTATTATAGCTAGAACATAATGCTATTTAAACAGTTAGAAAGTCCTACAATATGGGCTTCCAATAATAGGGGACACTTACAATTTTTTGGTCAAATTTGCTAAAAATAGTGGAGTAGCTACACCCTTCAGGATGTGCTTCAGGGCCTGAGGGGACCTTTTGTCACGCCAAGTGGTTTGGGGCATCAAAGCAGCAAACTAAAAGAAATCAAAACACCTGCCTCAATTGAACAGGAATAACATTAGAATCATCATAGGAATCCTCACAGGACACTGTCAACTGAATAGACACTTGACAGTGATTAAGCAAACGGATCCTATTTGTCCCAGCTGCCTGGAGGTAGAGGAAACTAGCTTTCATCTAGTAGCAGAATGTCCCGCATATGCTGCTGCGAGGAGAGAAGTAATGTGCCCAGATGCCTATCTAAAAATGATCTGAGCGACATAGGGCACACAGGGCAGTTATTAAAATTCTGCAAAGTAACAGGTAGATTCAGTATGTCGCCACCAACATGATTTACCAGTTAACTCAAAACCCTATACGGGTCTCGGGGCATTGGGTGAAATGGTCCCAGCATGAGTGGACTGATCACCCGTGTGGTGCTTGTGCTGGTGTCCCCAAAAAGTAAATAATAAGTGGATTGGGGCGTAAAAAACACTACAATTTTTGTAAATGTTTTCAGATTCAACTCGGTGAAGAGTTGCTGGCCGCAGGAGACCTGGAGGCCGGCGTGGAGCACCTCGGGCAGGCCGTGGCCGTGTGCGGGCAGACTCAGCAGTTGCTCAGCGTAAGTTGACTTTTGAAGATAAACTGGAGATTATTTAGAACTTGCTTTCGCCCGCAGCTTCGCCCGCGTGAAATTCCCACGGGAACCGTGCCTTTTCCCGGAATGAAAGGTACCCTATGTCCTTCGTATTTCTAACTAGGTGTATGCGAAATTTCAGAAAGATTGGTTCAGTAGATAAAGCGTGAAGAGGTAACAAACAAATAAACCAACAAACTCACTTTCACTTTTATAATATTAGTTAGGATAGTTAGGACTATCAAATCAAATCAAAAATTCTTTATTGAAACTTGGCCTTCAAAGAAGGCTCTTTTCACGTCAAAACTAATTATTTAATCATATTATATTATGTCTCAAAGCGACAAACTACTAGCATTTCGGAACGACCACTGCTGAGAAGAAATGCCGAAAGAAACTCATGAAACAGTCTTGGTCGCCTAGCTGCGCCCCGGGGCTTCACTCCCATGTGAATTTCGGGATAAAAAGTACCCTATGTGCTATTCCCGGTATTTGTCCACCCGTATATCAATTTTTTTCGAAATCCGTCTAGAAGATTTTGTGTGATTGAGTAACAAACATCCTTACAAACTTTCAAATCCAAACTTTCGCATTTATAATATTAGTAGTATGATAATTTTTGAGAAGACATGGTTGGATTTCGTTTTGGACGAGTTTCGAAGAAAATGGGGGAGATAATTGCCCACGAAACAAGAACGAAATGGGTTAATAAAAAAATAAACTCATTACATTGGATTTGGGTATAATTTGGCATAAATATTTAAAAAAAAGTAAAAAGTCTTTTATTTGCCTGAATTATTTTTTACAGTGAGGTAGGTATTTTAAGTACAAGTGTTTAATATGTATACATATAAATAAGAGGACACAAAGCTAGCAAGTAGTGAAGGCGGCCAGTCCATCCTCCAACCGGGAGCTCACCCCCGAACTAGACATAGATCTGCATCTCGGGTGATGAACAACCGATCGGTTGATGGATAGAGCGCGGTACATTTTTAAAGTCTAGTACATAGGTCGTAATACGTACTTACCCACACTATACTTCCGACAGGCTACTAGCATTAAAGAAAAGAGGCTTTGCTTAGGCCCAGCTAGTCTAATCTGTGATTGGGCCTAAGGCTATATTTTGAATTTGACATGATTATACATAACAAAAATTCAAGATAAAATTAGTATTGGTACCTATTACATTTTATGTATTTTAGCGGTGAGCGAAAATAGAATGAGTGTGTACGTATGTTTGTGTTGTGTATCATGGGAGTACTGGTATATATGTATGGATGAATGAAAGTGAGTATATTGTTGGTGAAATGTACAGACAATGAGAAGGATATATTATATCCTAGATTGGCATGGTTGATTTGAACAGTTATCTAAATCTGTTTAGTTTTAATTATTGTACATTACATTCCTGAATAAATATATACTTGATATCTAAAAAGAAGATACACGTATCAATCACGCCAAAAAACAGCATAGAAAAGAATCAATCAAAATATATTTCTTTGTAAATACAGGTGTGAAAAAAAAAAATATGCTATGTATTCCGCCAAAGTGGCATACAAATAAGAATCAATCAAAATATATTTCTTTGTAAATACAGGTGTGAAAAAAAAATTATATGCTCTGTATTCCGCCAAAGTGGCGTACAAATACTGCCCATATGATGTAAATGTAAATTAACGATAATATGATTTATTTTTCACGTTTTTTTCAGGTGCTACAACAAACGATGCCCGCGCCTATCTTCCACTTGCTACTGAAAAAGCTTCCGGAAGTTTCCGAGCGCCTCCGAGCCTCGATGAAGGCGAGCGGCAACGTCTTGCAAGAGGAAGATGTCGAATAGACTAACACCAAATCTGTTAATGTAAGGTCGCATCACTAGTTTACTTTCTTTTTAATTGTGTCCTACATGCCAGTAGTAAATTGACAGGATACAGTTGGATGTACTTTCTTTTTAATTTTGTCCTACATGCCAGTAGTAAATTGACCGGATACAGATTTTTTTTTTTCAGTTATCTGATGGTATGGCATTTTGCTGGAGCTAATGTTTTGGTTGGTTGATTTGAATTTAGGGTTAGACTTTTTATTAAATTGTGATTCTCTCTTAAGAGTAAAATTATTTCTTCAACATTTATTTTGATCATTTAAAAGAAATTGCTCAAATTTTCAATTATCTATTCTGTATCCTTAATTTATGCCAGTAGCCAATTTTATTATTGTCTATGGTTGCAAAATTGTTGCGTAGGAGGCAAAAGAAAAGGAATACACAGCTTCCTTATTAATTTTGAATGTATTTTCCTATCAAAGACTACCGTGTGTAGTGATTTTGTTAAATGATGTATGTTGTAACGAATAACGTTTATGGATAGATGCAGATTGTTTATAGTTAGAATGTTTGTCCGTCTATCATGTTAGTTAACATGTGGTTCCTTTCTGCAACTTGTTATAATTTCTAATCATTTTACTAATCTTGTAGCTTTTTATGAATAATTGGTTTAATTTTACAATGTTGGTTTATGCGGATCCATTTAAGCTATTATGGCGTTTAATTAATTATATCAATAAATCGCCATGGATTGGTATAAATCTGTTTAGATTTCTTCGTCTTAGCTTAGACAGAATTTAGTAAAGTTATTGGCATACCTGGCTTGCTTCTATTGTTTATGGTAATTTAAGAAGGTATGGTCTATGGATAGAGCCAATTCTAGTAATTTGTTGGAAATTGTCGAGTTTCGCCTGTGATATGGATCCACCGTAGGTAGTGATGTGCCGTTTCGGATTTTCAAAGAAACAGCGGAAAGTTTCTCGGAAATATCTCAAAATTTTCCTTAATACCCGAGAAATTTTCGAGAATTTTCAAGGGAAAAAATTTCTCGGCGGCACATCGCTAACCTTAGGTCACACGATGGGAAAGACTAGTTAGTGTATTCTAGTTGTGGTCACCAATATAAGAATGCTTGAGTTTTGATTGAGGTTTTATTGTGAAATAAAATATTGTACAAAGCGTGGTCTTTTTATTTGTAGACATAACTAGCTTTTGCCCGCGGCTTCGCCTGTGTTAATTTCCCACGGGAACAGTGCATTTTCCTGGGATGAAAGGTAACCTATGTCCTCAGTACTTGATTGTATGCAAAATTTCAGTAAGATTGGTTCAGTAGATAAAGCGTAAAGAAGTAACAAACTCATTTTCGCGTTTATAATATAGCTAGGATTCCTATACATATAAATAGTTAGATTATAATGTACTAGCGATCCGCCCATGCTTTGTATATTCTGGTTTTTTCAAATCAAATCATTTATTTTGTGAACATAGGTTTACATAGAGAGGTGTTATACATTTAGAATGAGTTCTTCTAGGTCCCGCCATAAGGCATACAAAATTTTAAAAAAGTCATTAATTTACAACGTCATAGATACAAATTACAATATTATTGAGAAATGATGTTATGTTGGTTTATTTGTTTTAGCAAAAATAAAAAAGTATATCCCCACCAATAAACACAATTTATTTAACGTAAATAATTTAACACAACAAGAATATATTTAAATTATATACATCTCTGATAGTCATACATAAATAATAAGTACGTACTCATGATTCCATCATAAAAGTAATAGTATTTTGATATCAGAATTAAGAACATTATAAGCAGTCAATCTTTACACCTATTTTATAATAATAATAAAGAAAGCCCAGAAATTAATACTTTATGGCGGCAGTTATAAGGATCAAAATAATTTTCCCAACGCATGAGAAGTTCATAAAAATATTGATATGCCTCAATTTTCTTTATGACTCTGGTTCTTTTAAAAAATCAGGATGTTTTACATTCGACGTTCATTTGAAGCATTTCAATAAATATTGTAGAACAGTTATGTAATATCATTAGGATGGCTTAGTTCGAAAATACAATATTGTCAACAATGTATTACACTGTAATTTTTTTTATAGTTATGCCTAACCTTGAAAAATTATCTTTATTTGTTCATGTCTCTATGTCATGGGCACAATTTTTTTTTTAATATTATTGGAAAATCTAAGACATAAATTAGTCCCGTCCCGAGGTAGTGAACTGTGTCTGACCACCCTACTCCCCCACCCCTTTAACGAGAATGAAATACCAAGCTAAACTTTGAAACACGTTGACTGGGGCAAAATAATGAAGAAAAATGTATGAGGGATCTTGTCAGAGCCAATGGAAGCCAAAAATTTTTTTTTTTTCAAAAACCGCCATTCCATATGATCGCTAGGTCAGTTTTCCCACAGTGAACGTGATAAAAAGCTAGCATCCGCGTGTTATGGTGTTTAGTGTACTTAACAATTATATGAACATATAACCTAAAATAATAACATGGAATAAACATTGAATTTCCATAATAACAACAGGTAAATTCAAGCTTTGATTGAGTTAGTAAAATTACAATCACACTACGAAGACCAAATGATTTTTTGGCTCAATTTACCATTTCACTGAATGTTGAAAAAGGCGATAATGTGACTATATCGATATTATGTTAATTGTATGTATTTTGATGTATGTGACAGTATTATTTCTCCCTCAAATATTCATTTTCGATTTTTGGCCAAAACTATTTTTAAGTTTTATGTATTAATATTTAATGCAAAGCCAAAGACTTCTCTTTTTTTCATGATGTTGCATCATGCATGATTGGCCTTGTAATTTCACTAACTCTTAACAAAAAAGTTTAATATAAAATGTATTTTAGGTACAACCTTTCAGTACAAATGTACAAAAATTATATACAAAGATCAACTTTTCGCTACCGAACTTCTAATAATATCTTGGGTAACCTTCATAACCTCTATAGCACCTTGCGAAATCAAATTTCCCGCCAATTTTACCCCGAGCTCCTCACATTCTCTTATCACGTCTATGGGCATACTAATATTTTCAGTCAATCCACAAAACAGTTCCGATTTCAAATTCTCAATTCGTCTGTCTATGATATCTTCGCAACTTCCGGCTTCGTTATTTGAAATCCTTTGATTTAATTCTTCTATAGGGTTGGCAGCACTGATTTCTGGTTTGAATTTCTTCGATTCATTGTCTTCGGTAGGGCTGTGCTTGTGTTTTGACGATTTCTTTATTTGATCAAACGTTTGTTCCAACGTGTGGGCGATCTTTGTCGAACCGTCCATACTCCAAACTGCTCCAGTTATGGTCAGCTTGAATTTCGTGTCAAAAGGCTTCAGTCTTGTTGAGATTCCAACTGGCGCGCTACATCCACCGCCTGAAAATAAAATAAAAAGTTACTAGTTTAACAGTTTTGTAACAAATATGATTCGATAAAATGGTAAATAATATAAAAGGTATACTATAAGATCAACTCATACGACTTAGTTGGAAAATTAAAAATTTTAAATTCTTTCACTATTCATTTCGTTTGGAAGTTGTTGTATTCATAATTATCATCAACATTGGAAACTTTAACACAAAACTAAAGATAAATCTCTAAAAGAACGTGTCTCATTATGAATCCGCGGCAGGCATTGCACACCGCTCACTCGCCCAATCACAGCACACCGCTTGCTCGTCCAATCACAGCACACCGCCCGATCGCCCAATCACAGCACACCGCTAGTGACGTGCCATGTTTATAGGGTTGGGCAATGTTCGATTCTCGACTAACGATAGATCCCTACCCAATGTCCTAAGGAAGCTCCTCTCAGCCAGCACCCGGCAGTAGGTCTCGGCATGGTTGTAGGGCGCCAACATCGCCAGGATCTCAGTATTGTCCGAGCGACACTCCACCGCTAGTGCACCCTGGCCTACTGCGTACAGCATTTCTGAACATGGCAACACCTAAGACGAAAAAAAAAGATTTTACTTTTTTTAATTTACGCAACAAGTACGTTTCAATTGATATTTTTCAGATTGACCTGGGTCTTGGATGTTTATGAGTTAGTATCCCATGACAAGAGTCTCGAACTTACTTTGGGGCTAACTCAATCTATGTGATTTGTCCGTATATATTTATTTATTTAGTATATATGTATTAGGGATGTAACGGATGTGGTTATATCGGAACCGGAACCGGAATCGGAATTTGTGAATTTGGTTTATCGGAGTCGAAACCGGAATCGGAACCGGAATCGGAATAAAATATGAAGTCAGATCAGTCAGATCGCGACTCCGCCGCGGCTTCGCGCTGCCCGGCCCGTCTACCCACCCTCGCCCGCCGCGCCGGCCGCCGACCTCCGATATGACTTCTGACTTCGGTTTAAAATTTATCGGAACCGAAGTCGGAACCGAGGATGCAAAAGCAATCGGAAGTTCCGACGTATCGGAATCGAAACCGAAGCTCCGTTACATCCCTGATATGTATGTAAGTTAACGAGTACTACATCTTCTTGAAAGGCCGGGAACACTCCTGTGATACCCCTGGTGTTACAGTAGTCCATGGGCAGCGGTGATCGCTTACCATCACCAGTGATCCGCTTGCTCGTTTGCCGTAAAAAAACAATGTTTATTTGCATGAATACAAGTTTATACAATACAATTATTGTATAAACTTATTAAAATAAATTTAAAATAAGGTAAGGCAAACAAAAAAAAGCTGCCCGTCAGAGACGCCCGGCAAATGTAAAAAGTCTTGAGCATCGTGGCACGACAGTCGATTTTACTGTCGATAGATGTTTTACATCAAAAACATTAGATAATGATAGTGGCGGCGCGAGATCTAAACTTAATTGTTAAAGAAACTTAATTGTACTTATAATCATTAAAAAAATATATAAAATTAAAAAATACAGCACCGCTCTAACATAGGAAAAACATATTTATTCTACTTTTGCCCAATACATATTGTAGTCAACTATATCATTAATTCTTGTACGAACAATGTCTTTAATTGCTTATATTAATGGCACTGTACTGGCACGAACTGGTTGAGATTTTTGTTTTATCTAAAGATTAATGACGACCTACTCTTTATACATACAGGGTGTAATTATATCTCCGACATAGCCGAAACCCACGTAATCTCCCCATCAATATGAACATTTTTCCCCAAGAAACCATGCCTGGGAAATTAGTAGTTTCCGAGATAATGAGGTTCAAAGTTGAATAGAAAATTTTCATTTTTTAGCAGATTTGTAAAATTTATCATGTAACCGTTATTTCATGCAAAGAAACATCATTAAAATTCTAAAGAATTCCCCATCAAAACTAAAGCTAAAGTTTAAAACAAGTAATGAATAGTGTCCATCGCCCGCATACGCGTTCACTCACACAGCTGATTGATTAGTCGTGGGGGCCGCCTGCCGCCCGCACACCACCGCCCCCCGCAGTGTCATTGACACGATACCTACTTCAAGACACATTATCGTCAGCTTTCCTTCTGAGAAACTTCCGTATTCGTGGCAGCCTCCATGTCCATGACATAGCAGAGAAACTGCAAGTCACCTAAGTTGGTACGGCTTGCGTAAACTTACAAATTACATGGAACAAATGTCTGGCTATGCCGCCACCACCGGACCCTAGCAGAAGGCAAAATTTCCAAAAAGGGTGGCTTGATGATGTTAAGTAGACTCGTATCCGAGGATCGTACAAAGTGAAGAGCAAGCAGAAAAGCGGACACGGTCTCCGAAGCATTTCAGCTGAGGATGCAACCGCTCAGATGAGAGAGAATGACTGTTTCCCGTCGGCCTGTCTGCCAAGCTGTATCGCATGAACTTTTTGCACTACTTGCTACACGTTACTGTGTCTACATCATCCAGTTCGTTGACTGGTAGAAAAAGCCCCAGGCTTTAAGTCCACCTTTTACTTTTTTGTGATAAAGTTAAATAAATACATAAATAAATTAACTGTAGGTAGAAATTCGTATGGCCTGTGGTGTGGCCCTAGAATAGCACCAACCCATCTCTTCCCGTGGGTGTCGTAAGAGGCGACTAAGGGATTTAAAACACCGGAGGATGGGCAGCAGCATCTTTCCGAGTAATATGCCATCACACTGCGATCGCCAACCCGCCTGCCAAGCGTGGCGATTACGGCAAAACCCTCCATGGATGAAATCCTTGGGGGAGGCCTTTATCCAACAGTGGACGTCTTTCGGCTGAGAGAAGAAGGTAGAAATTCGTAAGTAGTTCTGTAGTTACAGTTCAGTACCTAGTAATATTTTTTTTTATTAAAATTAACCTACGAACTCCTGGCCTCTACTTATTTAATCGCTTATTTCCTGTTATTTTTATCTAAAACAAATGTTTGTAGCAAAACGAAAGAAATAAAAACGTTGCTGCAAATAAATTTACAGGAGAATTGTAAATTGCTTCTTGGGAAAAATAAACTTTACCTTAGTGTTACAGCATGTAACTACAGTTTCATAAACATTTTACGAATCATGAAACCAAATAATTGTACAGATCTACTGATTGATATCTTTTAAAAGATAATGATACTTTATTTTTTCATGCAAATTGAGACGGCCTAACGCCTAGTAAAAATAGTTTAGCAATTTGCATTTAACGGATCTCGACCGTCTCTTTATCACAAGGCATGTAATATTTCCATACAGGTAAAAGAACATACGTAAAAGAACATGGGGCTTTCCTTACTTCTAACACAGAGTAATAATACTACTTCTACAAAGCAGAATAGGCAAATGCTTTCGTGCGACTGTTAAGAACGAACGCCGTCGATCTGATCAGACATTCTAGTAGTTAGGAAAGCGAATTAAAAAACAAGTATACGACGATTTAAAAGGGCAATTTTTAGCCCATTTAAATAAAATCATTTTCATTTCATTTCAACTTGACACTGAAGTAGTTAAAAATGTAAGTTAGAAAGTATTCAATTAAAAATACATTAAGCGAAAAAAGTTGTACTGCACTGCAAGACAGATGGCGCACGCACACGAGCGATCATACGCGGTCTTCCCTAAGCGCCTTTGTCGGTAAATAAAGGTGCAAATACATTAGTAGGTAATGATGAAGATTATCATTTAACATAACATAATTCACAAGACAAATAATTAAACTTGAAAACTTGCTTTTTGTAATTAAGTTGTTTAATAACATATCGGAGCAATAACAAAAATTTTGAACTTTGATTAAAATTTTTAGTTTTAGCTAAACTTCACATGTATGTAAAGTGTACAATGTAAACCAACCTTAAAGAAATGTGCCAACTTTTTTCGGTAGGCTAGTTTTTTAGTTTAGTAAGTCGGTCGCGCGCGTTCTTGAAGTGTAGAGAAACTTTGGAGTACCTAATTCCTGGATTAATCAGGTTTGGGCTGTTCGTCGTGTTGTATCGTGGTGTTGTGCTGTGCTTTTGTTGTGTATTTTTGTGTTTGTGTTATTGACAAAATGCCGTTCCACTATTCTGCGGCGGAATACCTAAATATGATTTTTTGTTACGGCATAGCCGAGGGCAACACGAATGAAGCCCTACGGCTTTATGGCATTCGGCACCCAAACGCGCACCAGCCCCGAAACCCTCGCGTTATTTTAAACGCTGTTTATCGAGTTCGCGAGAACCAGCCCATCGTACCATCTGCATCAACAGAACGCGGTCAACAGATAGCCCCACAAGCCGGAGAAGCGATTTTGGAAGTGGTAGCGTCAAATCCTACACTGGGAACACGAACAGCAGCCCGCGTGTTGCGTCGACGACGCGGGCATCGTGCACGGCACTTCGTGTCTCACATGACGGTCTGGAAAGTCCTCCGAAGAGACCGGCAGCGGCCATACATGATTAGAGATGGGTAACCACCCGGGTTAAAACCCGAGACTGGGTTATAACCCAGTAACGACCCATTTCAATCCACCCAAACCACCCATTGACCGGGTGAAAACTAAATATTGTAAAAAAATATTTTTTTGTGTATTATTATAAGCGATTATTACGTAGGTACCCACCTAGAGTGAAACATCTAAATATTCAATGGGAAATACCTATAAATAGAACCACATTTTAACTATTTTGTGTTACTGTGTAATATGAATATGAACATCATATTTATCTCCTATTATTTTAATAACAAGCCACATGAAATTTTGTACAAAGGTCCCTCATGTGACGTAAGTGAGCACTAAGAGAGGAATTTTGGAAAATATACGCCTAAGGGGGTAAAAAAGGGGTTGAAAGTTTGTATGAAACTTCGTCATTTTTGAAGTTATGTTCATGAAATTATAGATTTACGCTCTTATGTAATAAATCATTATAACATTATAATTGAATTTTAAACTTGTACCCCTAAGGGTAAAAAATAGGGGTTGAAATGATGTATCACCTTTTTTGATCCAATCTTCCTGTCGCATACTTCTTCTGGTCCAGTACGCTCTTAACAGAGCGGTTGTATTGATAAGGGCAGCTGTGATGCACTTCACGACGTTTCCCCACCGTTGTCTGTTGGAGGTCATCCTGCTGCACTCGTTAACTGACCCTCCAATGGCAGACTTGATCAGGTCAGTCCAACGAGTGGGTGACCTTCCGCGCGGTCTAGTGCCTTCTGCCTTTCCTTGGGCGACTAGGCGTTCTATGGACTGATTGTCACGCCGGAAAACATGACCGAAAAATGTGAGGATGCAAGATTGTACTATTGAAAACAGACGTTGCTTGATACCGAGTTCTTGAAGTATCGAGACATTTGTGCGAAACTCGGTCCACGAAACCCCAAACATTCTTCTCCAGCACCACATCTCCAGAGCATCTATTTTCTGTCTTTCCACAGAAACATGGGAAATATAAGCGTCCTCACGAGCCTGGTCTTCTTGGCTATGGTTATGTTTCTATTGCTCTTTAGTGAACGGCGACCGCCGCGAAGGTTAAAGTTGCCACTGGGAGCGGGAGCGATGTATGATGATCGACCGCCCCGAAGGGTAGATCTTCCCCGCCAGGCTAAGTGTTAGGCCTGGGGAGCCGAGGCTCCGACGTTGTCCGATGTTGCGTTGCAGTTCATATATACATATAGCGAGTTGCCTTGGAAATTCTGATAGCGCGATTTAGGATTTTTCCGTTTTTGTTGATGAGATTGTGGGTTGTAGTATGGAGATTGAGTGGAGTCTGATCTGTAGTATATTTGCGATGCTGTGAAGTTATTGTTGGTTGGAGAATATTCGTTCAATCTTTGTTATTCGCAATTATTTGTCGATATGTAAGTGTAGTGAAGACTGTGACGCCATCTTGTGTCGACTTGTGTGCGCCGGTCCCTGCAGAGCCACCACCCTGGTGAGTGAGAGTGCACCGCCGTCGAAATCGTTCAGGCGTGGGCTGCAGAGTGCGTCGGTGCGGAAGTCGTCGTTGTTGTCGTTGTGGGTCAGGACTAGGAAGCTCAAGACCTGATGATACCCGTCGTCATACCAACAATCATTACCATGGTCTTGCTATTAATTCCAAGTCCAAACTCATGGCTCACTCGTTCTATCTTTGACAGTAGCTCTTCCAAGTGTTGCAAACTGGTTGCAAATATGGTGGTGTCACGCAAGTTTGCAATTCTTTATCCACCAATTGTAACACCATCCGTCCAGTCTTCTAAAGTGATACGAATTATAAGCTCTTTGCACACATTGAATAAAAGTTTTAACATAATGCAACCCTGGCCTACTCCGGCACTAGTATGGAAATCACTTGACAGGACATCATCCGTGCGAACTGAGGCTGTGTCATCTTCATATAGACGTCTCAAAAGGTATACGAGATGTTTTGGTGTGCCCATGTCTAGCAAGGTCTTCCACAATACGGGCCATTTCACCAAGTCAAAAGCTCTGGAGAAATCAACAAAGCAAACAAATACGGGCTTATTTAATTCTCTAGATTTCTTGATAATCTGGCGTACGATAAGAATTTGTTCCCGAGTGCCCTTTCTCTTTACAAAACCTGCTTGTCGCATACACATAGTTAGAAGTACATAGGGTATCTTTCATCCCAGGAAATAGTACTGTTCGTGTGGGAAATTCACGCGGGCGAAGCCGTGGGCAAAAGCTAGTAACGTATTAATGTAATTTTCGTTACCAATATATGATTCGGTATTCATTCGAAAAAAATTGTCTCTTCTCAGATTAGGTACAAGATGTCATCCTCACTAACAGTATAAATGCGGAAATGATATTGTTTATTACCTCTTCACGCTTTATCTACTGGACCAAACTTCATAAAATTTCGCATACACATAGTTAGGAGTACTGAGAAGAACATGGTATACTTATTTTTCTAAAATAATAAATAGTTTTATTATAAACTGTTTTCACCCATCAAATTGGGTGATAATGGGTTATAACTGGGTTATAACCCAAACCACCCATTATAACCCGGGTGGATTGAAATGGATTAAAACCCATTACCCATCTCTATACATGATACACAGAGTGCAAGCCCTCGTGCCCGGTGACGCAGCACGCCGCATGGCGTACTGTCGGTGGCTTTTGCAAAGAGAAGAGGATAATCCTGGATTCACATCTCGAATTTTGTTTACGGACGAGAGTACGTTCACAAATAACGGGATGTGGAACCGAAGGAACTCGCACTGGTGGAGTCGTGAGAATCCCCATCAAATACAGGAGTCTGGATTCCAAGTACGCTGGAAGTGGAATGTTTGGGCAGGGATCGTGGGAAACCAAATCCTCGGCCCGTATTTTTTACCGTCAAGGATGGACGGACCCGCCTACCTGGACCATATAAATGGTCCAATTTCTGATTTTGCCGAGGATTTTGACGAAGACACACCACTGTCGCAACTTCCCTGGTTCCAGCATGATGGGGCCCCACCCCACACCACAAGACCAGTGCGAGAATGCCTCAACTTTTTGTTTGGCAGCCGATGGATCGGACGCTATGGCCCCCAGGCTTGGCCGGCAAGGTCTCCGGATTTGACGCCGCTTGACTTTTTTTTGTGGGGCTATGTCAAGGACAGGGTATTCGATCGCCCCTGTATGGATGCAGATACGATGAGAGCTAAAATAATCGCGGTTTTCGAAGAGCTGAAGCAGCGTTCGCTGCGCGAGGGCATTTTGGAGCTGATGCATGCAAACTGCCTGCACCGCGCTCGAATGTGCCTCCGCGAGGAAGGGAGGCAGTTTGAGCAGTATCTTCTCCGAGTCGAGAGGCCCATACGTGAAGAAGACTACGTGTAGGTAAGTACCTCGCTTACCTACGTTAACGTTAGCCCCTACAAAAGGCACGGGCCACTGTATAAAACATACAAAAACTTAGTAGCCTAGGGTAGGTTTTTCCTAGCGAGTCTGTGGGGTGGGTAGACATGCGACGTAACGGATTCTCGATTCTTAGTGTGCGTTGTACAGTGAGTCAAAATTCACCATGACAATCGTTGACCATTTTGGAGTTGTGCAAAATTATCAAAGCCTACAATGTTAGTTTACTTTGGTTTGCGGTTTACTGTACATGTGTACATGCATACTTGCGTACACATTACCACAAAGGGTAGGTACATTAAGTTGTTGTAGTAGGTAGGTACGTACGTTTGTCATTTCCGTCATTTCCACGCGCGAGCGATAGCGCGTTGTGATTGGCTGCCATGCCACGAGCGGGGCCCGGCCGCGGGCCGCGATCTTATGTCACTGTTCGCTATACACTGATTTCGATTATTTATTATTTTTTTTGATATCTAATTTATTAATTATTTTTCCCGGTCAAATTTTTACTCTGAAGTGACTTTATTTGGGGTACCCTATGCATACGTAACGGCTATGTCGGACATGTATTTACACCCTGTATAATAAGCCCTCGTATGTTAGAAACCTCGTAAGAAAATTGATCCCTTTCAACCCTAGGTTAACAATCTACCATTTTTATGGTGCTCCCACACTGGCAGTTATAAAATATTATATGACATTTGCTGTCTCTTTTTACACGACTGACCAAAAAAAGAGTGATATGTTTTCAGGGTTCATGTATGTATGTAAGTTTTTAGATTCCACCATAAATGTCCTGAACCTGAACGGCTTAACAGATTTTGATGTGAGAGGTATTTTTAGATTCCGAGTTCATTTCTACGAGTGACATAGACTGTCTGAGTTGTCAGTCGTGTTTTTTATTTTTTAACAATTACATTGTGTTCATTAACTTGAAATATAAGTGTAACAAATACAATAGATGTTATATTTATATAACATTTTATAACTGCCTATGTGGGATTACCATTACCTTAGAGACCCTGTCGCCCCAGCCCATCCTCTGCAAGCCAGCATTCGCCAGCAACAACGCGGAATATTCCCCATGTTCCTCATCCAGCTTCCTCAGCCGTGTGTTGAGGTTTCCTCGCACGTCGATCACTTTGAGATGAGGGTGCGAGCCGCGGAGCTGAGCTGTGCGGCGGAGAGAGGACGTTCCTGTAACAATAACAGATGATTTCAGTTGCTTCTTCTTCTTATCGAGTGTGTCATTACTAACACTGGTGTCAGATTTTATTCAAGTCGCCTAAAGGCATCTGACATGACTTTTACGACTACCGCCATCTAGTGGCAGTAGCCGTATACACACTAGTAAACTAAACAGTCAGCCAGTGTGCAGGTTTCCTCACGATGTTTTCCTTCACCGGAAGCAGGTGGTGGTGTATGAGAAAACTACCATACATGAGTCAGATTGGTCTACAAACAATATTATTATTGCTATATTTTATTGAAACTTGGTCTTTAAAGGCACGTTTAAAACTAATGAAATAATAACATTGTATTGTAAATCTCAAAGCTACAAACTACTAGCATTTCGGAATGACCACTGCAAAAAAGTGCCGAAAGAAACTCAATACTTGCCTTGTCAAGGCAAGTCCTTGGCAAGATTGTTATCGATACAGATATGACACGACACGTCATATCTGTAGTATCGATTGTCTCGATAGCACTATCTTACGAATTATACTTAAAAACAAAATAAACTCTATGTTATGTATAGTTACTTATATATCAATTATTGACTAATAATCCTATAGGTACTATACTAATGTTATCGGCGTCGGTCAATGAATCAAGTCACAGCAGACATCTGAAAGGCAAAGGTACAGTGCAACAAGGATTTTTTTGCACGTGGTAGAAAACGGAACTAATGTCTAAACTATTAACATTTCTTATTTAAAACGTAGGTGGCGCCCTCACTCACGTGCAAAAAGATCCTTGTCGCACTGTACTATAAAACAAAGGCAAGTTCACCGACCTATCACAGATCCTTCAGGCAGCGTTGCAAGCGTATGTTCCTTGAACTCCTGTCGTAACACCAAAGCGTCTCTTGGGTCTTCCCTGAAAACATTTAAAACATAATTTCCCTTTTTGACTTGTAGTAGGTATAGGATTTGGGTATGTTAGTGTCATGTCAAGCCCATGTCAAGTTTATCTGTCCTTGTTGTTTGTTTACTAATTCATCAAATTAAAGATCGTTCTTTCTGAATAATAAAGACAGCTACTGCAAGACGACAATATAATTCACAAAGTACTTACCTATATAAAATTATTAATAAAAAACTTTTAATTTACTCTAAACCAATACACGAGTGTAAAATCATAGTGACAGACTGGCTCAAGACACTTACATATGATGAGGTTGAGAACCTCTTTATTCGCTTAGCTTAACTCAGTACAGTAATAATATACACACACAGATCTTTTGTTTCTTTTATTTAGATTATAACATAAAAGTATCGGTAAAATACATAAAATGTATAATATGTAATGGAAGAGCGAGGTCTTCTGACACGAGTATTGTTATACTTACTAGAAGGCCTCAACCACTTGCAATGTAAAATGTGTTTTTACTGAATAAATGATTTTGTATTTGTATTTGTATTTGAAGCCTACAACCTGGAAAACTACCTGGAAAAGTAGTTGTCCATATGTCTCAAACACTAATATATCCTAGCCGTGCCCCGGGGCTTCGTTTCCGTGAGAATTTCGGAATAAAACCTAAATACGTAAACCTATATGTTATTCCCGGTATTTTTCAACCTGTGTACTAAATTTCATCGAAATCCGTCTAGTAGATTTTGCGTGATTGAGTAACAAACATACTCACAAACTCACATTCGAATTTATAATATTAGTAGGATTAAAGCAAAAAATTGATGTTTGAACATCAGTTTGTCATGGGAGCCTTTAAGAAAAGAGCCTATCGCTTTCTAAAAGTCTGTGCAACAGATCTGTGACTGTTATTGGGTTGCTGATGTCTATGGGCTGCTGTTCGCTTACCATAAGGCAACCTGCATGCTTATAAATAAAAAAATACCTTTCAAAAACCGCACCGATAGCCAGGCCCTCTGGCAACGAAGTAGGCAGGTCCTTTAGGGAATGTACTACGAAATCAACGGTGTTGTTCCGCAAGGCATCCTCTAAGTCCTTCGTGAACAGAGCCTTCTCTCCTATCTTCGGCAGCGAGACATTCAGTATCCTATCACCTAGTGTTGTCATGGTTACTGAAAATTAACATTTTTGTCATCTACCCATCTCATTCATAAGTTCAAATTATAGTTGTAATATGTTTTGTCTTGTACTCGCAATGATATAATATATTGGAAAGAGATTGGAGCTGAGATACAAACCAGTACCTTTCGGACACAAGTCAAGCACCTAGGAGACTTAACCACTACCACTATAGTTGATCGAAGACTACCACTTATAGTACAGTACGTTGAACTAAATACGATAGAAAGCAATAATGAACATATAGTTAAATCAAAACTGCATGCAATAAAAAAAGGAGTTCCACAGGGATCCATTTTAGGACCTATCCTATTTCTTATATTTACTAATGACTTGGTTAAACATCTTAAACATACAAAATTAATATTTAAATTAATATTATATGCGGATGATACTAATGCTGTCATGTCTGATAATAACATTGTAAATTTAGAATATAGAATTAATACATTATTAACTGCATTTAACGACTGGTTTGTTGCCAATAAACTTAAACTAAATCAAAATAAAACTAAGGTTAACTAATGTTACTTTTTAAATCAACTGCTAGAAATTCAGATACACTGGACATCAACCTTAATGGTAAGAATGTCGATAATGTACAAGACACTCAATTTCTAGGATTACACATAGATGAGTTTCTAAATTGGAAGAAAGAACTGGAATCAATAGAGAAATAGGTCTCGTCGGCTTGCTATGTTATCAGGACATTAAGGAACGAAATATCGTTGACTCATCTAAAAAAAGTATACCATGCCCTAGTAGAGTCAAAAATACGATATATGTACTATTAAATTATGGGGAAACAGTTATCTAAACACTCCAGTTATCAAAAACAGAAAAGCGCCATAGTGCAATGGTTGGAATCCGACCCTTGGGAGTTGTGCAAAAAATATTTTGTCACACTGGGCATACTAACGGTTCCGTGTTTATACCTATTTGTTCTTCTAACAGATCTTAAAAAACGATTACCGGCAATAGAAACAAATGAAGAAAGGGTAGCTCGCGAAAGAACTCGCAGGCAGGCACTCATACACAACATAATGCCGAATTTGAAAATTATGTTCCATAGTGCACAATATCAAGCTTACAGAGCTTATAACAAATAGCCGAAAGAGATAAAAAATGTCGGAAGTCTGAAGCTCTTTAAAGTGAAATTGAAGGCGTACTTGCTGACCAAAAATTTTTAAAAAGTTAGCGAATTTTTAGATTGAGTCCAATGATTATGCATTTTTATAATAGAAAATTTGACATAATTTAATCGAAAAATTTAATTTAATTTATTTATTGTAATATAATTTTTATTTAATTTATAATGGTATGTTATTGTATAATTGTAATATCAAACACAATGTAAAAATTGTTTGTGATTAAATGAAATGAAATATATAATTTCTACTTATGCTTACCTATGTTAAATTCTTTGTCAACATAAATTTTCTTCAAACAGTCAATCACATAGTTTGTTTGAATCAGGGCCAGCTAAAATTGGAAGAATATATATAATATTTTTACGAGTTACATATTTAAGTTATTCATTCATTCATTTAAATTTTGTCGGTGGAGATTTAAGTAAAAAATTAAAAGAAAAGAAAATTAAACAAAGCATACCTAGTCACCATATCTGAAAATGGCCTGGACTATATATGTAAAATTTGATGCTGTACATGTAGACACTTGAAATTTTGTATAGAGGTTCTTTCACACACAAAGTTTCACATCTTTACATATTAAAAGTCCTCCCGCTCTGTCTGTCTGTTACCATAAACTCGAGAACTACTGAATGTATTTTTGTTACACCAATAAATATGTTTGAAGAAAGGTTTTGGTGTATAATGTATTTGGGCAAAGCCCCAGGCAAAAGCTAGTGGGAAGTGGGACAAAAGTGAACGCAAAAAATTAAAGTACAATATGTTATATGCTATGGTGAATAAATGAATATGAAACAAAGACATGTACTTTTTAAGTTGATAGAGAATCATATAGGTAAACTCCATTTATTCTTACCAGTCCTATCATGTAAACGATCTTGACAGTACTTTTTATTGAAATTTGTTGAAAATAAATCAAATATTAGTTAAAACCGAAACATTCTAAAGTAAAACATTTGTTAACCACGAAAGTAATTTCCTAAAAAGTCTATTTTAATTTATATTGTTGTAAAATCATAAAAAGACTGACGGTGAGATTGTTTACATGATAGGACTGGTAAGAATAAATGAAGTTTAGTTTCTTTCATGATTGCATGATTTCCCTAAGTGAAACTTACAGGATCAGTCTTAGTTAGACTTAAAGATTTTAATTACAACATAACAACCGGAAAGTGATTGATTATGTTGAAAGCTAATCACCTTGAATGACTTGAAGTTAAATACTTTTGTAACTTTAAATGTTAAGTTGATAACAATAATTTTATAGATTTTATTATATTGACTCACCTCGCTCTTTCTGGAACCGACATTTATAATCCTTTTTCCTTGATTATCCATTATTTTTTAAGATAAAGTGAATAAACACACAAACACGGTTAGGTTATGTCATGTAATTACAGTCAAAAATTATGCGAAGTGATTGTATTAGGAAAATTTATCACATAGGTTATTGTAAACTTGTCACCAACACTGTAGTGGACAAGTTGTTTGCAATAATAAATTTACAAATTCAGCAAAAACTGCATCACAATCACAAGATATTTTCGTGATTGATATGATTGATAGAATTTGATAAGTGATAAGAAGTTTGACTTTGACGTAAAGTTTGACTTTGAAGTTTTTAAAACATAACCAAAATTGCCATCACTCAGACTTTATTTTCCTTTAAAAAAAATCACAGATTTCGTGGTACAATCACAGACATATAATCTTATATTTAAAAAAAAAATTTACTTCTGTGGGTACAATAAGTGTTTGTACCTACGAGCAACAAGGACTTCCGCGCGAGGAGTCCGTTCCGTGTTGCTCTATGGTTTATACCTTTGATTTTTTTTCCAGATCTAATTTAAATAAAATTGGTTTTACGATCTTTCATATAATGAAAAAAATATAACGATATACTTACAGGGTTATTTTGTAACTACTGGCCAAATTTTTACAATATGCTCAGTACTTGGTATACAACTACGTCCGAAAGAAATTTATAGTAATAGAATAACATAAAATTCAACTTTCCATACTTCGTGTTCCATACTAAGTCCCATCAGCTGATCGACCAATTTGTATGGGAAGCAAAATTTTTTTTTTCATTTTTTGACAGATTTTTTTGGAAACTTGCTCAATTTCATCAACCAAATCTGCTGCGAAAATTTGGCCCTTTGGCCAAAGGTTTCAAAATTACCCGTGTGTTCATTGAAAAAACCGGCAAAGTGCGAGTCGAACTCGCGCACCGAGGGTTCCGTACGCGCAAAGCATCTCACAGGATTCATACAGCATCGAGCGAAAATAGGATGGTCCGAGCGAAACCCGTGGTGCGTGGGTAACGCAGGCGCAATGCGGATTGCTGGGTTCTAACGGTTTCTAACGACTGCGAGAGAATACAGCTGAGGACATCGAAAATTAGTTGAAAAAAATATGCTTATGAATAACAAAATCATTTATTCATCTACTAAGAGTGAATTACACAAAAAAGTAATATTAGATGAAAATCGGCATAAGAACTGCCAAGGTTTTCTTATATCTTCACTAAATGCAAATAATTTGATAAAGCCCTAATAATTTTGAGGCCCAAAAAGCAAGGTCTTAATAATACGCATATCGCTAGAATAGTCTAATTTTAAGCTGTGTATAGTATATTTTAGACAAAACTACTAGTACTTTTAAATTAAAAGATTTTTAAATCTCGATTTATTTATTTTCGAATATACTTGGCCTAATAGAGGTCGTAATTTAGAGAATATAAAAAAAATGTTTTTTTTTTAACACAGCATCAATAATGTTTATAAAATACATACTAACATATTTTAAATAATCACAGTCGGGTATTCATTCACGGTTTTAAATAATATAAAACAGTGGTGGGATGATTTATAAACCAGGACACTTTAGACCTACATGAGACACATTTTTAAATATACACATTGTGCTATGAGTCTACTAAAGATCCTTCTTGCCAGACATATTTTATCTAAACTCATAGCAAATGTAAAAAAAAAACATATATGTAATTTAATTCTATTGTGTTCATTTTTGCCAATAAATTGAGAACAATATCAAAGGTGTATAGAAGAATCAATTTTCTCTAAAGAATATTAACCTGCAGTATATTTTTGTATAACAAGATAAGGCGGCACAACATTTACAGAAGGAAAATAACAAAAAAAAAATGAACAAAAAATAATTAAGATATTTTAAGCGGTATGAAATCCACATCATTGAGTGCACGTAAATATCAAAAAAGTTATTTTTTATTGCTATAGTGAAAGCTGCATAGAACAACATTATTAAATTCGTTTGTTCCCGATGAGTCATACCACGATTTGTTACACAACGGGAATACAAAGTGCCAATGTGTAACAGTGTGACTCATTGGGAAAAACATCAGTTGCAATGAGTAATACTCATCGATACTTTTTTCCTTATGCGTCTCAGTGTTACAAATCTGGTATGACTCATCGGGAACCGCAATTAAATTCATAAGGTGGCATGATTTGAGCTTCATACCGCTTAAGACACTGGTATAAAAAAAGAAAATGTTTTACAGCACTTGCTAAAAGTTTTTCGGTTTCATATCCTTTTTTTCAATTGCGTGTGCGTTTGCTGCTACGTAGTCTTCTTCTGTTGATAGGAACACAGGTCGTACTTCTTGGTGTTTCTGTAGAAACAAATTAATCATATTAGTAACATCCTAATTCTAAACACAGGATTAATATAAGTACTACGTACAGAAAGGAAACTCCCTGCCCCTCCCGCAATATGGCACCCCCCGCACTTCTCCCCCGTTCTTGTGTGGTTGTGGGACGTTCGACTATGAAAACGCACACATTGACGTGTTACTGACGTGTTTACGGATATACAGTTTCATTTGTAGTAGTAGTAGGTATATTTTCTATGAAGCGCCCGCCCTGTGTCCTAACTATCCTAACTAATATTATAAATGCGAAAGTGAGTTTGTTTGTTTGTTTGTTTGTTACCTCTTCACGCTTTATCTACTGAACCAATCTTCCTGAAATTTCGCATACACATAGTAAAAGTACTGAGGACATAGGGTACCTTTCATCCTGATAAAAAGCATTGTTCCCGTGGGAAATTCACGCGGGCAAAGCCGCGCGCAAAATCTAGTTGTCTGATAAATCCGACAATCGCATCTAAAACCTATAAAAAATCACTCACTTTTAGTCTTATCTGGCAATTTCTCAACAATTACAACTTCCTTCTTGCTCACAAACTTCTTTTCTTTTGACTTATCATTATTTTTATTTAGATCTTCCAACTTCGGGCTTGATTTTCCACTACTGGACTTCTTCTTTGACACACATTCCTCAGATTTAGGCACTGGTTCTTTGTTAGTATTCTTTTTAACGGGGGCTGTTTTCTTAACACTTTTGGATATTCGACCATTGCTTCGCATAGATCTAGTGCATCTTTGTTGCACTTCGGTTGAGGGTTTCCAGTCCTTTACGGCCTCCTTTTTAGACAAATTCTGCAATTTCAAAGCTTCCAATTTCTCTTTTGCCTCCCTTTTTTCTTTCAATCTGTAAACTTTTACCATCGCTGGGGTATAACCAGATAAATGTACGTCATTTTCTTCAGGTTCCTTACTAACTTTTCCTGAAGCCCGCTTCTTGAAATTGGCAATGACTTCTTTCATAGCATAAGTAGGGTTAAGAGATTGCAAATAGTCTTTTTGCATCAACGGAGACTGTAGATCGTTACTGTCAGACGATGCATCTGAAAGTTTTCTGATTCTGTATTTGCAGGTATTATCATCGTCGTCTTCATCTACAATGACTGTTCGTTCCTTACGGATTATGTCCTCTGGGTTGCCAGCTAAAATTTCTGCCCAAGTGAACTGCCTTGCTGATCCCATAAAGTTGCCAAATTTTCCAATGCTATTCCTATGCTTTCTCACACCCCTACGTTTCTGTATTTTCTTCTTGGATCTCAAATTTTTAGGCGATAGCTTCTTGCCCATAATATCCAAAGGCATAAGAGATTTCTTAAGACGAGCGACTAAATCCGCGTCCGATATAAAGAAATTTCTAGATGTGCACGGCTTTCGAATTCCATCACTAGAAGAATTTAGTGTTTGCTTCAAAAGTTCCAATTTTAGATCACTTTCTAGAGAATGCAAGTTCTCTCTCTCATACGCTATTTTAATACCATTTCTTATGAAATCTGCAGGCATGTTCTTTCTGCCAAATCTCTTCGCATAGCACAAACGTTTCATAGGCGACATTGGAGGTTCTGCAAAGTTAAGACAGATATCTTTCTCACCATTTTTTAGCAATTCACTTCTAAATAGACTCCTGCAATAGTCATAATCAGGTTTATCAGTGAAACCTAAGCTAGTGACGTATTGTAGAAACTTCTCCATAAATTGCGGGTAAAACTCAGTCTTGAAACAAGTTTTTAGTAAAGAATTTATATCACTCATGAAATTTTTCTTCAATGCGTGTACTAAATCTGGTTCAGCGAGTACTTCTGCTGTTTTCCAAGGCAACGTACCAGTCAACCAGTCAATAAGATTGTACCCTAACGTTTCTAAGTCAGATCGTCGAGAATGCGCGCCAATATGCGAATCCCTCGAGCTGTATTCCATTGTGCCGTCATGTGCCTTCCTCGCATCCATTCCAAATTCTTTATGTCGACCATCTGAGTCTAGGAACTTCGATGCTAAGCCATAATCAAGTAAATAAATTTGTCCATTTGACTGGGCTAACACTGCTTCTTTCTGCAACTCATCCATTTTACATTCCGTGTATTGATTGTCAACATCCTCATTGTTACGAATCAAATTATTCTCAAAGTCGTCTAGAAGCTTTTGATATGATTGATCTGAACACACAGAGCTGTTCATGTCTTCATAATTAACGTAATTAGACAACTGTCTCAGGTTGAATGCGTGGTGTCTATGTAGAGTCCTGTTGTCTCTATCCGAGAGAATTTTCCTCAACTTCTTCTTAACACTGGCCAGTCTTTGATCAGTCTCATCCTGCCCGTCCGAATTAGGGCTTTTATAGTCCCTAACTATAAAGTCTTCATCATCATAATAGTTGGAACTCCTCGCTTTGCCACTCTTTGCTCGTCGATGTTTCCCTGATAACACAGCAACTTCTTTCGTATCTTTCTGGTATGAAGCAGGAACTTTTATTGGTTGTTTGCTGAACTTTGTGCCATCAAAACCGAGCATAAGATTGGAGCTTTTAATATCTGAATGTGTGTATCCTTGGTTATGCAGGTATTCGAGTACATCCAATATTTGCAGTGCTAATACAAGAACGTTTTTCAAGTCAAGTACTTTAGTACGGGCAATGATTTTCTGTAGATCTATGTCGTAGCGAGGAAGTACTAGGAATCTGTACTTTGTGCCTGTGTTCTCATCTGTGAAGGATCCACTGGCGATGTACAGGGGCATACCCAAGCGTTTCAGCTTGCATTGTTGGCGCCAAGATTTAACTGGAATTGAGAACAATAGTTATTATTTACAAACGTTAACAAGCTAATTATTTAAAAATAAAAAACACGACTGACATCTTACATAGCCTATGTCATTCGGGCTAATGCAAGGAATCTAACAATACCTCTCACATCAAAATCTGTTAAGCCGTTCAGGACTTATGGTGGAATAAAGAAATTACATACATACATACATGAACCCTGAAAACATAACACTCCTTTTTTGGTCAGTCGTGTAAAAAAATACATGAGGCATTGTAACTCAATTTGATATGAAAACATTAACCACATTTAAAGTCACAAGGATTTTCAGGATCTTGTTGATAGAAGTTAACATTAAGATGGCAATAAATTAAAATCAAAGGAGGTTTAGTCTTGGGCCTATTCTCAGTTCACCATTTTTTTTATTAGCTATTTATATCCCACTGCTGGGCAAAAGCCTCCCCTAATTCTTTCTACTCATCTCTGTCCTTCGTCTTTTTCTTCCAGTTCTTATTGAATATAATGTATAGTTAATTTGTCAGTTGTATGTTCTATACATTAAAACTAAACTTGCCACACCTATTCCAGACATTTTTTTGATGATACAGTTTAATTTTTACCAAAAATAGGGGAGACATGAGAATGTCCATGGAAAATTGCTCCAATTTTTTTCACCTTTAGCAAGTTTTGCAGACCTAATGAGGCAATGTATCTCAACAAACAGGGGTCCGTTGGAATGAGGCTCAATCTTGACCACATATCTGGCGTTCACTTTTGTTACTTCCTTATCTGTGTCGTCTGAAGCCAGGTAGATACGTCCGAAGCTGCCTCTTCCTGAAACCATCGACAGGATATTTTAATTTTTCTAATCTTGAGAAGAGTACATAGAAATAAAAATGCTAATCATAGAGTGGGAATGATGTATATTATGGGAAACCATTTTCATATTAACTTTCATTCATTTAATAGAAAAAGAAAATAGAAGTATATCCTAATCCTAACTAATAATTATAAATGTGAAAGTGAGTTTGTTTGTTTATTTGTTTGTTACCTCTTTACGCTTTATCTACTGAACAAATCTTCTTGAAATTTTACATACACATTCTTAGAAGTATTGAAAAGGACATAGGCTACTTTTCATCACAGGAAAAAGCACTGGTCCCGTGGGAAATTTACGCTGGCGAAGCCGCGGGCAATAGCTAGTATTTAATAAAAAACAGAACTCGTTCAATACATCAGATTTGATAGGCTTCCATAGGAAAAGAATGTTGCAATATGTTAAGAAATACTCATTTTATGATGTCATTTGTGTCATGTTGATTTTACCATGAAATCATCAATTAGTACAGTATATTTTTATCACAGTACATTTTAGCAGAAAGTACCTACAACTTTTCATAATGCTAATAGTTATTATTTTTGATATATGGTTTAGTTCAAATTAAATTTGGCTTGAAACTTACCAATAGGCTTGCCAATACGCCATTTCTTCTGCTGAACATCTGTGAATATTATGCCGGGCGGCAATGCTTCGTCCAGCTCACAGAAACTGATATCAAGACTTGGAGGCTCTTCTAAAACCTTCGTCTTTTTCTTAGGCGGCAGCGGCAATTGCGCCACCTCGGTACCTCTTCTAGGCATAACTATAAATCATACGATCAAGTTCAATGCTCTCTAAATTTTACGACCCGACCTGAGGACCCGACTAACCGCACATAGGCTCTGAAAACAAATGACAAACAATAAATCACAATAAAAACAGTGCACTTATAATCTAATAAAGGCCAACGTGCAAGGAAATGTGAGTACAAAATAGAATTAAGGACTTAAAAGTTATTCAACAAACACTTACCTATTGTAGTGTTGTAGAATCAATATAACTTATTTTGTCACGATACAAATGCAGAAACCTAACCGATAGTGGCATTCGCAAACCGTAAGATTTTCATAGGTAAGTATTTGAACTTTATTTCAAGTATTATTGACTAAAATCACACGATAACATCAACTGATTACAATTCCGCCATGTTGTTAGAAATCAACCGATCAATGACAAAATGCCACTATTAGTGTTGCCATTCGTAAAAAAACAGTTGACGTCAAAGTCTGTACACTATTTTTAGGAGAATACCATCCTTTACTGATTACACAAAAGAGAGCTCATGTTTTATGTGACAAGCAAGGCTCGGTCGAAGAGAAAATACGCCATAGAAATTACACTTTATAACAAGAGTAGGTAAGTTACTGCATGCAACTTTTAGAATAGTAGATATACTGAGGTTCATTTTAGAACAGCCTACATTATCTAATCTTTACATCTGAATCAAGAGAACGTTTTGAATAGAACTTTCACTGAGATAGGTTGAGTTCTGACTTAAGTAAGTTATAAAATGTAGTTGATGTACATAAATCAGAGTTGAAGTATGATTAAAAGTAATTACTATTGGACTCTCTCTCTCAGCCTAAAGACGTCCACTGCTGGACAAAGGCCTCCCCCAAGGATTTTATCCGTGGGGGGTTTTGCCATAATCACCACGCTTGGCAGGCGGGTTGGCGATCGCAGTGTGATGGCATAGTACGCGAAAAGATGCTGCTGCCCATCCTCCGGTGTTTTTAATCCCTTAGTCGCCTCTTACGACACCCACGGGAAGAGATGGGTTGGTGCTATTCTAGGACCACACCACAGGCCACACTATTGGACTAATGAGATACATTTATCTGTTGTTAATAATAAATATGATTTATCTATCGTGAAATTAATGTGTCTGCTGACACTCTGCAACTTTCCTTGATTTATATTATTAGCGACTCATCTCGGTTTCGCATGGGTGTATATTACAATCCTCATTCAATCACAGTAGGTATCTGCAGGTAGAAGAATACTGGTGATGGTGAAGCAAGAATATGAGTGATGCCTGTAGTTAGATATTATTCCACTTTCCACTAAAATATAAATTCCAAAGTTTGAATGTGTTTGAGTATTATGTTTGTTACTCAATCACGCAAAATCTACTGAACGGATTTCAATGAAATTGTACTTCCCACGGGAGTGACGAAGGCTTGGGGCGCAGCTAGTATAAGTATTATAAATGCAAAAATTTGGATGTGCGAGAATGTTTGTTATTGTTACTCAATCACGCATTTGTGTGTGAGAATGTTTTTTATTGTTACTCAATCACGCAAATTTTATAACGAACGGTCGAAAACTTTGCCCTTTAAAAAAATAGTTTAAAAGACGAATTCGCACCTACTTAAACTTGTGTAGTGTTTAATTTCTTAGCCTTAACTGAATAAAATAAATTTTTAACTTAACTAAATCCACGCAGACCGTTCTAAAAACAGCTATGCATTTTATGCAGCAATGCAACCCAATATGAACGAAATGCAGGGCGCGTGGGAGGGCGGAGGCTTAGTCCCAGAGTGAACTTTTTTCATTCACGAGTCGCCAGCCTAGCGGGAGGGCTGTGTTTCGTGCAGTGTTCTTCACCGCGCCCGTTCGGTTATCTTAACGCGATGTATCATTGTTTGTCAACAAATATTGACACAGAAATGTATTAGAGTACACAGTTTAGTGGTTCAAAAGACGCACAGTGCTGTTCTCTTTCGTTATGACGTAGGAATTGTTAAGTTAAACTTTGTGAACGAAGATGGATGGCGCGAGCGCGGATTCAGACCACTCTATGACTTGGGAGGACTTTTTCGGTGTGTATTTGAAAGTTTTGAGAATTATTTTTTCTTCTTTTTGTTTTTTTTGCAGCGCTGGCAACACGTCACTAAAACGTCATATGAAAAATAGTGATGTGAAAGCATTTTTTGTAGCATACATTTTTTGACCTACATCTCACCTGATTTTGCCTCGAAATAATAAGTTTAATTTAATCAAAGTTAAGTTTAAGTATACTTATACGTAATATACTTATGCCATACATATTTATATCACACAATGAGTTACTTAGATATTTATTCATAAGTTTTCAAAATAATTTATCCACTTTTTAGTAATAATGGTAAGATAATTTTTGCCAATTTTGCTCAAACGCTGGCAAATAATACCTATGTCAACCTAGAAGCATTTATTGGCTATATAATCAAAGATATTAACCAATAAAGATCCGCAAAATCTGCAAATATACAAAATCGAAGACACAGAACATAAACATAGCAAGTCTCGATTTTGCGCCGAGGGCGAGGGGACAGGTTTGCAAGCCTTGCCCCATAAGGGGCTCGGTGCACTGCACTGGTGGGCCTTATTAAACGTGATCAATCATTACCCGAGGGATTACTACGCACCACTTTTTATGTGATAAACAAGGAATTTATTGTACAAGAAACGTGACTTCTCGCCAGTGTGGGAAATCAATCATCTTTGGAATTTATTTACATGTAATTTTGAGATTTTTCGTAGAAGTTTTACATTTGCAAAATTACTGTCGATGATATGTACTGTAATCTTGAAAAGTCATCTTTTTTGCTGAAAATCACAATTTTTATCCGGTGCGAGGGTAGGTTTTTACTAAAGATTTCCAGTTGCCTTATGTTATAACTGCGACATTGATTAATTTGATCATTCGTTTCTTTAAAAAAATGAAAAAAGTAAAACAATAAAAAAAAGTTTTAGTTTTTTTTATAGCTTTAGCAACACAATCTAGCAAAACATCCAAAAGGTGATGAAGCTGATTTGCACATTCCATTAGTGTGTTTAGTATTCTTTGCACCTACACTCTTGGTTGTTGTTAGCCACTCTAATAGAAGCATACATAGGCAATAACTAATACATGACATGATAACTTCTAATGTTGCTTAATGCGTACGTATGTAAAGGTCATGTGAGTCATACTCGGTGTTTCAACCAGTCTTCCCGTTAGATTCAATATTTTTTGCCTTAAAAAACTGTAGGTCACTCCCGTCTCAATGATGTAAGTATTAGTCGATGATTTCTACATTCTATGACATTCTAGCAGTTACAGGCTTTGTTAGTTGAGTTGAGATCTTTGTTTATAAAGCTATATACTCAAAGGTTAAGACCGAAGAGAAGATGATACCATATGTCTCACATCATTCGAAAACATCATTGTTTCCTACGCCAGTTATGTTTACAAACATTATTGACCAGTTGACAGTTTGTTTGACACGAAAACATGTCATAGGGTAGGTATTAGATAGGTACAGCGAGAAGGTAAAAGATCCCTATTGTTTGACCGTTTCATAAACAGCCAATACGCGCGGACGATGTCAAAATCCGCATAAAACAAATGTAGTTTTCATTACCATCTTACTTTTCCTACTAATATTATAATAACACGTCAAAGCTTGTGAGAATGGATGGACCTTTGATAAAATAAAACTTGTATCCCAAAATGGTACTTTATATCCGAAAATTCCCACGGAAATGGAGCTTCAGGGTGCAGCTAGTCTTTTGTTTAAAATGCCCAAATTCCACAGTTGTAAAACAAAGAAAACAATAGATCGATTCTATATCTACAATTTGAGACAGCCGTTCAACGAGGTTGGATAGTATATTATTAACTCCTTGTTAAACCCAAGTTAAACCGTTGTCTTGTAACCTGTCAAAACCAGGTATTTCCGTTCAAGCTCTATTTCAGACACGCGAATTCGTATTGTTTTAGTGCATTGTCTTTTAGTTATTAGTCATCAAGCCTTTAGTAAACGCACAGCTGGTATTTTGAACTCGGTATTTAAGTACCTACCAATAAGAGTACTTTAACTTTAAAGTTTTTCATAATATCAATGTTTGAAGTCCCACTATTGAATCTTAAAAAAAGGAATTGATTGTCTAAATAAATTCATAATTTTACTATTTTAATTAGTTTAAGTAGGTACTTAGTGTAACTTAATTTCTTAAATCGGTACCGCCAAATGATTTATTGTTTGACTGACCACAACCCTATTTAGATCAATGAAAAAATGCGGTGCTTCCGGTTTCAGAAACTCCATTATCTATGCTAATTCCCGCGCCATTCGAAATTAGAACACTCCGAACATGATTCAATGCCCTATATACACGGACATTCATCATTGATTGTAATCAGTTAATGAAATCTAGCTTTGAATTTAGCGTGTCAAATAGGCGCCGGTGGTCAATAAGTAATACGATACTATTAAGTTTCATGCTAGCCAAACGTTACGGCAAATCGTACATTACTTAATCTTGTCTTGTGTCAAAACATAGCTCATATTAAAACTCAGCAATATACGTTAGATTTGTCGAGGTTTAGCGAGCATAAACTAGTAGATTGAAGCGTTGTCTACCGCTGTGTCGCAACAATGGATCAAGTTTAACCGCGGCAGAGTGCACCGAGGGCATATAACTAGTGGTAAGAAACGTGACTGTCTTCGGAATATGAATAGTTGGTTTTATTTACTGCATTTTATACTAACGACTTCCCTAAGTCCTAGAAATGAAAATGTTACTAAGACATAGCAGTAACTCAACGGCACTCTTCTTGTGTTGTGGGTCCAAAGAAATTATACTGTGGGTCCGGTACCTCTAACCTCTATGAGGTAGTAAGAGAGGTGAATTCGCGGCTGTTGAAACCTGAATATAAGTTTTTTAGCTATCGATGTTTCAGCCACAGACAGAACCAAGAGTCGCAAGACTTTGATGCTTAAGATTTAAGAATTAGAATATAAATTAAAATTCTTTGCTGCATATCTAAACCAGCTTTATGTACTTCAAATCGTAAATGGAAATCGGTAATGTCGCCATTTTCACCTCCAAGGCGGCCTAAAACTTTGATCCAGCTGTCGGAATCATCGTGTTGATTGATAACAATGAATTGCACGTTGACATCCATTTTGATTCGTCGCTGTCAGAAAAGCTTATAGAGGAGGAAGGATATTACATTTTCGAGGAGTTATGATGATTACGACGCAGACGAAAGGAATACTTTTGAATAAATTTACGAGTATATAGATCCAAATAAAGTTTTTTTCTGCAAAGATTTAGTATAGGTACATGTTAAAATGTCCTGTCATGTCCAAAATTTAACAATTCGCATGAATTTCGCTTTATAGAAATATATTTTGGAAAAGAACATAGTACCAAACTATAGTTACCAAATTATAGGTACCTACTATAATTTGGGATTCTACAACAACTAACACAAAATAATCAAAAAATATGTATTTATTTTTGACGGAATGATCTTACCGCGTAATTCATAACCTAAAAACCGTTTTGACAATTAGTGTGGTTCCGTAGGAGCGAGCAGATTGCAACATCGATTGTATGCAGTTGCAACTCTGACCTATGCTAATGAAGCGTTGAGAAAGAGTCGATGCCAACGGCTTCTGAGAAGTTTTCGTTATAAAGACAGAATGTAATTTGCGCGTGGCTGAAATAGGAACTAAACGTGATCCGTATATTAACAGACTTCAAAAAAGGAGACAGTTTGTAATCTTTTTCTTAGATTCAATGATATTATAAAAATGACGTAAACTCAATTTATTCTTACTTGTCCTATTGTGTAAACAATATTCACAGTGCTTTTTGATGAATTACGAGTATATTGATAATAAATCAAATTTAGTTCAAACCTTCTAAAGTAAAACATTTATTAAACACGAAAGTAATTTATTAAAAAAAGACAATGTTAATTTATATTGTTGTAAAATCATAAAAAGACATGGTAAGATTGTTTACATAATAGGACAATTAGGTAAAAACGGACCTTAATATCTTTGCTTAGATTGGCAACATTTATAAACCTCTCAATTTCATGCTTCAACAAACAACGTCCAGAGTACTGGCAAATACTGGCAACCCATGTCCCAGCCTGGACCTGGGCCTGGATCCCGCCTTTCAAGAAAACCAACGATATGTTTACTGACTTTTAATTATTTAAAAAAAGAAACGCACTGAATATTCATCTCTATTCTGGAAAGGCACAATTCAATGTTATTCATACGCATACCTCTATCTTGCAATGCTGTGATCTGTAGCTACGACTATGCCTATGTTGTAACCTAGAAAAAAAAATCCAGGACCATTCTCGGCGTAAATTTCAAATTTTCGCCACCTTTCATAATACACCGTTAACTTATCCCGTTACGAGTATGTATTACAGTATTAGGTAGGTACTCAATATATTGCAGCTATTGCGGCGAGTCGTAAAGTAGTATCAGGGTAATAAACTTACATTTTTCTTTCATACAGTTACTTAGATTGAAAGGTTATTTTATTGCCATTACATGATATGACAACCGAGAGATAATAATTGCTTACGCCTACATAACAGCTAAGCTTAAAGTTTATGTTATTCAGCACATAAATAAATTTATAAATAGATAGATGTAGCATGTAACAGCGAATGGAGTTTTTTTTCAAATGCTCAGATAAAAATCTAAAAATTAATGGCAGGAAGAGTGACAAACGCCCGGAAGGATGTTCGAAAATCAAAAGCGAGTGAAATAAATTTAAAAGTGTAGTGGACAGGAAGCCGTGTTGCTCTAATATTATTATTTCTTGTGCTTGTATGTTTATAAGATTTTTTATTAGCTAGGTACATATTTTCTTTTTTCAATATTTTTTTTATTACCAGCCAGTTCTAATTATCTTGCAATAAACGTCACTACCGCCCATGGTTCACAGAACAACGTTCAACGATGTGTATAATCTTCAGTAATCCTGGTTTATCGCATGGCCGGCCACAGACTGCATTCGCTCTTTATATTTTTTTATTTGTAGGAGTGTTGGCCGTTCACATGCTATGACGTACAAGATCATTGAGCCAAGTTAATTTATACTAAGTGGTGTTTGTTTACAGTGTTTAGACTGATTTGGTTCATTAAAATCATGTCTTTAATCATCGCTGTCGAGTGATCTTGAAACTCGCGGAATATGGAAAGAATTACGGAAACCAGTTCGCCATGGTGGTAATATGAAACAGGCACTCACTAAGAACATAATCATTTGTTTCTATTGCTAGTACCTATGGTGACCCTGGCAGGGCATCTGTCTTCCGCATTTGTGCGTATTACCCATGTATGTCCTACTGTTTTATGCATTTTATGAGATATCAGTATATCAATCAGTACTTGGAGACAATATTGTACCTTAAGGTCTATGCAGAAAGCTATTTAGTGGCAAAAACTCATCAATCAATAGCAGATACAAAACGGCATTTAATTGAACATAGAGACTTCTCTCTTATACACCTAGGTATGGTAAGGTTCTACATCGAGCTCAATCTCCTTGGGCCACGGCCCTGGCAAAATGTATATTTACTTAGGTACGTATAGCGCAGTGTATTTTTTCTTTGCTATGAATTAAAATATTTCAGAATGTGGCAACTTGCTCAAACCAGCCAGTCTCATTTCATTTGTGAAGTTTAAATAATGCTTCGCCATGATAATTTGAATTTCGAATCTGAATTCTAATAATAAGTATTTTATAATAATAATTTTGTTAAGTAACTTGGGAACACACTTATGAGATTCTTATCTTTTTAGAACAAAATAATGGAGTACTTTGGGAACAACCCTAAAAAACTACCACTTTTTTTTCAAATGCTCCAAAAAATAAACTTATTTAGACAGATGCTATTTTTTTTACCTAACTATCAGTTCCTTTGTTTTTGGACAAAAGGGTCGATACGCATGCGCGGAAATGCAGACGATGTCTAGACAGGGTGGATAATAAGCATATGTACAGAACATTAACCAAAATAACATGACCTTGGCTCCCTGAGGCTATGTCGTTGACAATAGAAGGTGCAGAGGTCAGGATGGAATGGTTTTCAAAAACGTCAGTGGAGATTCCGCCGACCTTGGCTTGAGGCCAATGTCTGATTGTAATAGTTTACTTTAAGAGGAAGTTGTCATATCAATGGAATCAATATATAAATAACTAGCGCCTCGCCCTGGCTTCGCTTTTGAGGTAAGTACATACATACATTTTAGCCTATGTCATTCAGGTAATCTAGCTTTCTATTGATGAAAGAATTATTGAAATCCAAACCAACATAAAAACACATCCTATTTATAATATTAGTAGGTGTGATTAGAGTTGTGTCGCCGAGAAATTTCTTGTTCCTGAAAATTCTCAGAAATTTCTCAGGTTTTAGGAAAATTTTCCGCTCTCGAGAATATTTCCGAGAAATTTCCAAGAAACTTTTGGCTGTTTTTTTGAAAATTTCGGGAACGGCACATCACGAGATTTGATCAATATTGAATACAACACAACCAGAACACAATTACATGAAAGATGAAATTAAAATTTATTTGATAGTACATAATTAGGTAATGTAACAATTAGGAAAAAAAAGTACTTGTACATTAATGTCTGAATGAAATAAAAGGCAAATCTGAAGATGTTGAATCGGAAGAAGTATGCGGATAAGATGAGGATTAGGTTTCATATGAAAAATGTTTAGTGGGTCACAAATAATGAAGTTTCGTTTATTCTACGTGTATTTATTGCTAGTATTTTTTTTATCTTAGTAGATAGAAGGTCGTCAATAACATTTAGCAGACTTTACTATGGAACCAAGCACATGCGGGCTAAATGATAAGACACCCGCCAGCGCAACAAACATATCTTTGGCAGGAAAACGGGGGTGCGTTTTATTATCAAGGGTGTGGAAAGATAGAACACAGGGTTGACTCACCCTTGTAAAATGACACACAAAAAAATTTATTGGGAACTACTTACTATTAAATCTTTGTAAAAAACCATAAGTAAATTGACGTGGCAACTGGCAACACACAAACAGCGCAATTTATTCGCTCTAAATTTGAAATATTTTTAATATATAACATGTAAATGTAATACTGGCATGCAATGATTTATTCTTTTTCTGGCTAATACTTAGGGAGTTTATGTCGTCAGCTGTCAAAAATTCAGAATGTTACATATAAAGCAAATCATCAATCATCCTTACGGCCTTATTTATATGATGTTAGGTTTCAATTTCTTTGTGGAGCAATATTTGAGTAATATCTTGTTTGACAAGGCCAGACAGTATTCCTCGAAAAGTCCTTATTCCCGGCTGATTTTTTCTTTGTTTCGTCGTGTCTCGTGAATTCGAATTATGCGGCGGCGGCGACATTCAATTCATTTTAATTTTAAAAAGTCTGATGTCGAAATGTTACAGATTATTTTTCTTCTTTTATTCGTATGAATGTTAATGAATAAATAAAATGTACACGATTACCTTGTGGCACGTACTACATACATTTATTTTGATTGTAGTCTGACGTGCACATACCCATAGAAAAAAAAAAATATAATAAAAAAATCTTCTACCTTTATGGATGTGCAAGAAGATGTCGTCACGTCAAGTGACATTTAATCTATAAATCTACTAAAGAATGAGAGTCGTTTGTTTTTTTGTACTTTTTAAATATACTTACCATGTCATTAGTTGGTTGAAAAAATACGACATGGATAAAAATCTAGAAAAAAATTACCTTATAAGAAAACGTGCGTGTCGTTACGTAAGAAGACCATGTTATTAATTCATTGTTAACGACAAGAAACGTGATTGTAATTATAACGTTATGAAATAGTAGGAGCAGCTGTTAAATTGCTATGTTGTTTGTGATCACGTGACAGGTGACGAAGCTTGTAAAAAGAAATCAATGTTTGATATAGGTAACCACCCACAAGCTAACCAGCTTGTTATGCTATTAGTAAATTATAAACTAAGTAGGCAAAGGCTTGAGGCGAATTAATTTATTTTAAAAGCCTCGATCTTATGAGTTAAAGACTATGGTTAAACCATGGAAGTAGTTGTATGTAAGTACTTATTACTTCCATGGGTTAAACATGTCTATGGGATAGTCCCTTTGCCTTTCCTCACGGATAAAGAAACCAAAAAAAAATATGTATATGGGATAGAATGTAGTTGCAAAATTTATAAATAGAATTTAGTGTCTAGATGTATTTTAGTTTTAGTAGTTATCTCTGGTACCATGGCTGTATGGGCTTTAGATCCCTTTGCCTTTCCTCACGGATAAAGAAACCAAAAAAAATATCTCTGGTACCACAATATTTTGAGCCAGTTGCTTTTTTGGTTGATGGTCGTTTTTTTAAATAAAAAAATTAAAATTTAACTATATGTGTGTAAGTATATAAAAAAGAAGAACTTAGGGATATTAAACGAACGACGTAGAAATAATATCATTCTGTTAGTATAATACAACTTCTAAAAACAAAACAGTAAAAAAGGTCGTAAAATTTGCTTTATCTTAAAAAGATAGCGAGACACTTTTAATTTTCGAACTATAAAAAAAAGAATTTCGAATTTCGCCTGTCAACCCTGCCGACGACGCCGGCCGGGGAAGGAGTCAACCGTTTGGGATAGGTCGGACCGGTCTCGGTCGATACCGTCGTTTACGACTTGTAACAAAATGTAGTTTTACTGTTCTCTTGTCCTAAACCGGCGGAGGTGTTAACACATTTGAAACTTAATTAATAAGACAGTGAAGTTAATTTAACTACCTAACGGTAATAACATTTGCTGTATTTAGCTAAAGCTATTTATTGTGCAAGCTGTAGTTTTCATTTTCAATAAACTTTCAACATAGGTTTGTATTTACATGACTAAGCATTCATTAACATTTTAGTATATACACGTACTTATTTCATAAGTACTTGTAAGATACAATTTACTTCTTCCTGGTTGCAACGATATGAAATCTTGCTTAATAAGTTATAAGAAAAGATTTCTTAGAATCACTATACCGTTCTTAAAATTTGACTTAACCCCGAACATAGGCCGAAAAGATTTATAAAGGGTTACTTTAATTACGTTAACAGCCGTCAAAATAAACGAAAACATTGTGGGTAAAACGGAACGGACACGAAGTGGATTAGTTTAGCGCTATTTCATTGATTTATTGCAAAGCACCCCTGTGACCGCACACAACACAATAGAACATTACTCTCCTAGGGTAACGGAACGCAATTTGCCACAGACTATTACAGGCGAAATATTTTTACTTCCATTTGTCTCTAACTCTGGACCATAGAGTCCAAAATCTTTTACTGGAGAAAAATGAAAAGGCAAACTTAATTTAGTGCTCTTAAAAACAACATATTCGTTACCAACTTAACAAGAACTGCGATAGTTTTAGTTAGTATCGTGAAAAAGTTCTTGGATTTCTGGTTATTAGTAAATTCTGAGTACAGTTGTATTATTTCGATAATACAAGACTTATTATAGCTTACAGCTATTTTGAGCTTTTGTACAACGAAATAGAGTTCTATATCGTTTTTCATATTGATTTAAAGCCTCGTGGGAAACAAAAGTTAAACATTTTTATTTCGTATTGTTTGGGGTAGGACTTGGGAGTGTTTGCAGAAATACGTTTCGTTTTACTGCGTCTGAGTGGACGCGACGGAGGAACATGTTGGTCTAGATTTAATACATAATAAATAATTACATGCTACATTTCCCCCCATCTTGACGAAACAATGACTTCAAAAAAATCCATCTCTGCTTATATTTTCAGGGGATAATTAGGAGACATATTTCTTTTTTTGTATCGACGAGAACTAGGTACCTAGTAAACATAATCACAATACAAATTGGCTAGTTTTAATTAAATCAACATAGTAGTTGTTAGTCAGTAAAGACCATAAAGTTAGAAAACAAAAAATGATTTTTTTTCTATGTCTATGGTAAAGACAGATCTCTCAAACAGTAATAAATCGAGACGAACGTGCAATGTTTACATAACACCACAAATAGAGATCCGACACTGTCGGAAACAGGGGTAATGACCCCGTGAATAAATAGCACTGTTATGGCCAAAGCAGAATTGCCACATTTAGCAACGGTGATCGGTCTTCTCGTATGTTCTTGTGGCTACAAAGATGTCAGATTCTTAGCATACAAGAGACTGAGACCAGACTAGTGTTAAATAATCTGTGACTAGGGTTGCCAGGTCGCCAAACCTAATAGCCGGACAGACCAGCCAGTTTGGCCGGACATTTGGGTAGAAAGGCCGGACATCCTACATTATTGAGGATTTTGTCTCAGTATTAATAGGTACGACAAAAAAATTGTATGTAAAATCAAGCTTTTTGGTAATACCGACAGAGCGCAGGGGGGTGCAATATAAAAAGCCTAACAAAAGCCGGGCAGGCCGGACACCGTTTATTTTGGCCGGACACGCAATCAAAAAGCCTACCTATGTCCGGCTTTATCCGGACGCCTGGCAACCCTATCTGTGACTAACGGCTACAACCATTGGAGCCTTTTTTGTAATAAAATAAAGAGGGAAGAGTTCATTATGATACATTAAATATGCGAATATATGATAGACCGGAGATCGACTAGTAGTAGTCTTTTTCTCGAACGAACCAAACGAAGCCGCGGTGCCTCGTTCTTGCACTATCATCAGCTCCATGCCTTAAAAATATTTAATTGTCATTTGATTTACACATTCATGCCACGGACCGAAAAGAGATAAAGGTTTTTAAGCATAAAAAAGTTTTTTTTATTATATGGCATGCAAAATTTTAAAATTTTGCATTTGGTGCAAGCAAATCAAATTGAAAGCTTGTCATAAAAATAAATAAATAAGAATTTTAAACCATGAATTTTAATTAAACAAATATCATAAAAAAATACATGGTAAACAAAATAAAGTTTTCTGGTGGTACATAATTTTTAATATACTACTTTTTAATAATATTAAACAAAGTCGCTACGCTGCGTCTGCATTATATCTTTTAAATTACACAACGGAATTAGATGCGTTTTTTCTCTGTCATTCAGATTATTTCTTACTTTTAGATAATTACCAATGCAAAGCCGCCTAGCCAGGTTACTATATTTTAATTAAATTGCCTTAAACATCCCTAAAAGTACTTGGAAATAAAAAAAATATACAATAGTATAATAAAAATCCAAAGAGGAGGGAGCGGCATGTCATTGAACTTGAACCATAATGAGGGGCGCGCCCGAATGTCCCAATCGATAGCTGGAAATGAGGGAATTATCGACAGAACTATACGACTCTACAAATTATGTTATTATGTGCCTGCCACTTAGTTCTAGTTAAGAGTCCATAATCAACTTCTGTATACTTACAAGTACTTTTCAACAATTCGATTGTTTCTGGTGATTTTTTTTCCTGGAAGTTATAATCTAGGACCAGAAATGGGTTTATGCCGGGATTAAATGGGAAGAAAAGATTTTTGCCCGACGTAAATCCCTAGGTGTGCTTACGGCCGGGAATAAACGGGCTAAAACTGTTCTTCCCGGCGTAAACCCATCTCTGTCTAGGACTAAAAGAAAAAAAAACATAATCATTTACCGACTATTCATAAAAAAGTTAATGGACATTTTAATTAAAATATGTTTTGTCTTGTTCTTGCAATGTCAAATATTGGAAAGAGAGATAAGGACATACTTATTTTAACTGAAATGTTCGTTAACTTTTTTATGAATATAACGGTTAGTATATAGGTGATTCACATTGACACTTCAAACCCTTAGCACACTTTATACCTACTACAGATGCCTTATAGGGTCATGTCATGTATGAATATAGGTTTTATGGAAAAGTGTAGCAGCGGAAGGGTTAATTTTCTATATCCTACCCATAGAAATATCCTACCTATTCTAAAATCTTCATGAATCCCACTAATAATAAATGTGAAAGCTTGAATGTGAGTTTGTGAATATGTTTGTTACTCAATCACTCAAAATCTTCTGGACAGAATTCAATGAAATTTGGTACACGCACAACTATATGTCTATAAAACGTGTAACATACAACATGTGTGTTGCAATGGAATACACAAAGAGCCAATGGCAAATTGTAATTCTGTTCGCTGGACAATAATTTATTAACAGTTTATTTATGAATCTGTTCCGATAATAAGTTGCACTGTTTTTATTCAGGGCACGGATTAAATAATCAGCCTGTACACGTTTGGACAGAGAAAAGTAAACATTCGATCGATATTGATATAACAATATTGTTGAATCATGTAGCAGCTTCTTTAAGCACTAACACAAATGTTTTATTCACAATATTCGCTGAAAATAAAGGTGTTATTTGTAATTAACACTTAAATTTGCACAGTGGGATCTAATTACCAAAAAAATTCTAATTGCGTAACACGATAGGTTCTTACCATAAACCATCTAGAAGAAATCATTTAACCGACAGTAAAAATTACATGAGTGTATGCATTGAAGCTATAAATATAAAAGTGATATTATTGCCTATTTTCGAAAAAAAAATGACGAAATTCATTTTACGTGACATGGTACGGTAAAAATAAAGTCTTCGTTAAAATAAATAACTTACGAGTATCTGAAATAATTGATACAAGTATAGTATGCACCATGCATCTCAAGTTCAATCAACGCTCATTCAAGTTAAGTCAATAAGGGTCTTTGGTCGGTTCGCACCTTAAGCGATTCGAACCCCGGTGCGAATCACCCAAGAGCCATTTTTGAATGGGTTCTTTCACATCACAGTGGTTGGAGCGGTGCAATTGGATCCTACCACATTAGTGCGAAAAACCCATTCAAAAAGGGCGATTCGCACCGCAGGCCCAGTTCGAATCGATTGTGGTGCGAAACTCCAAAGACCCGTTTCATCATCATCGTCAGCCTTCCATGACCCACTGCTGGGTATAAGCCTCCTTTTGTCTACGCCAACCTTCTCTATCCTGGACCATCGCAATCCAGTCTTTCTTATCGAGTGTATTATATTACTAACACTGGTGTCAGATTTTATTCAAGTCACCTAAAGGCATCTGACATGACTTTTACGACTACCGCCATCAGTAGCCGTATACACTAGTTAACTAAACAGTCAGTCGATGTGCAGGTTCCCCACGATGTTTTCCTAACCGAAAGCAGGTGGTGGTCTATGAGAAAACTACCATACATGAGTCAGATTGGTTTACAAACTCATGTGACACAGGAAGGATTTGAACCAGGGTCCTCAGGTCAGGCGTGTGTCATTACCACTTGGTCACCACCGCTTCGCAATCCAGTTCTTGCCAACAAACGACCCATTTATAAATAAAATATCTTGTGTCCCGTGACCGTGCCCTGCAGTGTATTCTGAAGGGAACTAAGTCGTGGCCCCGTGTCGTGGACTAACTAAACAAAACACTGTTGAATATTGTAAGAGGATTGTACAATGTACACTGGCGTGTGAATTTGATCGTGTGTGGTTTTTTAATTTTCTGAAGTTGCAAGCTTTTGTACCTACTGTTAAGCACCTGTATACTTCCCATCATGTAAAAAGGCCGCTGGTAGGGTGAGGAGGGGGTGAAACTTGCGCATCAGTCGTACCCGACTGACTAACCAATCGCGCGCCGGATGAGACCCAACAACTGTTACTGTTTAACAACTGTAGCAATTATCTATACATATAATAAAACAGTAAAAATATTTTGTCTGTACATTTAGTATTTTTGACTGAAATGGATAGAGGGACAGAAATAATAGAAAGCAAAAATATTTTTTTGGAATTTCTTGTCTGTCTGTCTGTCTGTACGTATGTACGCGTTTCACGCAAAAACTACTGGACGGATTTGAATGAAACTTTTTTTGTTATATAGCTATTAAGCCTGGGCAACATATAGACTATAATTGATTTTGAAAACTGGAACACCTGATGAAGAACCATAACAGAACAGCTAAACTATAAGAAATATGGAAATGGTACCTTAGCAAAAGTTTATCAATCTGACGAGCATTTTCTGTTGACGTATATAAATCGAAGATCAGGATGATCTGATGAAGAACTCCAAGAGACCAGCTACACTATTACATATATGGAAATGGCGCCTTAGCAAAAGTTATTCAACCTGATGAGCATTTTCTACTGACGAATAAATATTAAAGATCTGGAACATCTGTTCCCGTTCATCAACATTTATTCCCGCGGGACAACGGCTGAAATTTTGAGTACTGGAGTTTAGGTTACTACGCGGGCAACAGCTAGTATATTTATAATAATATTTATAGATATTCCAAAGCTGTAATGTTCTCCAAATAAAATAATAAATAATAATAGAGCCGCCCGACCCCCGCTCACCGCATAGACCGATATCGCCTACCGCGCAGCTTAACCGCCAGCGGACTTTTTACGTGACGGGAACTATACCTCTGGGTTTGACTGAATATTTCAACTGAAATATTGTTACGATTGTTATCTGTTGTGTATATCTTAATAAAGACATAAATAACATACATAGAAAGAATCACGTCTTTATCCCTTACGGGGTAGACAGAGCTAGGAGTCGTGAAACTCGAAGAAACAAAATAATCCTACTAATACATATATAAATAAAATAAAAATAATAGTTTTAAATTAAATTAATTAATGAATTAATTTTAATTTTATGTAATTTTGACTAGTATAATTTTATCTCGAGCGACTGACATGAATTTAATTAATGTTTTTTTATGGGTCTTCGTAGTTGCCTGAATTAAACGGATTTAATTTTATTTTTTTATTTTAAATAAGTACATAAACAGGATGAATTCAAAACATTGGCAAAATGTGAACTGGCTTTGATATCTCCAAAAAAAAAAATCAGCTGTTCTATAATATTCTACAAACCTACCTACTCGTCTAAAGGGTTTTTCAAAATCAATTTATGATTAGATACAAAAACGAAAATAAAATTTAAATCTAAACTTAATTCTGTCTCGTATAAACGTATCATATGACATTATGTTTTCTATATTATGCTTATCTAGGCTACACGTGTTTTTGTTTGAGCACGAACACTACTTTTATAGAGTTTGATCAAACAACATGAATCATAGTCATATAAAGTGATAAATATTAAAATTAAGATCAAAAATAACATTGCTGAAATAAAACGCATAGTATTTAGTACTAGCCGCGCCCCGGGGCTTCGCTCCCGTGGGAATTTCGGGATAAAAAATACCCTATGTGCTTTTCCCGGTATTTTTCTACTCGTATACCAAATTTCATCGAAATCCATTCAGTAGATTTTGAGTGATTGAAAAACAAACATCCTCACAGCATAATGCAAAGCATCCAAAATTTCTGTCTACTGAACGTATAAAAATTTGGTTAGATACAAATAAAACTGGGGGCAAATAAAACTGATCCTCCTCACCGAACCCTATGTCAGGGAGTCAGGTTCATCTGCCTCTGATTGTACATAAAGATAAAGACTGTATAGCAAATTGCCTTTATCGTAAAATCAAAAGACTCTTTATGGCAAATAGCTAGTAAAATAACTTGTTTGAAAGATCCTAACTAAAGGGAATTAAAAGTTATGTCATTTAGATACCAGCAACCGACGTACCTAGCTCTATGCCAGCAACTGATATTTGGTGAAACTATCCTCATCATTTGAACAATGCCAAGCGTACTTAGATTTTTTTAAATCAACGTATCGTTATTAAATCAAGGCATTACTCAACCAAGTACAAAAAGAAGCGTAGGCGTGTGTTGATACTGGCTGTTTTTGCGGCAATTCTATTGTTGTCTCTGCTTGGCTTCGCACCATCATCTGTGGGCGGAAGTGTACAATAATGTAAGTACAGTGATTCTAAAATTAAATTTAAATGTGAACCTTAGATTATGAGCTCTCTGGATGAAGTTACTCGCGTTCTACCAACTTAAGAATATATAATTATATCTAACTGGTTTTATCCTGGTTGCTCTGAGTTGCCAGTGCTTTATTTAGCATTTCTTCCAGACATCCCAACTAATATTATAAATGCAAAAGAGGTTTATTTGTTTGTTACCTCTTCAGATTTTATCTACTGAACCAATCTTCCTGATATTACGTATGCATACACATAGTTAGAAGTACTGAGAAGGACATTCCGGGAAAAACCCGCTGTTTTCGTGGGAAATTCACGCGGGCGAACCCGCGGGCAAAAGCTAGTAGGTACTGTAACGTGCGAAGCCGCACAGCAGGTCGTTAGTTCGAAGCAAAGAAACGGGACACTGCGTCGGCGCACTCGTTCGCCCACGCGGTGTTGGCTACAAGACACCAACATGCTATAATTAAATAGTGCAACGATGCAACCATAATAGTCTAACTGTTTTGAACGAATTCTGTGTAAGCTCGCTACATCGTAGACCTCATCTCTGTCCTCGGACAAGATCGTGGTCAACAGCAAACCCATCTCTAAAACACATCTCTAATAAAAAAAAAACATGTCAAAATTTGACTTGCATTGTATTCGTAGAAGTTTATTTGTTATAAGTAATTGAACAAATTAATTAAAAAAATATAATAATAATAGTAATTATAATATTTGTAGTAGATGTGTATGGAATCGACTCTACATGAAAATATGACTTTGGCGCAAAATGTCTCTTTCGCAAAATGTCCCCCAGTCTTATAATGTCTTTCAAAGTCAAAGTCAATTATTTTTATTTAAATAGGCTTAAAAATAGCACTTTAAACTCGTCAAATTCTTGTTTTTTAGTAACTTGACGTCATAAAATTACTTGAAGCTAAGGTTACCACCGCCTCCAAAGCACAAGTGGAGAAGAGGCGGCGCAACAAACTCCACTGCTGCATTTTCTCCAAAGAAGACACTTTACAACATATGTCTTACAATTAAATGACTGTGTATGTGGACGAATATACATTGAATATTTATATGAAATGTCAAATTTATAAATTAGTCTCTTTCTCGTAATGTCTCTTTCGCAGAATACCTCTTTCGCAAAATGTCGCGATAGGGACTTAGAATAAAGTTTCGATTATCATAGCAAAATCATTTATGAAAGTAGTTAGAAAAATTGTAGGAGAATAATTTTATCTATTTTTTTCTGTATCAAAAGTATATTTTAAGTAACTTTGGAAAGTTGCTCGCTCATTTTTGGCTGCCATTTTCTAACAGCAGTTCTGAAGGTTTGTCGAATTTCCAATAATTTTATTTTATTCATTTTATATTACAATACTTACTTACTCCGCTGGCTCAGTGACCCCAAAGTGGATCTTGGCCTCCGAAACGAGAGAGCGCCATAGACTTCTATTCTGCACGATGGCTCCCCAGTTATCTGCTCCCAATTAATGCATATGTCAAAGACAGACACAGGTCCGAATGGAATGCACAGGATGGACTTACACATTCAAAGGCAATGCTTGGTGAAAGCAACACCAGGTGGCTCAAAGAGATCTGCATCTGCAAGTGTAGCAGAATACAGACAAGAATTCTAATTGGGGCCTTGACTGGACACTTTAAACATCGCAGTCACCTCTACAAATTAAAACTTGTCAACAGCACTCTGTGCAGGGCCTGTGCAGAAGCAGAGGAGTCCATGAAACACATTTTGTGTTATTGTGACTCGTTGGCAAACAAGCGAATGGACCTCCTGGGATCAGCATATCCGGCCCTGGAGGACTATAGGCACTTTGCAACAGGTGATATTCTGAAGGTCATGCAGTCCTTCTTCAGAATTCCCTATATATATAATCCGGATAAGTAAGGCATTGGGGTAAGTACAAAAAAACCCAAGGTTTGAAGTACTTCTGGACCTCGGACCCCGCGTGTTAAGATAAGATATCCGCTCCCGGCTCACGCATATCAGCCTCCACAGTATCTCTTCACTGACGTATGACAATGCTTTAATAAATCTCATAAGTAATATCCAAATTTTCATTTTTTTTTGTGTTTTCCGATCAAATAGTGAAGTCAAACAAATTAAATAGTTTAATATCAGCTTCCTCTTAAACTAACAAACTTAACACCTGGTCGGTGGCCTGTCAAACTTCATTGAGCATTAGACCATATTCATATCTATTATTGTGAACTTTCTAAGTGACGCAATGAGCCTTACAAGAAAAATACTTTCGTTTCGTAATGATAGTGACACTTTACACTGGTTCACTCCTTCTAAATCTTATAATAAACGCTTTAACAAGAAAAGACATACGATTATCTCGAATCAATGCAATTCACAAAACGATATAATAACAAAAATAATATACCCAGTAAAATTCTTATTGCTTAAGTTTGTTTTTAACCTAAACTTACATGTCGTAGGTATTCAATTACATTAGATTTTTTTTGGTTGTTATGGCACTATGATCAATACTTAGAAGAATTCAATTCAATATCAATAAGTATTCTCAAATTTAATAATAATTTATTTAAAACTTTATTAAATCAAAATGATACAATGGTATAAAAGACGGACTTAACGCTAACAGCATTCTCAATTTTTTTTTTTTATTCTCAATTTTAATAGCTGTGTGTAGAAATGGTAATGCTTCTATCTTTTAATGTATAATTTATTGTATCTTTTAATTTTTGTTTTTAATATCCACTAATTGTCGACTATAGAGATCAATGATGTCAAAAATACTATAATAGCCTCCATTTCGCATTCACCGCGCGCCATGTCGCAACGCCATGGAATGGAACCATAATATTTAAATTGACACTTTTTCTCGCTTCTATCTCGCGGCTATGATATATCGTTACATACAGCCAATCCATATTCGTGAGCTTTCATACACGACAACACGAGGACTCGTTTTAACTCGCTACTTTCACTCAAGTTCAATGACAAGTGATGTAACTGGTTAATAAGGTTAAAGTTAATTAAGTATTGATAAAATTTAAACATTGAAGTTTAAATGTTTCCTTTATTTGCTCTATTAAAGTTTTCCTTTACCATAATTATAAATTCTATAATTTTTTTACTTACCCAGTACATGTATATATGTACTTATATGTCTTGAATTTTTTAACGTTACGATTTCAACTACAGTCTTTGTTAATGTAAAGTTACTTATCGTAACGGCTGACGTTTTCTTTTCTTGATAGAGTTGCATCCATCGTGTCATACCTAGCAAGAGCAGAAAAAAAAAACATCATCAACAGTCTTCCGTGACCTGCTGGGTATAGGCCTCCGTCTACGCCAACCTTCTCTGTCCTGGGCTGGGCCATACTACTCCAGTAGTTGCCAGCCATGGATCAAAAAATATTATAAGTCTTATGTTGCCAGCAATATTCTTAACATCGTCTAACGATGAAAAAATATAGACCGCGGTTTAAATTACCTAATTTTTTTTTGACAGAACGTGTTTAAATGTAGATTAAGTAATTAAATTGACAGACGCGCGTTACTAATGGCGCGAAATTAAATGTCACTTCGATGTTGGCAATCCTGCCTGTTAAGGGGGAGCTTCGAGATTCAAATGTTTGTGACAGCGATAGTAATTGAATTATTCTGAAATTGAAAATTAACTTCAGCGAAAAGGGGTGAGCGCTTACGATAGTTAATGCATTGAAGACGTTCAAGAGACGATATTTCGATGATCACCTCAGTAATAGTAGACATTTAATTTTAACGTTCAAGGCTTCCTAATATGAGATAAACGTGATTTGATTATATTGTGTTTATATCTTATAGAGCTAGAAAAAAAAGATTTTTTTTCTATGTCTATGGTTTATCTTATATTATCTTAACACACGGCGTCCGAGATCAAGTAGGAAGTACTTCAAACCTTGGTTTTATTGTACTAACCCCAATGCCTTACTGAATGATATTGTGTTTAAAAACACATGTAAACAGTACTATGCAGATAAAAGAGCACACATATGAAGTGCATAAAAATCCTTTGATAAGATTAAATTTATTTGCTAAAGCTGTAGAGAATGAGGTTATCTAAAACAGAAAGGATTACGCCATTTAAACAATGATTATATTTTATGCTAGCACTTCAACCTAGCTTTAATAGATAGTTAAAACAAAACAGGATCAGATATTTATAAATAGATGAAATAAGTATAGGTACTTATTTATTTTTCACCTCAGACGCAAATAAAGGGGTGTTAAAAGTTTGACGTGTCTATGTATCTGTATGTTGCATCGTAGCTCCCAAACGGTTGAACCAATTTTACAAGTACAGATACAGAATCACGTCTTTATTCATTATAAGGGTAGACAGAGCCTGGACCAATTTTGATCTAGTTTTTTGTTTCAAAAGTGACTTAATCGAGATTTTTAGCCGTAATTCATGGAAATCGGTTTAGCCGTTTAGGAGTAATCAGCATTTTATCAATGTGATGTTGTGGTATTTCGTAGTAATGTATATAGGTAAGGTATTATTTAAACAATCCGTTTATTGACAATTTATTAGATACAAATGATTTTATTTCGTGTATCAAAATAGCTTCCCCTTTTCACTCAGGATTATATAGTCCAGTTTTTAACGAGTCGAGATTAAAATTATCATTTAAAGCGTCTTGTCACACGTTCTCGTTTCAAATCGGCACTTTCGCACACGCCACTTACGTGCCTAGCCTAGATATAAATAAAAAAAAATATTTGCGCCCAGTTAGCCCTTGTTCTAAAATTAAAATACCTAAGGTCTTTTATAAATTTTTCTAACTAGTCTATGACACTGATTTTAAATTTATATTTGCCTAAAACAGTTTGCATAATTTACTTAAAAAAATTAAGATTTGAAGTTGGAATTAATCTTGTGGCGCTATGTTGCCAGAAGTAAAAATTATAAGGTAACTACGCTTTTATTTGTATTTATGGTGTATGTAAATTCATGTCGCCGGCAGATTATAAGTAGTATGCAAAAGGTTTAGCTGATATTATCAGGAGAGAAATGCGGCCATGAATATTTACGTTTGCACACTCGTGACTGAGCTATGACGAATAAAAAAATAAGTGTACAAAGATATAGTGAGAGACGTGAGAGTTCTAATAAAGATATAATGAATGACTGACAAAATCATGAACACCTAACATGATTTTAGAAATTGTATACGAGTGTACTATCTTGTACTAACTCAATCGTAACTACTCGTGCAAAAGTGCTATCGACATAAAATAGTAATAGTCTCATTTAAAAGCTAATCATGAAGACAACAATAATATAGGAAAGATGTTTCAATATGAAGGGCAAAAAAAAAAAACGTAAAACCAAAAAAAAAATATATTTTTGTATTTTTTAGAATTATTAGCTTCTTGTGAATAAACTATTTTTATTTTAAAACGAAAGTTAAAGAAAAAAATAATTAAAAAAAGTTTTGAGCGGTGATTCTGATTTGTCCATAAAAATGCTTTAAATTATAAGGCTCCGACAGAGATGACGGGACACATTTTGATTAATTAATCAATAATTATACAACGATTTTAATTCTAGTCATGGACTATCAGTTTGCATATGTTTTTTATGATAATGCCCCATTGGTTGAGGCATAACAAATATTGTTATTGCGATACCCGTATTGTGGTATAGGTTTGTTAAGTACCTAATTAAAGGGAATGGAGATTTTTCGCATTTAATATGCTAATACATATAAAATGCAGAATGATTATGAATACATAGGTAATATAAAAGGTATTAAACGAATAGATACGTGTATAAGTTTTTATTTTTGCACCTACCTATTACTTATCTCAGTTTATTAGGAACCACTCTATTCAAAATGTCACTTTAATTTTTAAGTGGCTTGTCTTTCTGATTTTTTTTCTCTGTTTTTAGTAAGCGGGGCGCCATTATTAAATGCAATTATTTTTGCGTATAAGTGCGAATTACCAGATAAAAATCTTGAATTTAAAAAGTCAACTCCAAGAAATAATGCTGGCAGGCAAATTTATTTTCGTAAAAGGAATATTGACGCAAAATTGCTAGGTCTCCATCTCCAAGTTTTTAACTTTTATTAAGACGAGCGGCCTGGCAGGTTAGTCATGCATTCTTGTGTAATTTGCATGCTAGTGTTGTATGCAAATCCTGCATAGTTGCAAGTCGTGATCGGAATAAGGAATACGTTCCCTAGGGACTGGCAGGAAATGATTTCACTTTTGTTTCGAAAGTGAAACACGGAGTGGGATAGTTAACTATTTCCTAGAGAATGTTACTGAAAAAAATAATTTATTTTATTACAATTGCAAGCTTAATATTATATCTATCTAAATTGCACAAAAGTAGGCAAAGGAATGCCTCAGCTTGTGCTGTCCCCAACTATGAGTTGGAGACCACGCTGATTTTCAGGAAAAAAGAGCAACCAATCATTATGTTTGTCGATTCTTTTTATTTAGAGAAGTTAAGACGCTGTCATTGAAAACGGCGCCGAAAACATGATGAATGGACATATACTTACATTCTTACATTGTATTTATAACCTCGTTTTTTGGTCAAATATAATAGGTATGTAAAACAAAGCTTGGTACTTGAACAAAACTATACAATCTGCGGAATTGTAACTATAAATTAAACATTTTCCATTCGTATAAAGAGATAAACTTGAGATTATTGGAAGAAGCATTGGATAAGGTGAATATTTATGGAATACAAGAAATCAAATATGGCAATACCACTCGCTGCATACAAAGACTTATAAATAGGTGTCGTAAGCTGAATACACATTAGCGAAGTACTAATTAAAAAATAAGTATTTCAAAATATAATTTAATGTCGGGAAGCATATCTATAAACCAAGACCGGAAAGATGTTCGAAAATCAAACTAAAAAGTTCTTAAAAAGTGCGCTCGCTTTTTGTTTTCTTTTTATGGCCATAAACAGAAACAAGCTAATTATTTAAAAATAAAAAACACGACTGACATCTTACATAGCCTATGTCATTCGGGCTAATGCAAGGAATCTAACAATACCTCTCACATCAAAATCTGTTAAGCCGTTCAGGACTTATGGTGGAATAAAGAAATTACATACATACATACATGAACCCTGAAAACATAACACTCCTTTTTTGGTCAGTCGTGTAAAAAATTAGTTAGCCATGGCTGAACGTACTGTGACACCTGACTTTAACAAAATACATAAAAAAAAACTTTTGCACTTTTTTTTTCTTAGCTTTATTAGGATTTACCCTTTTTTAGTCATATCTATGTTTAAACCGTAGACTTATAATTTACTCACGGTTAAACCTTTATACCTACTATGTTAGCTTAGTATTATACTAAGCTCACTAAGCTTAATACCCGTATGTGCCCTACACCTAAGCACAATGTAAACAAAGAAGCAGGAAGCCACTAAGCGTGCGTTATATATCAGCATCCAATATTTTATATATAGTACTCGTACAGCCAACTGCAGTAAAATTCACCCAGTATAGACCTCTAAGCTGCGGTAATAGAGGTGAATTTCCAAAGTATTTAAATTGATTTGATTACTGTACAAATAAATGGCATTCAACACGTTTCGCAGTCTTTACGTCGGAGAATGCAAATTAGTCTTTATTTGGGGTTCAGTATTTTGAAACAGGCTTTAAGAAGAGTTTCTGGTAAATGGATAAGACAGTATCGGTACAATTAACAGCAGATCCACGTTATTCACTGCAGTCCATGCAGGGTGACTTGATATTGCAGTTAAATGTACAGCAGCAGGCCTACCATGAACTCTTATTGCGATTCAGTTTAGGACCTAAATTGAACTGGGGCCCTATTTTTGAAAGCGTGACATACCAACGAAAACTAATAGCACAGATTACTTAAAACTATACAGAGGGTAAGCTTCATACAAGCGCTTCAAATAAGTACACTACTACAAGTTTGATACCGCGAGGTGCTTACGCACACACGCGCTGTCACGTACAGAGCCAAACCGGTTTAAACTGGTTTGGCGCCACTCGCCGGGTGTGATATGTCAGGGTTCGCGCGCTCACTCGCGCTGTCGATGTCGTGTTCGCGCAGCGTTACTGACTTGTTTCTTTTTCGGCCGTGTCGTTTTGTGTTTTAAAATAGTGAACAAACATAGAAAAACATATTTTTAAAATTAATAGGTATCTTTTTCCGCGGATTGACATAGGTAGGTATGTAATCATAATACCTAGCATATCCTAACTAATATTGCGAAAGTGAGTTTAATTGTTGGTTACCTCTTCACGCTTTATCTACTGAACCAATCTTACTGAAATTTCTCAATCGCATATATAGGTACATATGGTACTGAGCAGGACATAGGGGTACCTTTCATTCCGAGAAAAAGCACTGTTCCCGTGGGAAATTCACGCGGGTGAAGCCGCGGGCTAAAGCTTGTTTTATATACTTAATACGAGATTTATGTCCTAGATAATTGACTTATATACATAGGTACCTATATAGGTGACTAATTACCCTATTTGTGATTGAATTATCCTAGTACATATTATAAATGCGAACACATACCTACTATGTTGGAGTAGGTATACCTAGCTACCCCCCCGAACGGGTTCCCATCTTGTAGCGATGGGGGGGCTCAGTACCAGCGGTTGCCTCGGCCGCAGGGAAGCTAAGAGGAACCCATGGCCCGGGAGTGACGACCCCGGGCCGGGAGGAGGCCGCTTTGAGTGGCCTGGCTGTGAGAGTAGGGGGCACGGCCCTACTCTGACAGCCGTGGTAGGGGTCGCGGGGGAAGAGGAGTGCCGGTATTGCGGTGCGCCGTTCTCCCTATCCTCCGCGACCGAGCGTGGCCGTGGCGCTGGGCACGGTGTCGGTGGGGCCGCAGGGGAAGAGGCGTGTCGGTATTGCGGTGCGCCGCTCTCTGTCCTCTGCGGCCGACTCGTGGTGGGCCTGTCTCGGTCGCAGGGGATAGGGACAACCTGTCCTCTGCGGCTGAGATGTGGTAGGGCCTGACTTGGTCGGGTCCCAAAAAGTTGAGGGCTGGTTGGGTGTCGGAAACGGGATTCCGTCGCTCGGCTTAACGGCCCTCGGGTGGAAAGGCGCACCCGGGTCAAGTGTGCCTTTACCCTAGCGGGAATTTTGGTGCTTATCCCGCTGGCCGCTCCGACCCTCTCGCTGGAGAGGTGCTTCGGGAGCGAGCCGTGCTGGGGCCGCCGTGGTAGCGGCCGCCGCGCCAGGGCTGTGGAGCGAGAGTAGCACACGGTCCTGGCATATATGCGGCAGGGGTTGACTCCGTGTGGTTTTAGTGGGTTCAAGTCCCACATACCCGTCCGGCTTCCCGTGGCTGGATGGACGAGACGAAGGTCTTTCCACACGTTAAAAAAAATAAAAAAAAAAAAAAAAAAAAAAGGTATACCTAGCTACCTATGTTCCGTTTCTTGTGCCTGAACGGCAAAAAGGATTTCAATGAAAGGTATAGATATAGATTGGACCTTGTCGTGATTTTTCAAAAGCTACTAATCCAATTTGCATGGAGTTTTCGCTATTCGACTCGAAATACTCCGTAAGTACAACTTAAGCAATAAACAATATTGTAAGTCCTCACAGACACTTTCTTGTATTTACTCTGTGGACAGTGTTGTAGACGTACAATTAAAAAATATCTTTATGTAAAATTGTAAACTAGATTAAGTTACATTGTACTGTTGTTTATTGTCCCAAATAAAATAAAATAAAAGTAGATTAAGTACACTTTCAATGTTAAACTGTTTTTCTTTCAATATACCAAAAATAGAAATAATATGTTTTTTTTTCAATAACCAAGTGACAGTCCTATAAGAATAGGTATGAATTTTGTCGTCTCTTAGGAAGCTTTCCATCTGTACCCTTTTAACTACTTTGTGCTAATAGACTATCATGTCGCGCATAATATGAGCGGAAATTGTGTCTCGCATTATTTTCATATCACTTCCAACATTTTTTTAGAGTAATTTCAAAAATATACAGAATAATTGATCGAATGATTTTTCATTAGACATCAATTATTCTGTATATTATTGAAATAACTCGTCTAACAATTTTGTTATGAAAATAATGCGAGACACAATTTCCGCTCATATTATGCTAGACAGTATAGTCTATTAGTTTTCGTGGTATGTCACGCTTTTAAAAATAGGGCCCCAATTCAATTTAGGTCCTAAACTGAATCGCAATTAGAGTTCATGGTAGGCCTGCAGTTGGCCACATAGAAAAGTATACCGCCTGAAATACGATCCACTATAAAAAGTGGCATACTTTTGCATGTGGACCAATGTACTATCTTCGACGGTTTCTCTGGTGTGTGGTGGTTAATGCCGCTCGTCTGTGGTCTGAAGGTCCGAGGTTCGACTTCCAGCTTAAAGAAACTGTCAAATATTGTACGTACTTATACAACATTTTTTGTGTATTTGAGTCCATCAGACCCATAGATGTAAGAAAATTGACATTTTTAATTTTTTTTTTTACTTTATGATCAGACCCACTATGGACTCACGACTCAGGCTTAGTGTTGTGGGTTATTCATTCAGTTTCAGATTAAATTTAATTTTTGTTAATACATTTTATTTCATTTGTTCACAGGTAAATTATTCTGCTCGTTGAAAATTGCGGGTGAGAGCAAAGATTGATTGCTAATGGCAGTCATTAGCAGTTCCAAAATGGTGGTTTAATAATAAGATTTACAAAGAGATCAAGATGAGGGAGGCCATAAGAGTTAAAAGCTTAAGGTTCTATTTATTTATTTAAAACTTTATTAAACCAAAATAATACAATGGTATAAAAGGCGGACTAACGCTAACAGCATTCTCTACCAGACAATCTACTACTCTACATGTAGAGCCAAGCTTCTGACTCTATACGCCTTCACTAACTTCACAAACTCTACACCTTAGTTGAAATACGGCTTAGCCGTTTCGTTACCGTAAGGTGAAAATATTCGGGATCCTTTCATTTCTCATAAGGTTAATAATCATAATATGGTTTGTCATAAAGCCTTTCTCATAATTTTTTTATCATAATATTTTATTCAAATAATATTTATTGTAATAATATTTGTTTAGTCATAATCATAGATTGTCATACAGATTTTTCTTATAAAATGGTTTATCATAATGGATTTGTCATAATTGTTATGGTCATAAACATAGTTTATTTTTTATTTTGTTCATCTTTTATTTTGTTGATGACAATTGAAGTCATTATGTGAAATTTGATATTTGATTATACTCCAAACACTAGTATAGGTTAGGGTGCGGCGGGGGTGGCCCTTGGGCCACTCCTAAGCCGCGAACATAAACAACAAAAAAAAACAAAAGCTTAACAAATCTTACCTTTTCTCTGAGCAACCGTACATTATGAGTTCTCTTTTCTCTGTGCATTATGAGTATTACTATTATGATTAAATTATATTATGATTATTTATGTTTATGACAATTTGTATTTATTACAAAACAATTATGTTAAAAAAATTATTTAAAAAAAATATTATAATTTTAATTTATATTAATTATGATTATGGGAAAAACCATTATTTCGAACTATATTATCTATACATATAATAAAACAGTAAAAATATTTTGTCTGTACATTTAATATTTTTGACTGAAATGGATAGAGGGACACCTAAAAAGAATAATATAAGCAAAAATATTTTTTTGGAATTTCTTGTCTGTCTGTCCGTCTGTCTGTCTGTCTGTCTGTCTGTCTGTCTGTCTGTCTGTATGTATGTACGCGTTTCACGCAAAAACTACCGGACGGATTTGAATGAAACTTTTTTTGTTGTATAGCTATTAAGCCTGGGCAACATATAGGCTATAATTTATTTTGAAAACTGGAACACCTGATGAAGAACCTTAACAGAACAGCTAAACTATAAGAAATATGGAAATGGTGCCTTAACAAAAGTCGTTCAACCTGATGAGCATTTTCTGATGATGTACAAAAATTGAAGATCTGGAACATCTGATGAAGAACTGCAAGAGACCAGCTACACTATAACATATATGGAAATGGCGCCTTATTAAAAGTCGTTCAACCTGATGAGCATTTTCTGCTGACGTATAAAAATTGAAGATCTGGAACATCTGATGAAAAGCTCCAAGAGAAATTTTTTATCTAAGCGAAACTCACGCGGGCGAAGCCGCGGGCGACAGCTAGTTACAAATATTTTTATGAGAATCATTAGAGACCCAAAATATTCACTATTCATTACATTTCTGTTTTCTTTAATTTTCTGCCAAGTCACATATTTTGACTAAAGTGTAGAGTTCGTGAAGTTAGGGCTCGTAGGGTTAGGGTGGTAGAGTTAGAAGCTTGGCTCTACATGTGATCTGATACATTTTTGACAGTGCGAGCCATATATCCTGGCAACATTATGCATTAAAATGTGTAGTGGGATTAATATCTTTGAATATTTGCATTACCTATGTGATTGGTGTGTTAACTTTATAAGCATAACTAAATCGTAGACCTGTAAAAATAAAATAAATATTCAAATCTAAAGAGGTTATAAATAAAATTACATAAGTTTATTACTTATTTTTTTAATTAAACTTATGACTGCATTGATTTTTCTTAAATATTTTACGAATCATCAATCAAGCAATGCGACGGACTACGGGGAACATTAAAGGAAAGCGCATCTCTTCCTCGCCATAAGATACCAAAATATAATGAACAGAACGATTTAACACGTCTGCCGTCGCCATAATTCTTTGTAATTGCCCAAAATACATGTCCAGACAAGGCGGGGAACAAAATAAGGATTCTGCAGAACTGATACTGTAGATGCACTGAGTTATTTTCCTTTGTAAAAAGAGAGATTTTTAAAATTCCTTTCCTACGCTATCTATATCTAAACTTTTACATTTTGTTCGCTTGATATAGGCCTGTGGGTAAATTATCATCATAAAGTATTCTCACTTCGTCAAATATCATGTGCGTAACATCTATTCGATATGCGAAAATACACATGAAGATAAGCAACTTTCAGTATGGGACATCTAATTTAAAAAATCAGCTGTTCAATATCATTTTACAATACATATTCACCCAAAATGTATGGTATCAGCTGAATTGATTTTGTTGAGATGAGAGTCGGTCTCATATAAATGTTGCTCGACGTTGCCAATGATTTAGACTTCACTTGTATATCTGCATTTCGATGGCTTAGAGTGAAAACCTCGGATACCTTACAGTTTTTAAAAGAAACATCCGAGGTTTTCACTATAAGCCATCGATTTTCTTTATTTTACGCCGCGACCAACGGGGCCCGTGTAAATATGGTGGCAACACTGGCAACCCCAGGATAGGCCATTTTCTATTTTTATCAATGGTTTTAAAAACCCGCGAGATGACAAGGTTACGAAAGTCGGTTTAAATATTATAGAAATCTGAGGAATTGTTTATTTTATTTATTTACATACATACATATGATGGGCGGACTTAAAGAAAAGATTCGCACTACAAATTTAGTTTTAGTTGTATTGTATAGGTATATATCTTATTGCCATCGGCAATCGCTCCTTAACCAAAAATACTTGTCGTGCTTCGGGGGTCCGCTCCTGTGGGAATTTCGAGATAAAAAGTGCTCTAGTCTCAGGAATTCGATTTTTCGAGATTGACGTTAAAATGTGCTGTTAAGTTCTAATTTCTGAATAAATGATTTGAATTTTTGATTTTGATAGAGTTACAAACGTCCATACACTCAAATATGATTGGCATAAGATTGGAGAGGATTGGATAGTATTGGAATGGCGTAGTGATGGCATCATTATAGGATCGGGATGGCATAGAGATAGGATTAAGATAGTAGAACATCTATAGGGGGTTTACCAGGCCGAAAATAAATGCTTTCTCGACAATAGTGCCCTAATTCTGTAGAAATAGTTTTATTATACATGTTTAGTTGTCATCTTCAAGCATTTCTCAATTATTGGTTGCCTGGAAGAAATTGCTTACAGCGTTAAGGCCGCCTTTTGCGCATTTTCTTCTCCATTTAGTTTTAAGTTTTGCACAACGAGCTGTCAAGCTCAAAGTGCATTACTCTCGCTTCGTGACAGTTGCGCCAGTTTCGGTACATCATTTTTATGTATACCTACCATGTACTTACTTTTATGCAATAAAGTATTTTGTTTTGTATACAAGTATAATCTTGTTAAAATGTTATCAAATTGATCAAAGTACGAGAAGTAATCGAGTTCAATTACGTTATCGATTCATCTGGTTTCTCTCGATATCCGATGTAAGTCGTTGTTCGTAATCGAACGATATGCTGTGTCTCCGACGTAAAATAAAGAGGCTGTAGAAGTGAAACTTATAGTGTTGAACATAACGATCTCATGTAGAGCCAAGCTTCTTACACTACACGCACTTATTATACTTCACAAACTCTACACCTCAAAATATGTTGATGGTCTATCGCTTTTCACTTTTAAAATCATTCTAATTAAAATGTGTCAATCCACGGGAAAAGGTACCTTATGGTCATTGGCGCTTAAGTCGTTTAGAAAAAGAGATCATACGAGTGTACTTAGCTTATAATAAGCACAATGTCGTAAGTGCCAACGATCATAAGGTACCTTTTCCCGTGTATTGACACAAGTATAGATTTAGTTGAGGGCAAGTTTAGGGTCATAAGAAGTTGCATCGTCAATTTTAAAAATCAAAAAAGGAGGTTATGACTTCTTTGCGATATTTCTTATGTTAGGTATGAACTCGATTTGCCTGGACCGATTTGAAAAAAAAAATGTTTTTTGCTTGATACTTCTAAGAAGCTTAAAGGTATAAAGTTGAAATTCCTATCACATACTTAAATTCACGGTCTCTTTCAGCAGTAAAATATTTAAAAAGTCTTTTAATTAGAGCTATAATGTGAAATGGTATGCGTACCCCTCGGGTTCCGTACACGCATACCAGTACTCGAACTTAGCCGATTTTTTATTTATAGAGCTCGTGTATTTGTTTTCGGAAAGCACAATTTGGTGAGGAACTGTTTGCTTTGCTCTATATTTTGTGTGTCAGCGCCGGCACACGTGTGCGACTCGCGCGCAGGATATTATGACTTCGCCTTTTATTTTATGAACTCCTTGTGTAGTGATGTCAAATACATAGTTACTTTTTGTCGATAAAATAATGTTATTTGTAAACCTCCGACCGGTTTTTAAAACAAAATGGAAGCAAAGGTAATTTATTGTATGTATTCTGCCTACTTAAATAAGTTATTTTTTAAGCAATTTTAAGGTTACCCTTAAATTGTGAACGTTCAAAATTTCACGGTATAAAATAATTTTGATGATTCTATCTATATCACACCATTTTGAACTATGATTCCAAACAATTCGTTCTGCGAACAAAACTCTTGATTCGATGAATCCCAAATCATGAAGCGAAATAGGAAAAATATTCCCACGAGTGAAATAATAATTTAAAATCTATTTAATTTTAAAATATTTACGGTAAAATGTGTAAATTTTAACTAAATAATAATAGGGAAATAAACTAAATATAGAGAAAACCCGTGGCATGTATTCATGAAATAATATAAAAGCAGTAAGGTTGGCAATATCAATTTTTAAATTATCAATCATAGCGTTTACAGTTTTCAGATTTAATCGATTTGATTTATCGATAAATATGTTTTATCGATATGCCCCACTGCCCTAGCGTGCGATATGACAAGAGGCCGACGACCTCGGTGCAGTGCTGGAGTTTGAATGCACTCGTGTTCGGCCAGCGATAAAAATCTTTTTTTTTTTACTCGGCTAGGGTTACGTTGACGGAATAAGATTAAGACGTTTGAATAAATTTTAAGGAATACCATGTAATTGTGCGTAGAATTGATTTTAACTTGACACTCTACCATTTAGGTAGTTCTATGCAATGAAAAGTGATTGTTTGACTTGTAGTGGTTAATGTTAAAAGTTTAATACTTCTCAGATTTCATAAAATTATATCTGACAAGCTTTTGCCCGCGGCTTCGCCCGCATGAATTTTAGAAGTACTGAGAAGGATATAGGGTACCTTTCATCCCGGGAACAGTGCTTTTTCCACGGATAAAAGGTACGCTTCTGTCTTCTATGTCCTTCTCAGCACTTATAATTACATATGTGTATGCGAAATTTCAGGAATATTGGATTAGGATTATAAACCTAACCATAAGTTCCTATTATTTAAGATTTTCATAATTCGTTCCTAAGAAGAGAGTTACACAAACCAAAAGTAAATAAAATAGCCTATATATCTCAAAATACTAGGCAAATCCTCGGACAGCAATATACCTCTAGATATATAGAAATATGTACAGCTATATTTTAACGAGTGAATGTAATATTTGCACAAATTCATGAATAAATTAAGCCGTTAGCGCAACCAACCTAAATGTTCTGATTAGCTAATGACAAATGGATTATTACAGAATCGAATTAAAATATGACACACATTTCATATGATTGACTCGATATGATAAATTGAAGCTTGTTAGAAAGGATTTGAAAATTATTAGTCTAAGAGCACACAGCAATTAATGTAAAAAAATTTAAACATTAATATTTAAATATTTAATTATAAACTTTAATCATAATCCTAACTAATATTATAAATGCGAAAGTGAGTTTGTTTGTTAGCTCTTCACGCTTTATCTACTTAACCAAACTTCCTGAAATTTTTCATACACATAGGTAGAAGTACTGAGAAGGACATAGGGTACCTTTCATCCCGGGAAAAAATACTATTATCGTGTGAAGTTCACGCGGGCGAAGCCGCAGGCTAAAGCTAATAGAATTCATTCTATCTTGTGTATGCAAAATTTCAGGAAGATTTGTTCAGTAAATGAAGCATGAAGAAGTAAAAAACAAACAAACTCACTTTCGCATTTAAAATATTAGTTAGGATTAGTATTAGTATAAGACTTAAGTTAAAGATGAGCTGTAGAACAAAATACGAATAAATATACTTAGTAGTAGTGTATTTAACCGCCTATTAGATTTTATAATTACAAAGAGATTTTAGGCACCGGTCTCTCCGTCTATTGGTTGGAATTGAGGTCAATGCTTAACGATGACGTAGTCGAGGATGATACTATGAGACTAATGGTTATGGTCATAGCTCATAGACTTGGAAGATTTATGGTAGAGATTTTTTAAATTCTTACTTCACGCTACTAGATTTTTAAAACTGTACGTAGAGGTTTAAAATATGGTTTTGAAAAATTAAAGGTCATAATTTAGTTAGGAATAAATACTTACCTTCTTTGTAAAATTGTATGTTTATACAATTTTACATACAATTTAAGGCCTCGCGCGAGAATCAATCAATCATCAATACATATAATAAAACTGTAACTAGGGCCCTATTTTTGAAAGTGTGACTCACCAAAAAAGCGTGACCCGAATGATTTTTCATTCGATATCCATTATTCCGTATTTTTGAATTGTCTATGTCGAATAATTCGCAACGAGTGGTCTAGACCACTCGTTTTTCGCATGAGTTGGAAGTTGAACGTTTTTTACCTCAAAATCACGAATGACAGACAACCGAATACGGATATAGATGGTGTCTATTAGAATTTCATTTTTGCGTTCCGTTTAACACTTACGTTCTCTTTGATTGAAAATTCACGAACATTTTTTTTACGATTCGTTACCGATTCGGTTTTCGTTGCGTAGAATGAACCAGAAATTATTTCTCGCATTATTTTCATATCACTGGCAATATTGCTAGACGAGTGATTTCGAAAATACGGCTTTTATGTTTTTAGTGACATAGTAGGACGAGTGCGACATAATAGTCTATTCGTTTTCGGCGGTATGTCATACTTTAAAAAATAGGGCCCCTGGTCTGTGTCTGTACATAACAGATATCTAAGGAAAAACATTATGAGGGGTCTCTATAAGGCTAAAAGAAGACAAAAAAATTTTTTAAAAGAATTTTTGTCTGTCTTTGTGTCTGTATATTTGTACGCGCATAACGCAAAAACTCCTGGACCAAATTTGATACAGTTTCTCACTTAAATCTGGCGTAGCTTATATCTTGATACACAGCTAGAAGTTAACAATAGTAAATTATGCGCGGACGAAGTAGCGGGCACAGGCTAGTAAACAAATAAAATGATTTATTTTCTTAGCCTTTCTTATAATAGGAATTGTAAAGAAAATAACAATTCAGTCATAGCGACCGCTTCGTAAATTCAAAGCTATCTCGTGAGCTTGCACGTGGCTTATGTAGCCAATCTTATAATTACTAACCATAAACTAAAGTATATGATAGACATGAGAATATACATATCGTTTAGATTTTCTTTATTCTATATCTATTTTGACTACATTATAAATTGTAATAATTAAAATTGAAACCTAACCACAATTTCTTATTATAAATCCGCCTGCCGTTCCATCCTTCTACATTTGCTAATACCCGACAGGGTTCATATTGTACCTACCTAAAACCAGTTACTGTATTAGTAGTTATAATACAAATATAACTGCTTCCATGCTGGTCTGGGAGCGAAGAAAAAACATAAAATGTGCCAGCTGCTTCTCTTCCCGCGCAGATTGTAAAAGTCAATCGAGGGAAAGGGCTTTAAACTGGGGATTCCTCCACTCATAGACGACGATGGGCTAGCAACCTGTCACTATACCTGAATCTTCATTCCATCAGAGAGCCCACTATTCAGCTATGCGTGGCCTTCGAGTCTCACGACTCTCGGCTCTGTATACCCCGTAAGGAATAATGACGTGATTCTATGTATGTATATAACTGAAACTGAATATATGATATGAAACGCAATAAATGATATAATATGATATTCATGAATTCACAGAGTTAACTTACAAGCCTAAAAATTACATTCTAAGTAGGGCCAATAACGAATTCACTGTTAAATCAGTACGTAGCTATTCAAAGATGAGACAAGCGGTAAGTATACCACCAAAAGGATGTTCCATAACGCATAGACATAAGTGCTTTATACTCTTTACTGATTGCAAGTCATGTCTGACATTTACAAATAGTCTGAATGAATATAATAACGGTCTTCCGATGAATCTACAAGAAACAGCTAAATTGACTACTTTATTGAGTTCAGCTCGATTTAAACGGAGTCCGATCACTCGATTTATCGTTTGCTGTGGCACATCACTAATCGATAGTTTATCTATCGGCTGGAAGGTCTCCCATTCATCTTGATTCGACCTTACAAGCCCCTCTCCAAAATTGATTATGGATTAATACATACTGAATTCAATGGAAGGTCGTTTCTAATGTTTAACGGTTTTAATTAATTGTACAGCTGTTTCAAGGGTATTATGTCATTAAAAACTGTGTTTTGTTAGATGAGTTCTACAGGTGTTAGATTTCAGGGTCGACCCTTAGTACAGCTGACATGTTCATGGCTGTACTTCGGGGAAACAAATGTAACCATGGTTCAACTGATATTATACTCTTCCAATTTTCAACCAATTGATGTTCTACTCTTCAAATTTTCTCTATTTTTAATTGTTTTACAATGTTGCTCTACGATTGACGGTAAAAATAGCTTTATACCATATATTTTTTGAAACATCTTATTATTATTTGCACAGTCGAAATAAGATTCACAAAAAAATTAAAAATTCTACCTTTCAGCTAAGAGGTGCAAAGTAGAGTCTAATTACTGCCCTCACTGCTCTACATGCATGAGCACGAAAAACCTACACTATGCTTTATTTTGGGTTAGATCTACTAAAGATGGCTAATCTAGGTATGTGAATTAAATGAGCAAACTTATATAGATTAGGCAGAAATATATCAAATTTGAAAACAACTGAAGATGTTTCTAAAGTTAGCACATACGAGTACATGCTTATTACCGTGAACTCCATGCAACAGTTTTATGAGAATCTCGGTTCTTCGGAAGGCTTATATGCCTTTGATCTTCGTTGTTATCATTACTGCTTACTATATTAACGAGTGCTATCACTCGTTAAAAACTTTTAGTCGATTACTAATGAATTTAGTCGAATTATAAAATCTAGTATGAGTTGACTACTGAAAAAATACAATCAGACTAATTTCTGTTACGCTATTATAACTAGTTACTTACAGAAATCTACTAGATATCAAATAACAGAAAAGCAGGTTACTACTAGTAAAGTCGTTTGATTCATTCATAACCAGTTTGACGCGTAACAAAAAATGGCGTCACTACATTGCCGTTGGAAAACAAGTGTCGCTTTTCCATGGAAATAGAGTTTAAAATCGTGTAAATAAGTTCGAATTGCGAATGTCCTAGCGTTTAATTGGTATTATTTTCGTGATTCATCAGTTGAGTTCCCCGCGCTACGAATGACGCTCGCGTTTGTTTTTTTAATTTATTATTTAGTGTAGCGACATGTGCGCGAGAGCAGTCTAAATCGAGTAACAGTGTAGTCAAGTGCAATCCGCATGTGGTTCCCTAACTATATTTGGATGAGTGTTGTGTTATCTGTGCCTCTATAAAGTTTCTGGATTGATTTTCTTTATAAATGGTGAGTTTATTTTTGGCGGTTTAATTCTCAGTAAATTAAAAAATCATAACGAATAAAATGTTTAATTTAGTAATAATTTAATACTTTAGAGTAAGTAGGTAGGTACCTAAGTATAATTTAATAGCAAATATAATTTATAATTTTATTTTAGGTTAATTTGGTTTATAATCTTTTTAAATTATCTGTCAGTAAGTAAAATGTGAAATGATTTTTTCTTTTTTCTTCTAACTTTTTACGTTTTAAATAGGTATAAACCTACCTATTACTTGGTGATAAGGGTTAATTTGCCCACTTATTGCATGCCTTGCGTTTGTGGTTGTGCAGTGCACTACCATAGATTACTAAAAACTATACTCATGTGACACTACTCTCAATCTCAACTATACTTACAAGAGAGATCAAGCAACTTTCGGAATATTGAATTCTAGTATTTGTGCAATCTGTCAAAATAAACATATTGAGTGCATGGAAGTAATAAGTACTTCAAAGTACTTACTACTTCCATGATTGAGTGTTCTATTTTGACGTTAAAATTAAAAACAAAATACATAGTTACTACATAACATTCATGTTCTCTGTTACCCCAAAGGTCGACTGTTAGATAATGCTTAACAATTGTATTTGTGCAATACAGGTTAAATAAATAAATAAACATGTAAATTTATTATGCGATTTCTAAAACAAATCTAAACTAAGTTATTTAAATAAGAGAAAGCCTATACTCGAAACTTTCTTAACATCTTGTATAAGTATACCTACTTACCTACTGTATGTATGTTCAAACGTATCTTATCAAAATTCATTGAAATGTCAATACAAGCGTTAAATTACTGTTTTTCTGATAAACATTTGAGTGAGTGATAAATGCATCCTCGTTGTACAGTTAAGTGCACATTATGTTTACCATAATTGAGCTCTATTTGCTGGTAATAGAGGCGTATTTGCAATGAAAATGAAGGTAGACGTGCTGTTGTCCGTACAATATTTAATTTACTGTAAGTGTTGTAAATAAGTAAAATAAACTTAGTCCTTTATTTATTACGTAATGACAAAAACATAAAAATTTTTGAAAACGTTAATTAGTCCTGGAAGCAAAAATTACTAGAGGGAAAAATTAAGTTCAAACCAAAGTAAGTATACATGCAGTGTAAAAAAACTACATGAAAAAATTACTAAATGAAAATGTTACTATGGTACACCAAGTTAGTTACTTATTCTGTGGTAATAGTAATAAAAAAAACAAACAGTACTTAATGTCGAGGATGCGATGATGACTCATCCAAGAATCTACGTGACAAGGTAAACAAATGAATAACGTGTTGTCATAAGGTTGAAAATAGTACCTACCTGTTACCTTTTCTGCGTGAAGCGCGTACAACATACATACAAAAAAAAAAATTGACTCTAAACGCTTTATAACGATAAGTTAAAAAGTAGTATAGTTAAACTTAAAACACCTCTCTTTTTGTGTCGAGGGTTAAAAACAAACAATTGATAAACTGAAGTCCAGATGATGACTAAATCAACTAACATATTGAAATCAGCAAAAAAATACAAATAAAATTTAATTTTAGTCGATGTTAAAGCAGGGCGTGACTCTACTACTGTTTAGTTCGTTGAAATCATGACATCTACTCCATTATGCCAGAGCGTGTCTGGACAAACATTTAGAAATACTTGCATCAGGCCACCCAGCGTTATCTGTGCCCAGGGGCAGTTGCGTCATGTTGAACCAAGGAAACTCTTCCTTGGTTTATGCAAGTGCCTTCAGGCGGAGGTAGATCTATGCTAATATAATAAAGCTACGTGTTTGTATGTTTTGAAGGCGCTTATCTGTGGAACTACAAGTGATTTGAGAAATTGCAGAAGGCATGCATCTGTCTTATGGTACCTATTTTAAAGACCACTTCCTTCGGAAAGGAAAAATGTCGTCAGGAAACCTGCACTATCATTCATCGATTTTTCAGTTAGTGTGTGAAATGGAAAAGGCAAAACTACTCTGAATGAATGAATGAATGAATTTTATTCTTAACTAGCTTTTGCCCGCGGCTTCGCCCGCGTGAATTTCCCACGGGAACAGTGCTTTTTCCCGGGATAAAAAGTAGCCTATGTGCTATTCCAGGTCATTATCTACCTCTGTACCAAATTTCATCGAAATCCGTCCAGTAGATTTTGCGTGATTGAGTAACAAACATCCTCACAAACTCACAAACTCACAAATTCACAAACTCACAAACTCACATCCAAACTTTCGCATTTATAATATTAGTATGGATGATTTTTATTTTTTTAGTCTGTAATTTTATTTGCAGTAAAAGTGGTACAAGAAAATAAAGTTGTTAAATAATATGTGTGAATCTCACTTTTAACCTATCCAGGCATGAAAAATCTTTAAATCAATATCTAATATAGCAATTATAATGATGAATAAATAACAAATAGCTATCTATCAGTTGCAACCAAAGAATTCTTTCAGATCATAGTAACAATTTTCTAGAAGCCATTTTCTCAGCGTTAAGTAGTGAAACCGACTAGAGCATAGAAATAGAAAGAAGTAAAATACATTAAAGTATGTTAGTTATTTAGTTTAGTTCGATAAAAAGCAAATAAATTGCAATATTATAACGCTCTGATAACTGAATGGTCAGATTTCAGGCCATTGTACGATAAAAGGCGGCAAAAAATAAAAATTACTAGCTTTTGCCCGCGGCTTCGCCCGCGTGGTTTTTCCCGGGATAAAAGGTAGGTAGCCTCCGAAGCCTCCTTCTGAGTACTTCTATGAACTATGTGTATGCCAAATTTCAGGAATATTGGTTCAGTACATAAAGCGTGAAGAGGTAACAAACAAACTCACTTTCGCATTTATAAGATTAGTTAGGATAAGATACTAAGGTACTGCGCTGCGGGGCAGTGGCCCGTGTGGTAATTCGGGATGAAAGCCGTGGCCGTGGCCATATTCTCATATTCAAAGCAAGTCGCCATGATACCTCTGCGACTTTGAATTCGAGTAAATCCTCAAATTCACAGTCGCTGCGATGTGCGATGAGGCTACAGGTTTTGTTCTAGCCATATATCAAATATCAAAATCTGCTTAGCAGTTTTGATGTGTCATTTTTCATCATTTTTATTTAACGAAGCGGTGGTGGCCAAGAGGCAGGGCGCCTGCCTGTAGATGCAAAATCCTAGGTTCGAATCCTGTCCGGGCTACGGGGCTACATGAGTTTGTATACCAATCTGACCCATGTTGGTTTTCATCGACCACCACTTGCTTCCGGTGAAGGAAAACGTCGTGAGGAAACCTGCACTCTGGTTAATGAATATCAGCTAGTGTGTGAAATGGAGAAGGCAATGGCAAACCACTCCATTAAAATTGCCAAAGAGAGTCGTTGTTTGTGTTTCATTCCATATAATGACCACGACCCTCAGTCATGAGGAAATACGACTAAAGAGAGAGATTTAACTAATAGGTCCCACTGTTGGACAAAAGTCACCCCTTTATTTCTACAACTACTTCTATCGCTCGTCAGTAGTTGCCAACGCTTATACGGCTCCTAATATGTGCATATTGCAAAAAATTATCTTAAGAAAAGAAATACAAGGTTTCAAAGTAATTCTTATCCAGAGTTAGAAATATGAGGGTTTCCGTGGCGTTTTCCATTTAACTAGGGTTAGTCAGGCGATGCCTTAGAAAAATTAGATCATTACGCTAATGTTACGAGAGCCACTGTAAAAAATTGTTGGAATTCTTGCACTAGACAGGATATACCTACGGAGAATGTATTTATATAAAAGTAAAGAAATATATATAACTAGTCTATGCCCGCGACTACGTCCGCGCATATCTCTGGTTCTTAGCGGCGTATCAAGATGAAACTTACGCCAGATTTTAAGTTACACCTTCTATAATATAATAGTGAAAACCGCATCAAATTTGGTCCAGTAGTTTTTGCGTGATGCGCGTTCAAACATACAGACAGAAAGACAGAGACAAAAATTCTACAAAAAATGGTTTTGGCTTCTATTGGCCCCATGAAGACCTCTCATAGTTTTTTCTTAAAAATCTTCGTACAGACACAGACCAGTTAGAGTTTTATTGTATATATATATTGATTTTATCCGAATGATTCTTTTCTTTACATATAGGTAAGGTAGATACTGATACGACACAAGACGCGATGCCTGCCTTCTCTTTCAGTTGGCTGACATAACTCTTTCTCGGTCTACCTGGATCTCTTCTCCCCTTCACCTTTCCTTCAATAAGAATAGAGAGGTGTCGCGTAAACTCCACCGACAAGAGCACATCTCTTAAATAAGAAGATGCTTTGCTAAAATCATAAAATTAGAAAAAATCACTAAAGAATGACTTGTTTCCTACGTTGGCTTAAGTTCAAGTTACTTTGTATTTTTGAACCTAGGTATAACTTGCTACTGTACCTCATAGAGCTAGAAAAATATTAAAGCTAGAGCTAAAGTTTTTGCCTATGTTGGTGAAGGACAGATAATATCTTCTGAGAAGCTCATTTTTGAAGTACTTATTACTTCCATGCATTTTTGTCAAGTTTGACATTTTTGGTGTGTTTTGGTTCCATAGAATTTGTGAATAATCTGTAAAAAAAAATTGAATTTTTGGGCTTCATTTGTCAATCAAGTTTATCCATACTAATATTATAAATGCGAAAGTTTGGATGTGAGTTTGTGAGTTTGTGAATTTGTGAGTTTGTGAATTTGTGAGTTTGTGAGGATGTTTGTTACTCAATCACGCAAAATCTACTGGACGGATTTCGATAAAATTTGGTACAGAGGTAGATAATGACCTGGAATAGCACATAGGCTACTTTTTATCCCGGGAAAAAGCACTGTTCCCGTGGGAAATTCACGCGGGCGAAGCCGCGGGCAAAAGCTAGTATGTCTATAAAGAATGATTTTTTTTGGTCTATGTCTATGCTGAAACTCTCTCTCTCTCTCTCTCTCTCTCAGCCGAAAGACGTCCACTGCTGGACAAAGGCCTCCCCCAAGGATTTCCATACCGACCGGTCCTGCGCTGAAACTACTGTATGACATTTAAGTGTGTGCCGTCTTTCATCAACAGAATTAACTATTTTGCAAGACTACACCTCCAAACGGTATGTCCAATTTATTCTGAACAATCCTCACATCTTTATCTTCAATCTTTGATACAATCATCTTGTCTCTATCCAAATACAGCTATTTAAAATGGCAACATTACATCAACTCGATTATGTCAATAGTGATGCAACTTTCGTTATCGATTATGTCCATTCAGTCAACAGTGCATGTTTTGGCTTTTGGGGGTAAAGGTAAATCTTGTTTACTATTAATATTAGTCGTTGCTAGCTAAATGTCGTACTGGTTTGCTGTTCATACAAACAAATCCATCCATTGCGAGAGTTTGTGACCTTTTAAGTCACATTCGAATCCATAGACAGAATGTCAAATTCACAGAATGCCCAATTCGCAAAATGTTCATTTCGCAAAATGTCTAAATCGCAAAATGTCCAATTCGCAAAATGTCCTAATCGCAAAATGTCCAAAACGCAAAATGTCCAGTTCGCAGAATGTCAAATTTGCAAAATATACATTTAGCAAATTGGACATTTTGCGAATTGGACATTCTGCCTCAACATATCTTTATTGCGATAACTGTTATAGATATCATCATATAACAGTCTTTATAAATACCTACCTCAATAATATTTTATTACTCAGAAGCTCTCAGAGCTTCGAGATAGAGTTTTTCACTAAACTCCATTTATTCTTACCAGTCATGTAAACAATCTTCACAGTACTTTTTGTTGAATTTTGTTAATAATTAACTGTTCTTCACACAAATACAGCCTAGCTCATTGTCGAAATTGCCTGACTGTCGATTTTCTACAGATTGTACTTCGGGATGTGTGCTCATGAGCTGCATGAGCTCATACCGCCTGCCCCTTTTTTTTAGTCGGACATCCAGACGCACTGCGGGCTATCATCCCTTCTTGGTTCCACTCGCTCGCACCAAGCGCTTTTCGTCAACATTCTTAATGCATACATCGACGGAATGGAACTCCCTGCCTGCGTGTTCCCGAGCCCATACATGACTCTCTTTAATACCAGAGGCTTGAATAGGCTTCTGGGTAAGCTCTTCTTCTTCTAAAGGTGCCTCTCTAACTAGTGAAGGTTAGCGATTAACATGCTCAAGTCCTTCTTGTCCTCAGCTCTGCGGAACAGCTCAGCAGCATTCGCCTCTCGGATGTTACACAACCAAGACTTTTCCGTCTTCCGACCTTTCTCTTTCCAGTGACTTCGCCCATTATTATCAGCCGCAGGAGGTCGTATCGCTGATGTTTAAGAGCATGACCCAGGTATGAGATTTTCGGATTGGGTAAGCTCATTACATCATACACCTCATCTCTGTCCTCGGGCATGTTGATGGTCAAGAGCAGACCCATCTTTTATTAAAAAAAGGAGTACAAATAAAGCATTGAATAACTTTGAGTTACTCTTATTTACGTTACTTTTCACTTTATTAACATTAAAGTGTCTCTAAATTGATTTTTTATTGCAATTAACTTAATTTTACAACCGAACCGACCTGTTGTTCTCAATTTATGTTTAAGATATCTGTTATAGGCGCCATATACCGCCCACAGCATATACAGTTAGAATGCATTTCGGACACTAATAATTATTATTGACTTTATTTACATTTTAAACATTCCGTAAATGCACAGATGATAAAAGAATAATTCTAAATTATTGTTGGGAACTTAAAATGATTGGAATTTTATAATCAAACACTTACTATCAACTAATTTGCGTTTATGCTAATATTGTGTGGAATGCAATGTCACACCTTATAAAATATTCACTCAATATTATGTTTGACACCATTTTTAGAATTCTTTTAGGTTTGATTAAATTTATCACTTATTGAAAACGAGATTTTTATTATGTGATAAAAAACAAGCTACTGCACTTTATTTATTAATGTGTGCAACTATGCTTAGCCTGTGCTATTTGATCGACGATGAGTGAAAAGTATCAAGTCTTGAGGTCAACTATAATCAGATATGTAACGAACTGTAATCATTGACAAACGTCTACTTAACATTAACGACATCAAGTGAAAGTCTGACAATACCACAGACAATAATGATGGGTGTGTTTCATGACATTTGTAGAGGAATGACAGATCAGTAAGGAAACGGCGGGAAAGTTCGTGATTGGTGATCGCTTAGCAATCTGTGCAAAGTGAAAGACTACAGAAAGTCTCATTCTGCCTTTTATGCAAAGAAAAAGTAGGTATGAGTGTGAACGACTTCGTCCGCACAGATTTGACTATTATAATATGTTTTTAATGTTTTCCTTTTCATGTAAAATGTTGCCAAGACCATATGGCTCGCACTGTTAAAATTTATCAAAGTCAAAGTCAATCGTTTTTATTTAAAAAGACTTAAAAATAGCTCTTTTAAATCGTCAAATTCTTATTTTTAGTAAGTTGACGTCATACAATTACTTAAAGCTAAGGTTACCACCGCCTCCAAAGCGTAAGTGGAGAAGAGGCGGCGCAACAGTCTTCACTGCTGCATTTTCTCCAAAGACGTCACTTTACAACATATGTATATCAGATCTATTGTTGGTGATGCCAAGAAGGGGTTTTAGATAAAATATATTTAAAATAATTCGGAACGAGATAGTAAATATATTACTTATTTAATACTGAAAGCTTATTATTTAAGCTAAGCTTTAACTTACATACTCTTACTCTACAATCCCTAATTTTACAAACTCTACTTCTTAGTACAAAATTTGTTATCGGTGGTTCAACTACTTGGCCAATTTTGTTACTAGAAGTAAAAAAAATAGTCACTGTTGATAAAAAGATTTAATTAATAGTGAATAAATTTTTCACCTTGTGATTTTTTTACAATTTGTGACTAAAGCGTGAAAAACTCGTCGCGTTTAGTAATATTATGTAACCAATATATAATAACAAGATTTATTTCCGTAATAAATTAGATATTTACTTATATGGTATTTTGGTAAATAAATAAATAAGAAATTTCTGATGTATGGATCAGAAATTTCTTATTTATTTCTTTTTTTTAAGAAATTTCTGATAATGGATCCGAAATTTCTTATATATTTATTTACCAAAAGTTTTATTTTGAATCGTTGGTTATGATAATAGACAAATAGAAAATAAAGTTAAGAAGTAAACATGGCAACACAGAATTAAAAATGATAATGAGATTGCATCCAGGCGCCGTGTACCGCAAAAATACCGGCTTGATTACGGTACGCGCGTGACATTCCGGAGAACACGGAAATTTTTGTACCGTCACGGATTTTTATGGCTGCCGGTTCTGAGAAGTTAAGTTGATGCAAATGGGACACTGAATCACTTTGTTTACTTAAATTCAATTAAAACGTGACAAATTTCTGACGTTGTTCTGTTTGACCGTTAAAACTTAGATTTCAAAATCAAAATAATTTTCTTAAAGCATGGTCAAAGTATATTTTGGAGAGTGCAAGTTTCTTGCCTGTTGCATATAATTAAATTAAAGCAATAATTACTCGCATGGTTTAAACAAAAGTTGTTTGCAATTAAATTATTGAAAGTCAATTGTTGCGTACAAGAAACCTGTCTAAACAGGCCTAAATCTATGATGGTCAAAGAAAAATACACGGACGGCATGGTGCGGTGCCATTACTATTTCTTCTTCAAATCGACCATTAGCCAAGTTTAACAACAAGCTAATTATTTAAAAACAAAAAACACGACTGACAACTTACATAGCCTATGTCACTCGGTGGAATGCAAGGAATCTAACAATACCTCTTACATCAAAATCTGTTAAGCCGTTCAGGACTTATGGTGGAATAAAGAAACTTACATACATACATACTTACTTACATACATACATGAACCCTGAAAACATAACACTCCTTTTTGGTCAGTCGTGTAAAAAGAGCGTCTTTGTGATCACAGTGTGTAGTTGTTCTGTACTACTGATCGATATCTTATAAGAGCGATTATCAGAAGCGCTATTTCTATTAGGGCACGACCACTATAAATTAATTAGTTACAGTTAGTTAATCGAAAAGTTATCTATACATATAATAAAACAGTAAAAATATTTTGTCTGTACATTTAGTATTTTTGACTAAAATGGATAGAGGAACAGTGAACACCTAAAAAGAACAATAGAAAGCAAAAATTTTTTTTTGGAATTTCTTGTCTGTCTGTCTGTCTGTCTGTATGTATGTACGCGTTTCACGCAAAAAATACTGGACGGATTTGAATGAAACTTTTTTTGTTGTATAGCTATTAAGCCTGGGCAACATATAGGCTATAATTCATTTTGAAAACTGGAACACCTGATGAAGAACCATAACAGAACAGCTAAACCATAAGAAATATGGAAATGGCGCCTTAGCAAAAATCGTTCAACCTGATGAGCATTTTCTGCTGACGTATAAAAATTGAAGATCTGGAACATCTGATGAATAACTCCAAGAGACCAGCTACACTATAACATATATGGAAATGGCGCTTTAGCAAAACTTGATTAATCTGATGAGCATTTTCTGTAGACGTATAAAAATCGAAGATCCGAAACATCTGAAACTGTTTGGAACACAAAAATACTTTTCATCTAAGCGAAACTCACGCGGGCGAAGCCGCGGGCGACAGCTAGTCACAACTAAGGTCGTGGGCAGTGGAGAAGAAAAAGTAGGAAAGCGGACCCTGGGCTCCGACGCGTACGCTGAGGATGCAACCGGGAAACGCTCAGATGATAGAGAGAGTGTCTAAATGGATAGTTAATATTGGTTGGACATTACATTCAGTTTTGTATAACAAACTCTTTTATTTTTTTTGTTTTAAGATAAAACACCATTTATTCCTTAGGCCGTCCGCACACGGAGCTACTTAAAAATAACTAGTTATAAACTCAAATTACTAACGAGTTACTTGAGCGTCACCGCCCATACATTCTCATATGAGGTTCGCACACGACGCTACTAGTCACCAACCGGTTAGTAACGAGTTAGCAACTGATCACCGGTGACGCGACATGTCGGTAGCCGCGCTACTGGTTACTGGAGTTTCCTGTGTTTTTGTTGAGATAAATGAACGACCAAACATTGAATATTAAAAATTTGTTATCTGTTTCAAGCAGCTCTCGTGCTGCAACTAACAATCTGCAGTTCACATTATTTCGAAAGTACGGGTGAACCCAAAACTTGCGAAATTTCCTTTGACGTCTGTTATGGTTATGATGATAGTATAATATAATATCATCATCATCCTCAATCGATCCAGTCGACATGTTTGCTTTTTTTAAAATTTCCCCATCCTTTCAACTTGTAGCGTGTCGTGTGCGAGGTAAAATTACTAATTGGTTTGTAATTGTAATTACTGATAAGTTCCGTCATTTTTAAGTAGCCCCGTGTGCGGACGGCCTTATAATGCTATCAAACCGTAATAAAACAATGCAATAGTTACCTACTCGTACTAATAGTTTGGCGACTCCTTGCTTTCTTAGATTAAAGTCAAAGTCAAAAATTCTTTATTGAAACTTTTCAACTTTTGACGTCGAAAACTAAAATTATTTAATCATAGTATATTATGTCACAAAGCTACAAACTACTAGCATTTCGGAACGTCCACTGCTGAGAAGATATCCCGAAAGAAGCTCCTGAAACGTCTTGGTCGCCTTACATGCCAGAGGGGCTATTTATTAACTTTATACATACACTAGATTGTGTACAGTCAGATTCTGGTTATAACATATTATAGCGACACCTAGCGTTTTTCGAAAACAATTTTGATCATAAATAGACGAATGATCGTGTGACCACGGCTTTACCGGCGCCGGCGCCTGCGATGATGGCGCCACCGCCGGCGTCTAGTCTGCTATGTTTGCTAGGAATACTGAGATAAATCTCTATTTATTTAGTTTATGCGTTAGATCTCAGTCGTTAGTACACGTAGGTATACAATTAAAGATCGCTGCCATAGTTTCCACTTTAGCATCAAGAGTCTCTCAAAAGAATTCTATAGGTATATCAGTTTTACTTATATTATGTTTGTCAACTGCACATCAACCAAACCCGAATTTAATGAAAACTAGCTTTCACTTGCAGCTTCGCCCGCGTGAATTTCCCGCGGAGCCATGCATTTTCCCGGGATGGTAAAGGTACACTATGTCCTTCTCCGTACTTCTAACTATGTGTATGCAAAATTTCAGGAAGATTGGTTCAATAGATAAAGCGTGAAGAGGTAACAAACTCACTTTGACATTTATAATATTAGTTAGGATTCTTAGTGGTCCAGGCACAAGGTAACACGATAATTGCAGCAATTCTTTGACAGTCCTATTTGAACCTACAGCAATTAAATTTACTTGTGTTGAGTCCATCTTTCTTGTGGCTTTCAAAGAAACAAGATATTACAAATGGCGGCCCATCTTAGCTAATGACATTGAAAGATTGCAAAAACAGTAAACCACGTAAACGACCCATGAAATAAACGTTCTAATCAAAGAGCTAGAATAGGTAGAGAGACTTAATTGATTAATCACAGAGAAATCCATTCTACCTAAGTAGCGGCATTAAATTGACGCTCTTCCTATACTTTCACGGTCTTGTCGCGTGTATCGTTGAGAAAAATGTGAAATCTAGAAATCTTAGAGAAAGTCTGCTTTTTAAATATATAACAATTTTTTTTTAAATCAGGTATGCGCTACACAGTGATGCACCGCGTTGCTCATACAGGTGACATTGTTACGAGTAGTTGTTCACAGTGTAGACGGCTATGTGTCACCACCATTAAGGGCATACCCAATCAGGATTTTCCGAAAACGTACTGTCTTTAAACGTCAAGTATGAACCATAGGTTAGAAGTACTGAAGCAGGAAAAATATCCCGTAAAGAAAAAAATACTAAACTAGAATTATACCGAATCAAATTACAAATAAAATAAATAAGACTAGATAAAAATAAATAATACATAATCCTGTTTTTTTTTCCTTTGTCGTCGAAAATCACCGTAATTTAAGCGATAACAGAAGAATTTTTTTAAAGAATTAAATAAAGAATACAATTACTTACTTAAAACGATAGCAGTTTATTTTTTTTTAATATATTTAGTGTTTTATTATAATTAAAAGAAAACTTCTATATCACGGAAATATGAATAAGAGTGGAAGTGTTAAGTAGGCGTGGCGCGGTCGCCACAAGTAAGCAATGCATTGCTAACAAACACTTTTTTTTTTTTTAATCGAAGCCTACTTGCAGTTGGTCGCTACGTCGACCTTTACTGCTTCACCGGAGGAAATATGGCGACAGCCTCGAGGGCCATACAGCCGAAACAGTAACAGCACAAAGGGCTCCCAGGTGGGAACGAACCTCGGCTTTGGGCGTTACTCACAAAGCGGCAGAGCGGTATATTGCTCAATTTGCCTGAAGGGCCTGAGGGGAAAAACGTCCTGGTGCCGCCGGGCGGTACCGTGTGAACGTTGAAGCGGTCCTACTACTTCGCACTCGATTCCGGCGAGTGCGGTGTCTGTTAGAGTTACCCTGAGCCCTACTATTACCTCTAGAGTGATCGGAAGGAGGATTAGCAACCGTAATGGGGTCGTCTGGATCGGTAAGGACGTGCCGCGGCCGGCGGTGCCGGAATCGGCGGAAATTCGCGGTGTTGATACGGTAATCGGCTGCGCGCCTGATTAGCGGATTTGGGTGGGAGGAGGAGCGCTCGAAAAAGCGTTCCGAGCATTCCTTGAAGTAGCGGACCATCGAGGGAAGCTCTAGGTCTCTGTGCAGATCGACATTTCGCGTGTACCAGGGAGCCCTGGTCGCGCGGCGTGTGAATCTGTTGCTAACAAACACGGCTCGTCATTCTAGTTGTGTTCTGACTTCGCGCTGAGTAGTTTGTTCGTGACATTGAATTCTCGTCGAAATTCCCTCGTCAAAATGCCATTTTGTTCTATTTTAGAGTGCAAAAATAACAGTAGCAAAATTAATCTTAAAAATGGAGGTGTTTCGTACCACAGGTGAGTAATATTTCGTTTGTTTTCTTTAAAATAAAAGTTCAATAATGATAATAAAAACTTTAAAATATTATTTGTTAAAAGTTACCTTAATGTCATTTATATAAGGTCGATTTTGTCATTAACGCGTGCTCCTCTGTTCTTCCCGAAACGTCTATGCTACTCGATTAGTGATGTACCTAGTAAGGTAATGTTTTGGATTTTATCGATATATTTTGTTTACATTGTATGAAATATTAATTTTAAGGTTTCCCAAAGATCCTGATTTTAAAGAAAAATGGATAGATGCAACTGGCAGAGTTGTTTGGATGACAACTAATTTAGTACTATCATCGATAAAATATTACTAAAGTATAGATGCATATTCTTCATACATCAGAGTGTGCCTTACATAACTATTTTTCTTGACTAACTAGATGTCGCTACCAGTATCAATCTTGTCGATTTGTCGTAAAAATTATAATCATCAAAGCAAACTTCGTGTTACCACAAAGTAGTACCACATACATTCAATAGATGGCGCAATTCTTATCTATATTTCATTTCATGCAATGTCAAATGTTACTACAAACTTGAAACACCTATTTAAAAATGAAAATCAAAATAAATCAAATTAATGTTTAAAAAATTAAAGAAAAAAAATGTTGCCTAAGTAGGTACCTAGTTTATTGGTGGACTCTTCACCATCATCTTCTTCTTAATTTATGTTTGTTATTTCTACAAATCAATAATCCGCGGATAATTTTCACGAATAAAATTTTTATTCGAATAATCTATACATACATATAATAAAACAGTAAAAAAATTTTGTCTGTACATTTAGTATTTTTGACTGAAATGAATAGAGGGACACTTAAAAAGAATAAAAGAAAGCAAAGAATTTTTTTTAAAATTTCTTGTCTGTCTGTCTGTTTGTCTGTCTGTATGTATGTACGCGTTTCACGCAAACACTACTGGACGGATTTGAATGAAACATTTTTTGTTGTATAGCTATTAAGCCTGGGTAACATATAGGCTATAATTGATTTTGAAAACTGGAACACCTGATGAAGAACCTTAACAGAACAGCTAAACTATAAGAAATATGGAAATGGTACCTTTGCAAAAGTTTATCAATCTGACGAGCATTTTCTGTTGACGTTTAAAAATCTAAGATCAGGATCATCTGATGAAGAATTCCAAGAGACCAGCTATACTATTACATATATGGAGATGGCGCCTTAGCAAAAGTCGTTCAGCCTGATGAGCATTCTCTGCTGACGTGGTACACTGAAAATTGTAGATAACGAGCAGACGAAGATCGTTTATTGAATGAAATATCACTTTTGATTCATTTTTACACCGCGATTGTACCTACTACGAATACCTAAATATTCCCACGGGACACGGAATAACCAAATGGCTGAAATTTTGAGTACTGTAGTTTAGGTTACTACAGTTTGGAATACAAAAAGATTTTTCATCTAAGTGAAACTCACGCGGGCGAAGCCGCGGGTAACAGCTAGTGATTCAAATAAAAATTTATTTGTAAAATGATTATCTGTACATATTATACTCGTATAACAAAATTTCGTAGACCTACAAACTCAACCTACTCATGTCGTGTGTCGAACTCGGCTTTTATATTCAACAAATTAAAAATCCCGCTGATTTCATTCAAAATCTCAACATTTAATAAATTATTGACGGCGGGGAAAGCGGGGCGACGGGCGAGGTACGGCTCCGTTGCCAAGCAACCACTGCCAGGCGTCCATCACTCGCTCAAGGCCACGCGTTATATATGTTACTGTAAAAGCTCGAACTACGGTAAATTCTAAGATTTAAGAGTAAGTCTTAGGATTTACCGACATGAGTTGGTAAATGTAAGGATTTATGAAAATGGGATGATTTTTTCGGGCTTTTACAATTAGAATTTAGTACATGCTAGGTTTTACCACTGACGGCTGGTAAATGTTGGTTTTGGGAATAAAACAAAGAGTAATTCTTCCCTCAAGTCTTTCCGGGTGGTCATAAAAAAAAAAACCTGAACCTACCTTCTTTTCCGCCCTCAAAGTCTTACCGGGCGGTCATAAAAAAATAACCTAAACCTTATCTATCAGTCATTTACCATGCCTTTAATGTAAATCCTGAGACTTACCAAGCGAATGGTGGTAAAAGTGCGAATCGCAAAATTATTCGGGCTTTTACCATTAAGAGTTGGTAAATCTTAGGTTTTACTCGAAAATCTTAGGATTTACCGTAGTTCGAGCTTTTACAGTAATATATAGACTAAAAGAATTTTCGAAAATTACGGCTTTGAACGGCATGGAATGTAACAGTTTGACACCGAATATTTTTAGACTAATTCGACCCTGCTGAGCACGATTTTGCCCGGTGTCAGACCAATTTCCCCACCTTCCCCCTTTTTCATTGAAAATATGTCATTGCACGGTTTTCTCCGTTTTGAACAAAAACTGTTGGATCTAGAAGAAAACTGTCAATGACAAAATTAATCTGCATTAAATTACCTACCACATGGTATACATTTTATTTTTTTCCTTTCATCCCGGGTCATGCACTGTTCATGTAGGAAATTCACGCGGGCGAAGACACGGGCAAAAGCTAGTAACATATTAATGTAATTTTCATCACGAATATATGATTCGGTATTCGTCATTGGAAAAAAATTGTCTCTTCTCAGATTAGGTAAAAGACGTCATCCTAACCTAACTAACAGTATAAATGTGGAAATGATATTGTTTATTACCTCTTCACGCTTTATCTAGGTACTGGACCACATAAAATTCGTAAACACATAGTTAGGAGTACTGAAAAGAACATGGTATACTTATTATTCTTAAATAATAAATAGTTTTATTATAAACTGTTTTCACACATCAAATTGGGTGATAATAATAAATGATAAAAATATTAATCAAAGTCCAACTTTACGTAACTCTCAGTTACGTAATATTTTTATTATTAACAAGGTACTGTGAACTCGAAACTTGCGTAGGTATGCGTACTATGAGAGCCAGCGACGAACAAGTAAAGTCCGTTTATTCATAATTGTCCTATTATGTAAACAATCTTACCATGTCATTTTTTGATTTTACAACAATATAAATTAATAAACTCAAAAACTACTGAACGGATTTTCATGCGGTTTTCACTAATAAATAGGGTGATTCATGAGGAAGGTTTTAGTGTATAATTTGTTTAGGTTTTGTGTATATTAGTTGAAATATGACGATAATAAGATAGTCGGAAAAATTAGCCGCCCGGCAGCTTTCATCGAAAACGCTGTCCAATCCCTAAGAGATGTATCAAAATCATATATGGAAGAATTATGTATCTATAATAGGTCTACAAAAAAGTCCGCGATAGCATATATCTAGCTTTTATATTTTAGCCACAGCAACTACTTTTATGTTTTAAAAATAATTAAAATCGTTAGGTGTTTTTTAACTGGTGATATTAACCACAATTTATTAATCTTTATCAAATAAAACAAGTCTGTCGTCACAAGTACTTAATATATTTAATATTGGCCTTTTACTGCATGTAATTTGGATCAATAGTTTCCGAAATACTACGAGTTATCTAAAGAACGACAATCGACAACGCGCCGCGAAACCACCTAGCGAAGACTTACCAGTCCTATCAACAACAAACAATCAATGTAAACAATCTTCACAGTACTTTTTGTTGAATTTTGTTGAAAATAAATCAAATATTTGTTCAAACCTAAACATTCTAATGTAAAACATTTATTAACCACGAAAGTAATTTCCTAAAAAGTCTATTTTAATTTATATTGTTGTAAAATCATAAAACGATATGGTAAGATTGTTTTCAACACACTTGCTCGTAAAGTGGGTCTTATTACATCGAGTTTAGGCCCATAATTCCATATATAACGAAGGTATTACGAATATATTACGAAGGAGTTTGGAAATAAAAATTACCATACTGCGCTATACAAAAGATAGAAAACTAATGCGTGTTATGAATTCCACAAAGCATTTTTAATTTAGCCGCATAATACATATAAGATCAAATAGGGAAAATAACGACAGTTTTTAAATAAGCAAAGATAATGATTTTTATACAGCCAAGCACTGGCTGTATGGCGATATACCATCCGCAGCGTGCACCGCGCGCTCCCTGCGCACGGGGCGCGGGGCGGCGGGCGGCGGCGCGCGAATAAAAAACAAGACTATATTTATTAGGTTGTGTTTGTTAGGTACATTTTCCATAAACGTAAGTATTTGGCGGCATACGAATGTTTTATAAAGTGGAGGAATGACAAAAGGGCGCAATCGTTTTCTGATAATTAAATAATTTAAAATAGATGTTAGGATCACATTACTTTTTTTTTTACTCACAAGTGTGTTGAAAAACGTCGTACGATACACGTGTGCATTTGGTCATTACGCACACTCGGCTTTATTAGCGCGCTCGCCTTCGGCTCGCGCGCCAATATCGCCTCTTGTGCGTGATGACCAACTTTGCACACTTGTTTCGTAATGTACTATTACATGATAGGACTGGTAAGAATAAATGGAGTTTAGGTACCTATCTCTGAGCGGGCGCGTTTTGGTATGTTTTTATCAGTATTTATCTTAGTAGGATGTATGTATTAACGTAAATATCATTAAAAAAACCGGCCAAGTGCGAGTCAAATTCGTGCACCGAGGGTTCCGTACACGCAAAGCATCTTACGTTATAGCTCTCACCAAAAGACCTACTAATTTCAAAAACAAACTTAATTTTGCAGTACTGCTTCGAGCGCAAAAATAAGTTTGTAACACTTTTTTTAAACTTCCAACAACATATTTACAACTTTCAGATTAATTCCTGTGTATGTACTGTTAGATCTTGCTTTTTGACAAATTTCATAATTTTAGGTCAACGGGAAGTACCCCGTAGGTTTTGATTGCTGCCTGAAATCACAAAATATACGAAAATTCGCTACATTTACTACGGTACCTAATATCTCTTGATCGCGTATCACCGTAATTTAAGCGATAACAGTAGATTTTCGACGATAAAGGAAAAAAAAACGGATTATGTATTATTTTTTTTATCTACTCTTATTTATTTTATTTGTAATTTGATTCCATATAATTTTAGTATAGTATTTTTCTCTTTACGGGATATTTTTACTGCTTCAGTACTTCTAACCTATGGTTCACACTTGACGTTTAAAGACAGTACGTTTTCGGAAAATCCTGATTGGGTATCAATTTGAAATTAATATCGAATACTCGGATCCATGGTCTCTTACAGCAAAAAATAATCAAAATATACGTCAACGCGATCAAGAGATATTAGGTACCGTAAATGTAGCGAATTTTCGTATATTTTGTGATTTCAGGCAGTCAAAACGTACTGTTTTTAAACGTCAAGTGTGAACCATAGGTTAGAAGTACTGAAGCAGTAAAAATATCCCGTAAAGAGAAAAATACTATATCTACTAAAATTATATGGAATCAAATTACAAATAAAATAAATAAGAGTAGATAAAAAAATAATAATTAATCCTGTTTTTTTCTTTATCGTCGAAAATCACCGTAATTTAAGCGATAACAGTAGATTTTTTTAAAGAATTAAATATAGACTACAATTATTTAAAACGATATCGGCTTATTTTTTAAAATATATTTAGTGTTTTATCACAATTAAAAGAAAACCTCTAAAATAATTACCCTAAGAGCCTGACGAAAACTCGCTAGCAAAAACACAAATTATAGAAAATTCGAAAAGTAACTTTATTGTGTCGGCTTTAAGGCGGAGCTTACGTACCGCCCCTCACCCCCTCTGATTAGCCTTGGGTAGCGCCTTAAAGCTTTTCTGAGATAAAAAAGTTTGACAGACAGACGGACAGACGGGCAAAAAAGTGATCTTATAAGGGTTCCGTTTTTTTACTTTTGAGGTACGGAACCCTAAAAACCGGCCAAGTGCGATTCAAACTCGCGCACCGAGGGTTCCGTACACGCAAAACAAACTTAACTTTGCAGTTCGCTCCCTAGGATTCATACTGCATCAAGCGCAAAAATAAGTTTGTAAAACTTTTTTTCAACTTCCTTCAACATAATTTTACAACTTTCAGATTTATTCCTGTATAAGTACTGTTAGACTTTGCTTTTTGACAAATTTCATAATTATAGGTCAACGGGAACCCCATAGGTTTTGATTGCTGTCTGAAATCACAAAATATGCAATAACTCCTGATCGCGTTGACGTATAATTTTGATTATTTTTTTGCTCAAAGTGACTGTGGATCCGAGTATTCAATTTGATACTTTTAAGCGTTCCTGAGAAAAAAAGTTTGACAGACAGACGGACAACAAAGTGATTATAAGGGTTCCGTTTTTGCCTTTGAGGTACGGAACCCTAAAAACAAATATATTGACAACCCGAGCGAAGCCGGGGCGGGCCGCTAGTTTAGTTATATACTGTCAATCGAGTCGCCGCGAGTCGGAGCAACCGAAGTCGCGCGATATCGCCGGCACGCCACGCTGCATGAGCCCTAATGTCAGACTATACAAAGTACCTAGCGTAGATTTGCCAGTTTTGCCACTGAGCGACCGGGGGTAAGAGTATGCAATCTGTGAGGCAATTTGTGTAAGGATAAAACACGCCACTCTTTTCTTTTTTCATTTAGAAATCGCAATACAACTATATCGCTCTATCAAAGGATTCAGCCCAGGCTAAATGTGATCTTGTACCTACCTACATATAAATAAATAATTTTATAGTCGTTGCGTGTGTGTAGACTTCGATCACAAAGTACTTAGTTAAATTTAAGTAATCTGTGCTTCGATTATTATTCGTATAGGTAGGTACCTACTGTAGTTGTAGAGATGGTGGTGCCATCTATTGCCATAGGTAGGTACCTACTGTAGTTGTAGAGATGGGTGCCATCTATTGCCTCTCAATATAAACTAACTCGCATGGTATTCGAACTACGACTGCAGCGACACACGGAATTTTCATGAAAACCGAGATAATGTACTTCTCAGTGGCGCCATCTAAGTATAATACAAATTTGGTGAGGTACAGATTCAATGTACGTGTATAGCCATCTATAACTTGTTAATATTTTATCGATGGTACTATATGTTCCGAGCATTTCGAGGAAAATAATTTCTTGATTTCGACACACTTTTTTTTTATAACAAAATATTACGTTAATTTTTGATTAAAATAATAACACTATAAATCCGCGAAACAATATAGAAGAAAGAAAATTTATTTTATTATTCTGAGTTTGTATGAAAATTTGATCTATCGATATCGATATTGTGTTGCAATAATCAATCCGCTACTGCACTAATCGAGTAGCACTAGGAATACTTTCATTTGACGCTAATTTAAACTCTATTCTCTTTGATTTATGGGTCATAGTTGCTCAAAAGTTTTGAAACGCCATCTATTGTCGAGTGGCGGAATTTTTTCTTCAGTCGACGTTGGACTTTAAAACGTCTTATGTACGTTCTTGTACAGTACAAATTAAGCCGTGTGTCGAAGACTTAAGGTACTTGTTTGTCCGATATAGTCGCATTGACTTAATACACTTTGATAAGATAAAAATGACCAATAAAGCTCATTGTTCATCTGTAGTGTAGTGTATGATTTATAACTTAAATGTGTGAGTTTGGCGACCACGGTTCACTTACTAATTTTATCAAGTAACACTTCCACTCTTATTCATATTTCCGTGTTCTATATATAAATACCCTAAGCGCCTAACGAAAACTCGCTAGCAAAAAAACACAAATTATAGAAAAATCTAAAAGTAACCTTATTGTGTCTGCTTTAAAGCGGAGCCCCTCCCCCCCCCTCTGATTAGCCTTGGGTAGCGCCTTAAGTTATCTGAATTTCTGGCCCTTGATTCTACAAGTTACAAACGTACTACATCGTGCCTCAGTTGTGTCTCAAAAGCCAAAGAAATCGTAATAAAACATAGAAGTCTTACAGAGACCTTGTCGCTTTAGTTCAATTTCTTTGGATCTTGAGACACAATAGAGATACGATATCTACGTTTGTAATTAGTAGAATAGACCCCCTATTCTGTGCCCTCCCAGCCAGTGGTTAAACTGCAAGAGTTTAGGGATTTCATCTCAGCAGTGGTCGTTCTGAAATGCTAGTAGTTTGTAGCTTTGAGACATACTATATTATGATTAAATAATTAGTTTTCGACGTGAAAAAAAAGCCTTCTTTGAAGGCCACGTTTCAATAAATATGTTTGATTTTGGTCCACCTCCGAGGAGTGCACTTCCCGCGAAGGAGCTGAGCCTGGATGTTTTGTACCACCATAAAGTTATGAGGTATAATTTCTTCAGGATAACAAATTTTTTGGTCACCACAGTGTGTTTCGTAAAATTAGTGTACAAATCAAAACTTAAATTGAATAAAATAACTGATTGTACAATTTCTGCATCATGATAGAGCCTTAGAGCAACATGGACTTCGGTTCCTCTTTATAGATAAAGCGAGAAATAATTACAATTTTCATAAAGTTAAGTTTCAAACTCAAAGTACATGGATTCCTTAGCAAAATCGAGGATGACATTAATTACAATTCTGATGCCAATGTTTTAAATTCTAGAGATTAAAAAAAATGAAAACAAGAGCCTTTATTTTTACAAACTATTTTATTTTATAACTGTTTGTTGTTCCATAATAAATAAATAAGAGCATATTTCTTCAGTGACTCTGGAATCCAAACATTCTTTCCCACGTCGATATACCACTTAAGAATTTGCCTAATGATTCTTTGTATAAAACAAAACAGTTTTATTTTGAATCAACACTTGGTCTTGAGATGAGTCATGTGGTTGTAAAGGAACGTAGGTTTGGCTTTTTAGATGTAAGGGCTTTCTATTAGGTAGGTACTTATACTTTGTTGCGTGTTAGGAATAAAATTATGTGACCGCTAACATGTATGGTACGAGTTACAGACAGGGTATCGGTATTCTTGAAAACACTGATGTCAAAATTAGGTAACCGTACCCATCCTACGAATTCTCTATTCATAATATACTAGCTAGCTTTTGCCTGCAATTTCACACGCGCAAAAATATCCCATTTTACGCGTTCCTGTGGGAATTTCGAAAAATCCTTAGTGCTCCCGACTGCTTCCCTATACTCCTACATGCGGAAGCAGCTCAGCTTTCAACGCCCAGAAGTTTCGACCGTGCGTTGTCTGTCAGCCAGTAACGCATCAATTTTTTATATTGATAACGAATATACTACCCTACTTACTTCTTAGTTCCAACGAGGACATTTTTCCGCAATTAGGCCTCCAGTTAGGGCCCTTTTTGCGTGAGGAGAATGGGTCGAAACTTCATTCGAGCCAGCCCAGCTCCTTTAGGAAGCGAAGAACCACCGATGTTGTATGGCAGGCTTCGCTCATGGTCCCTGGGTTCCCCAGGAACTCTTCTATTGTAGTTACAACGCACTCCAGAAGGAGGTGGCTTGCAGTTTCTTCTGAAAATACCCTAGAAATGGGAGAAGAAGCGTAGGACAGGCAGCAAGATGGGTCGACGGTGTAAAGAATGTTGATGGCAGGAACTGGATGCCATGGCCCAGGATAGAGAATGTTACCGTAGACAAAAGGAAGTTTATACCCAGCAGTGGGTCGTGAAAGCTGATAATGATGAATGATAAGATAATGATTCAGGATGTTTATACAGAAAAAATATTAAATTCTGCATTTCGATTCCTGCATCATTACCCCCCGTCACAGGGTGGAAACTTCATAGAAACGGGGTGTCATATACTTATAGCTACTACTACTACAAATGAAACTGTACGTACGTACATCCCTGAACACGTCAATGTGTGCATTTTTAAAGTAATAGTGTGCCAATCCGCAAAAGAACGGGGGAGAAGTACGGGGTACGTAGGGGTTACACCATATTGCGGGAGTGGCGGGAGCTTCCTTTCTGTACATAGTACTTATATTAATTCTGTGCCCCCGTTAAGAATAAAGACGTTTCCATATTCCATCCTCAATTTATGCGCAGCGAATGAACCTGTTAACCACTAACGTAAACCTATGTGTTTGTTTAACTGCAACTGCAACGGGAAGTGATATTTCCACATCTCAGGTGCGAATGCATTTGATGCAAGGCCTATTAATACAGTGGAAAGCAATTTACCTCAATTTATAATAGTTTTTTTAGTTATGCCTGATCTGGTGTGTGTCTGTATCAAATCTTGCAAAGGAAAGAACAACAAACAATACATTTCTACATATCTTCTATATTCACAAATAAGGATGCTGAATGAGACACAGCTGAATGTAGAAAATGTTAAACTCTATATACATATAAAGCGTAAGTGAGAGAAAGTAATTTTGGAAATTCTTTGGCTTATTGGCTTATAAATGACGAACTTCTAAGGCAAGAAACACAAAAAACACAAAAATATATGGCTGAATGGTCCATTGTCTAAAATCTAAAAACTTGAATAAATTTCGGCTAACTAAGCGAAACGGCCATCGTCCTGTAGGCCTCATTTCACACCATACAGCCAAAACTCTTTGTTCACATAATTAATCCGTGCTTCCTGGTTCGGCGCTGGTCCAAAACTGGTGTCGGTAATTTGTCCCAGTTTCCGACAGCTCATTAGTCGAGCTGAAATGTGTCGAAAGAATGTGTCGCTGACTCCCAGACTACGAGAGGTATTCACTAATTTTTGGAGACGAAAAATATTTATTTCTGAAAACTAATAAAATTAATTTAGGGCATTTGCATACGTATTTGATTTGCTTAGCAGTAAATAGAAGAAAAACATCCGATGTTTCCGGTGAAGGAAAACATCGTGAGGAAACCTGCATTCTGGTTGATGATTATCACCATCAGCTAGTGCGTGAAATGGAGGAGGTAATGGCAAACCACTCCATTACCATTGCCAATATAGTCGTTGTGTGTTTCATTCCATATAATGATCACGACCCTCAGTCATGAGGAATACGACTAAAGGAGAAGGAGGAAGTAGTCAGAAGACCAGGATTGTCATTGTTATTAAGTAATTGATCTGATTATGGAGTTTGAAGGTGGCTGTAGGAACTAATTCCACAACCATCAGTAAAAGCTAAAGAGACTGTATGTATAGTCAGGTCTAAGGAAACCGGAACCCTCCTGAGATCTTCTTATCGAGTGTGTTATTACTAACACTGATGTCAGATTTGATTAAAATCGCCTGGAGTGGCAACCGTGTAAAATAGGTTGACTACCCTTTTTGTGCGGTATGTAGGACCTAAAGATATACCTAAGACTCGGATGAGACTTCGGTTAAACGGCCTATATGTGTATATATGAAAGGGAAGGTTTCAACAATTCGGCAACTCGACAGGGCTCGATAATCGCTTACCTCGCTCGCGTGTTGAAGGCTTCTCTTGGTGATCACCAGTTTTCTTTGGAGTACAGCAATGACAAGAAGATTCTGGAAGATCTGCGGGGAATCTCGTAACGGCGCGCGCGCGGCACTGCAGGCGCGGACACACACGCTATCTCAATGACATACGAAACGAGACTGAATTGCGATAATTGGCGATCCTTCCGCGAGGTGCAAGTAGACCTCCATCTCGGTCTTTCATTTGCTCGCTAAAAGGGACAGCGATACCAAGGTGCCTTGTTACCGAATTGAAGAGAAAAAAAAAGAAATTATATAAAAATTGGAGGCTGAAGGCCTCAACATCGCCTAAAGGCATCTGACATGACTTTTACGACTACCGCCATCTATATAGTGGCAGTAGCCGTATACACACTAGTGAACTAAATAGTCAGCCAATGTGCAGGTTTCCTCACGATGTTTTCCTTCACCGGAAGCAGGTGGTGGTCTTTGAGAAAACTACCATATACAACACATGAGTCAGATTGGTTTACAAACTCATGTGACACAGGTAGGATTTGAACCCGGGTCCTATCCGATCTCAGGCGGGTGTCATTACCGCTTGGACACCACCGCTTCAAAGCTCTGCAGCTGACTGTATGAAACCTGAAAATATTATGTCGAGAACTCTTCAATTGTTCTGGAATCTGGCAGATAAACGCCGCCATTACAATAGCAACTGTTAACTAAATCAAGGTCTATGCGACAAACGGAAAGTAATCGTCAGTCCTTGATCCATTGACCCCTGGTGACCCCACTACCAATCGATTGGATCAATTGAATTTATTGGAAATTTATTGTTCTTGGGACAAGGCATTTTATCACCTCGAGATTATGTAAGAAATAGTTTGATGTCTATAAAAATAAATAAAAATTAAATACATTTTTGCAATAACAGTTTTACTCAGGCAAGAATTTGTCAATTCTTACCTGAGTGGCCATGGCCACAACTTGCAATAGAAAGAGACGAGTGGAAGAAAAAGAAGTTAACATTAATTGTCAAAATTAATTAAATTCTATTCCTTGGAACTGTAAAAAATGAAGGTTCTATCAACTCAATCGAAATATACTATCGTTTATGTGCATATTTTGACATCACCTCGCCGGTGATGTCAAAATATGTATGTAGAAAATGATGAGTGTAGAACTGTAGAGGAAGAGAGATATCCTGTAAGGACTGTAGCAAGTGGAAGGTATCTCTGCCTACCCCCTTGAGAAACAGGCGTATCTATGAATCAAGGGAATCAAAATAGGTCGTTGAGAACTAGATTATTGTTAACTAAAATCAATGATTCACGCACAGATGTTAACTGCAGTCTAATTAGTAACCTTGATGCCTCAGGAGTTAGGAATTCCTAGGCACGCATAACAATAGACTGTTGTTGTACTTACTGGATAATATTATCTAATTGCATGTATATGTTTGTCCTTTAATGTAGCACAGATTATCTAACAGTAACTATAAATATCTTCTGTATACATACAGTGGTGGCCAGCTTATTAGGGACATCAGTCGATTTTCATACAAAGAGTTGTTTGAATATGTTTAAAAAACCGCGAAAATAGCATTAAAATGTATGGAAATCCTGAAACTCAGAAAGCTGAGCCGATTTAAATCTTTGGAGCTGAGTAGCTCTTAGAATGCTGATCTGATCAGTTGGGTGTGTATAGCGATCTGGATGTCCTCCATTCTATCCCTGGATGGCCATTATCAGATCACAGCTCCTGGCATTGAACCAAAGCTGCAAAGTAACCTCGTTTGTATGAAAATCGACTGGTGTCCATAATTAGCTGGCCACCACTGTATATAATTGGACGCTGACCTGACTGATTTGGTATATCAAAGCAGAAATTTTGCAGGGAGATTTTTAAGCACTAAGAAAGGAATTATGGAAATTCCCATTGTATGCGAAATGAGTGTAAAACTAAATACACGCGGGCGAAGTCGAATGCTATAGCTAATAATAAAAATTTGTGACTACTTCCTGCTGATGTCGGTTTAAACATCGTATCAACTTGACCAAAGAAGAAATGATGTCCACTTCAAAACATTTATGGAATGAGAACAGAATTCCCTAATTTTTTGAAAAATAAATGAGGAAGAAAAGTTTCACTTCACCATGTTTGCAACTAGCACCATTTTTTATTCAATACTAGCTTTTGCCAGCAACTTCGCCCGCGTGCACGGGAGCAGTGTTTTTTCCCAGGGTCCTTCTCAGTACTTCTAACAAAGTATGTGTATGCAAAATTTCAGGAAGATTGGTTCAGTATATAGATAAAGCGTGAAGAGGTAACAAACAAATATTAGTTGCATTTATATTATATTAGTTAGGATTAGATTGGACAGTTTATGGATATTATTGGATCAGTTCTCAAATGTACTTATTTCCGATGCACCAGTGAACTCCAACCTCTTAATGGACGACTTCCGTCGTACAAGATGCAATATCCTCACATTGAACTTTGCACTTAGATTTTATGGCACTACGGACTAATTTTCTTCACTCGCTGTTTTAAAAGTGTGGTCATTGATAAACTTTAAAGGGATCCAAATATGAACTCTGTTTCGTTGTATCATGGTTGGTTTTACGTCATGTTAATGTCAAGAGCTTGAGTTAATTACGGCTTCTTGTAATATTTCATATCGATATTTCATTTCTGACTCATGACATGACCTACTGGGTCTATGGGGCAACCCAATTCTTATGATCAAAGTCAGTTAAAAATAAGAATGCCGAAAAATATGATAGCTCTGAAGGGTTTGGCCGAAGAACGTCAGAAATGCAAAATGACAGATTGGCAAATCGTCAGGTATATTTTTCACAAATGGTCAGAATAGTAAAAAGACAGATTAGCAAAATGACAGGTTTGCGATGTGACGGATGAGTAAAATGACAGATTTTGATGTAAAGACAGAGTTACTTTCGCGTAATAGTAAGGATAAACGTATCCTATAAAAATAACCTTTCTAGTAGCGCCATCTGTTGGCACTTGATGTAATCTATTAGTTAATGCGCTTACTTAAATAAATAAAAAAATATTCTTCAAAGTTCATCAAAATAATTACTCTGAAGTTGCACATCATGCGACGATAGGTACATTAAGCAAATCATTCAAATTAGATACTTTTATGTCTGTATGTATATCATATGATATAAAACTTTTTTCCAAAAAAGTGAACCGACTTCCATAATAAAACTTAAAATCATGAAATAACAATAAAGAAAAATGTATTAGCATGCTACCTACTGAATGAGGTGAAGTCGGTGCCAAGTGCAGGACTATGTAATTGTTTAGCTAGGCATTTTGTATATGTACCTACATGATTCTAATGTTAATTTATATTATTTAATATTAAATTTGGCACCGACTTCACCTCATTCAGTAGGTAGCATGCTAATACATTTTTCTTTATTGTTATTTCATGATTTTAAGTTTTATTATGGAAGTCGGTTCACTTTTTTGGAAAAAAGTTTTATTTTATCATTTTTAGTGCTTCTACACCTTTTCATTTTCTTTAATAAAAACTTAAACTTTTCTTTCACTGGTGGCCGAAAATAAAGAATTAAGAATTCGAAACTTTTTATGTCAGTTTGATTTGAAATGTCAGAACATGTCAAATTGTCTATTATTTTTGGCACATAAATAGACCGTGAGCACGCGACGACCAAACCTTCCTTATTTTAAAAATGCTGAATATTTCTCTGCGTGGTATATACGAGTAAAAAATATTAGCGACTAGGTATGAAGTTTGGATCTTAGTTGCTTATGCAGGTAATATGGATAGCAAGGATGATTTTTATAGGTATAAAAAGCACCCTTGGGGCCTTCCAAAGTAATAAATATTAAATTCAGCTTTTATAATAAAACAAAAATTCAACTTTTATAAATAACATTCAGCTTTTATAATAAAACAAATAATTTAGTAAAGTTACAATGTTTTATATCTGCACCAATTGCCTGGTAATGGATGGCGTGATTTCTTATATTATTAGGAATAAAATCTTTAAAAATCTTTACTTTAAGGAAATTGAATTACCACTTTAAATGTTATTGCTACAAATAATCTGCCTAAGTAATCATGATCCAACTTTTATAGTCGCTAAATGTTTGGAACATACACAGAAAATCTTTAGTTTTAATAAAATAAGGAAGGGCATGCTATCGCGGGCTTTTGCTCTATAATGCAATGTTGGTATTTTTATATTATGTTAGGTATCTTTAAAATTACCGAACAGATTCTGACGTGGTTAAAATGGGACCAACTTGGGTATATATCATTACGAATAAAAAAACAATTTCGGAAATCAGTCCACTGTAGGCGAAGAAATCGGCGAACATACATAAAAAAAAAACATACATACATCGAAACATATAACCTCCTCCTTTTTTGGAAAGTCGGTTGAAAATAACGTCATCTTTTACATACTTTGTTCTATTGAATAAAACAGTTATTGCAATTTTTGAATATACAATATCATATTTCCATAGGATTACGGACCTCCTTAAAAAGGGAGATATTAGGAGCACCCATAACCGGAGAGCATGTATGAAGAGAGTGATGAGTGTAGATGAAGCAAGAGAGATCTGTAAGGATCGTAGCAGGTGGAAATCGCTAGTCTCTGCCTACCCCCACGGGAAAAAGGCGTGATAATATGTATGTATGTATATTCCCATAGGGGCAAAACTTCGTGCAAAAGTGTATCTATGTATGTAGATCAGTCTCGAAGAAAGTATTGTTGATTGTCGATACTATATGGATGACATTTCCGATCGCCATATATGTAAAGCTCAACTTTCTACATTCACTTAATGACACTTACTTTGTGTTGGAAATCCTGCCGATCTATAGATATAGTTAATGCATTATGAGAGATTGCAAATCATATATCATCATTCTTCCTATTAAAGAGCTATTACTCTTGTCGGTGTCATTACGTCAAAGTCAATTTTTTTTATTGAAACTTGGCCTTCAAAGAAGGCTCTTTTTCACGTCGATAACTAATTATTTAATCATAATATCTTATGTCTCAAAGCTACAAACTACTAGCATTTCGGAACGACCATTGCTGAGAAGAAATGCCGAAAGAAACTCATGAAACAGTCTTGGTCGCCTAGCATGCCAGAGGGGCTATTCATTAACTTTATACATACACTTTGTGTACAGTCAAAAATAAAATAAAATATAAGAAAAAAATAATAATAATATGAATTTCTTGGCAATGTCAACGGAGTAGTTTTGCGAATTACCTTCTCCATTTCACACCCTAGCTGATATATCAACTAGGGCGGACATCATGGCCTTTTCCTTTACTGGAAGTAAGGTGGTCTATGAAATGGTAGAGTCAGATGTTATTCAATTGGTAGAGTCAGATGTTATACATCAAACATAACTGTAAGGCCCACTGGTTTTTTTTTCCTTCACGCCTTCCTACATCTAGTTGTCGAGTCATTGTGGTTCAATTTGTAAATAAACAGACTGACAAAAGGTTAATAAGCTAAAAAGGTTTTTGTGATTCGTCTGATTACTTATCGCTACTGGTAATTAAGACGAGCCTATTTTTAGTTTTGTTTTCATTGTTTGTACTTATTACATTTTTTAAGGTTATTATTTTATCAATTTTAACAATCTTTATGACTTACATATTTACACCTTAGACCAACGTTGCCGCTAATTTGCGTAAGTTGATTAGTTTAAAGTGACCTATGCGTTGATGCTAAGTTAGTTAAAGTAACCTATGCGTTGATACTAAGCAACACTTGTAATAAAACAGCGAGGTACTTATATCCATCCCTACCATAGTATTCCTTCCTACTAGTAGGAATAAATGGGGAAAATCAACATACGAATTAAATACGAATTTATGCAAATTTTGTATTGATGTGGTCTTAAAAAAGACATCCGAGTTCATGGTTTATTCCGACCATGTTTATACTTAATTATCTATTAAATTGAATTGTTAGTGTAAACAAGCTTCAAATTGTCTTGGAGAATGCAGACTCATTAAATTGTTATTAGCCACTAATTGGAAACAACATGTTTTAATACAAATTTAACCTTATTTTGAATGGAGTAAAGCTCAAAATGTTTAAAGACTTATAATAATTCTTTTCATGTTACCATTGTTACTCTAATCATCTATTTTGTTACAGGTAGCACAACGGATCTGACTCCAACGCTGATCGGGATATATGATTCTCTATTGGAGCCAGGAAAAAGTTTAAGGCCTGAAGAAGCCAGTTTAGAAACAGCTAAAGACGCAAGGAATGATCCTCCAGTAGATATCAATAAACCAGAAATAATGACAAATGAAATGGATGTAGTCTCGGAAGAAAAAAGTTCAGTCAATCCGTCTAAGCTCGTTGGAAGTGTGAAACTACCTATAGCAACAGTAAACAAAAGTTCTTTATATAGTAACCGAACTAAAAGTGATAAAAATGGTGCTAGTGAAGTGTGTGGAAACTCCAGTGAAATAAAAGACAGAACATTACATAGGAATTTAAGAGAAATTAAATCTGAAACGTCTACCTTCGATAATCTGTCACCCAATGTGAGAAGGATGATCTCTAGTGCGACAGAGACAACGGCAGTAAAGATTCAAAAGAAAACCTTTAGTGGTGGAAGGTCTTCAACCAGATATAAATCGAATATACCTTTAGTAGGCGCTACTTCTAAAATATCGCAGTCAGGAGTAGAAATTCTACCATCAGTAGAAATCTATGATCAACCATGCGATATCAAATCTTATAACAAAGTAAAACCGGGCAAAGAATCTCCTTCCAAAATACCAGAATTAAAACCAAAATTCAAAGTCGAAGAAGAGACTTGTTACGATGTCCCAACCAACAATTGTCCCATCATATACGATGTTCCAGTTGTAGCTAGTAAAACGGCTTTTGAATCTTTATCTTTACCTTACATCGATCAATCTATAGAACTTTCTATATCATCCAATGATAGAGAGTTCGATATCAAATTATCATCTAAAGAAAATTCGCCACAGAAGTCTGAACATAAAAGCGTAACACCGGAGGCGTCTCCAGCGAAGTTTCCGAAAACACTGAATGGTACAAATAGCTTATGTAGAAAAGATTTTACAAGAGTTGAGAGTCCAGCGAAACAGCTATCAAAAGCTGGACCTTATCCCGAAGTAGTAGGGTCAACAGGAAATTTGAAGACATTTGTGAATCCAGAGAAAGATTTGAAATTGAATCCTCCGTCAGTGGAAGTTTCTCGGCCTTTATCAATGAGTTCTATAGCTTCGTCCAGCTCCACTTCGAGTAGCGGAGTTCAGAACAAAGGTGGTGTAAACTCTGCATATTTAGCTTCGATAGAGAGTCTTGATGATCACAGTGACGCTGATATGACTTCGGCTAACGGTAGCAACAACTTTGTTAACAATGCAGGGATTCTAAACACTAGTGTATCAGAAGAAGGAAACTCGGAGACACTTCCACGTAAGTTTTTTCCGTTAATACAATTTTATGGCGTGTCAGTGTTAGAAAAATATTCCTACTCTTTGAATATTTATGTATATACATAAATACATATTATCACGTCTTTTTCCTGTAGGTACCCGCCATAGAGCAACACGGCCGCGCGCGGAAGTCCTTGTTGCTCGAAGGTACCCGCACAGGAAAAAACGTGATAATGACATGACAGTGCCCACGGCAATAATGTGATTATGTACGCGCTTTTATCTATTTCCAATTTGTTATTTTTAAGTTTAATTAACCAACAAATTTGTAGCTGAAACATTATTTTTATTGATAACAAATATGGACAATGCAGCAAATGTAATGAAAGTTTCTATCATACTTTATGAAGGTTTCACGTGGATTTAGCAAAGCCAACACTTGTGAATAAGTAAGAAAGTTTGTATATAGTAAAGGTAGTTACGTGCTACTTTAGAAGTGGTTTTACAAGTAGAATGAACTAATGGTGCCAAGGCAAACACAGATTGGCTGTTGTCGTGGCGTGTAGTCTTGTCTGCGTAGCAGATGAACTTCTTTCCTCCCATTTTCTCATTTTTCCGTTGGCACATTGCTCTTTCCATTTTGTTCTGCGTTTGCCATTTCTCTCAACCCTTTTCTTGTCTTGCAATTCACTCATCAGCTCTCTTCCTCTATAGAAACTCCTATTAAATACGTATACTCCTATTAAAGAGCCTAATAGAACAATAAAGTACTATTCTCACACAGGTCAGCAAGAACACGAGGTTCCAGGGCTATCTCAACTGGAGAGAGTCTGCGCAGAAATAGTCCAGACAGAGAACGTGTACGTGGAGGACCTGAGACAGGTCGTGGAGGTATGGTTTCTGACATACTGGATTATATTAGATCACACAATGGACATACGCGTTCTGCTTTATAATAATAACTAATAAATTATTCCTGAAACAATTCTAAATATTTAGAAGAAGAAACGACAAATAAAAGAGAAGCTGTAGGAAATTTATAGACTATCTTTCCTACAGCTTTCAAATTTTTAACCATAGGAACTTTTGGGCTGCTATGGGTAAAAATTTGATGGCCGGGCCCTAAGTAAACGACAAAACTTTTTGGCATCGTCACCTAAGTACACAGACCACCTACCTAAGTACGAGTATCAATACCTGCTGTGTGAGGGTTATAAAAATATATTCTGATTTATTAACTTAACTACCCGTTAATTACCAAGTTCGGTGGTGTGCCTATTGTACTACCTTTGTTATCAAAACGCCGTAATTGACGCATTAAATGCGTATTCAATTGAAACAAGTTCAAAAACGCATACTTCTCTTAAAATACCCTACATTATAAAACAAATCAAAATACACGCTTTTGTATCAGACAAAACTTTGATTTATCTATTCTAACAGCAACTGTGCCTTTTCTGTTACAATTTTGAAACCAATTTCCTAGTTTTGATTTTCACTTCCTCGAGCTTTGAGCCACCGGACACCGCAAGTCTTTTAACCTATTTAAGGGTGGAGCAGACGGGACACTTTATGAATAAAGACGAGCAGCGATTATTCAGCAACACTAAGTACATGTTAGATAGTTTGAAATGGCTGATAAGCACTAAAATCTCACAGAAAAAGGACGCAAAGCAACGATCTTATTATCCTTAATGTTGTTAAGAGTAAAGTGTGTCCCTGATATTAGGATAGACTAGACATGGTTATGATAGACGTTAGAACTGTTACATACAACTAGTGTAAATATGTATTTGGATAGTTGACTCTGATTTTGCTGTCATTTTTAATAAGTTATGTAATATTGGAAAATACGGCTCAAAACTTTTTAAATGAATAAAAGGGTACTGTATCATCTTAATCAGCAGCCATTTCAATGTCCCCCCACTCATAGCCCACACTGCTGGGGCACTGGCATTTCTTATGGATAAGAAGGAAAAGTGGCAAGTCTGCGTTGCCCCTTGGTTATGCAACTGCATTGAACAGCGTCTCTTTGTAATAGGATTCGGGAGTGATGTGTTTGTTATTACAAATGTGCAAGATGCATTTTCAGTTTGATATTTGTCAAACGTTTTGGGTCATTGTTGACGAAACAAAATTAATATTTTCTGCAAGCAAAGAGCTCGAAATACTTTTTTATTTACCCATCTCGTGAACCATTGCGAATGTTATCAAGTATTGTTTAAGGGGCTTATTATTATTATTTACTTTTTGGGGACGCCAGCACAAGTACCAGACGGGTGATCAGTCCTCTTATGCTGGGACCATTTTACCCAATTCTCCGAGGGTATAGGGTTTTGAGATAACTGGTAACTTAGTGCCGGTTAGGCCCATGAAATGGTGATTCTCTCCGGGCTCCTGTATAAAAAATATAGTGAAACGTGAATTCCTCCGTTTTAAGTCTGTTAAAATCATGAATATTTCCCAAGCATAAAGCTGAGTAAGGTCGTGGCTAGCGACAACCCACTGACCCAGTGAATACGAAATGAGACGTTCCGTATAAACTTCACCCGAGGCGCCGCACGCAAGGGTGAAATTTATAAGCTTACAGTTATTTAGCAAGAACTATAAATAATAAACACAGAGGAAGACTTAGATAGAATAGGAGAAAAAGAAGCATTATTAAATCTATTGAAAGTAAAGAAGGAAAATGTTAGGTTACTTGATACGACACGATGTCTCAGAAACATCATAGAAGGAAAGGAAAGGAAGACGATAAAGACAGAGTTGCATGTGGCAAATAAAGGAAAAAGTGAGCGCCGCTGCGCCGGGTCGTATCAACAAGTGAAACAGTTGGCAATGGAAAGAGAAAAATGGAAGGAACTCCACCGACAAGAGTCTCGCTCTTACATGATTTTGATGAACACTACACAGTTAAATATTTGCGACCAAGGTTTGGTATTTTATTAATGTCTGATGGGAATGGCCAGGAAAAACAAACAAAATTTGACCAGGCAGGATAGCGAGCGCAGCCAAGCTGGGCTGTTCCAAGCAAAGGACAAGAGGATTTAAACATGCTAATCGCTAATCACTAGTTACAGAGGCAGGCACCCTTGAATACCAATCTGACTCATGCATAGAAAGAAGGAAAACATCCTGAGATAACTGCGTTCTATTTTATTATTTATCAGCCAGTTTGTGCTTGAAAGCAAGTGGCTAAACTACTTCATTATCATTGCCAAGATGGTCTTTGCGTGTGTTACATTCACATAATGACATTGAAAAAGAACATAAATAATAATTTAGTGAGATCGAGACTCAACATCATCTCGTCTCAATCCGTCTTCGACCATTTTGGTGTGGACCTCCTTCAACCTCCACCAATTTGCTCTATCCTGCGCAGTGTGTATCCAGTTCTTGCCACCATCTATCCACCGCATGGCCACTCCAACATAGCTCTCAACTCAACGATACTATATTTTATAACATAGCTCTTAATAGTAAGAAAGTCGCCAACTTGTGCAGTCGTCTTTACGATCTTTACAATATTTATCTCTTTTCACAGAAATTGGCAATGTAGTAAGGTCGTGTAAATATATAAATATCATAACTGCATCACGACTGTAATGGCGTTGCATGTTGCAGTGACAACTGGGTCTGTGGGTCGCACGCTTCCACTTTTTATAGCATGATGGGGTTGATAACTCAGTCATAATTAGTAATTAGATTTAGTGATCCTTGGAGGGACCTTCAAGGAGCAGGATCCCAAAGCTTAAATTCTCACAGGATTCTTCTATATAAGGAGATTCTGCGAGAATTTTGGGAAAGCTTGATGGTAGATCTAGTTTCTTTAGTTTATTAATCAACTGCTGACAGTGAATCGCACTCAACCCAATAACCAAACATACTCGTATCTGTAAGTAATTTAGTGGAATAAAAAAAATGTTAAACAAGTAACTTGGACGGAATGCCAGTCATATCTAAAATAGACTAATTTATTCGCATTTAATTAATGAAATCTAATTATTCCGAAACAGAATTAATTAAAATCGTATCACAAACAAACTAATCACGAGAACGAGCTTATAAAATAGTAATTTGGTTAAGTAATTAGTTTTATAGATTGCGTTTACAGACTACTTTGTTTTTATGGTATTAGTAACATTTTATGTACACTTGTTCAGTTTTATGGTACAACATTTGCCCATCCTGCGTAGTAGTAATTTTACGCAGTGCTGTAAATAATACACAGTATAAAACAAAGGTTTCTGCTTATATCTGTATATCCACTAACTTTTCCTAAACCACGCAACAGAATTTGATGCGGTTTTCACCATAATGTACCTAGTTATTCTTTCCTGATGTTGACGTGTGATGTGACATAAATACTAGCAAATTCTATATAAATTCTAGCGAGTATTTGATACAGGTACATACATTACAGGGAACTCTATTCGGAAACTGCACTTTACCTAATGTAAATTAAAAACAAAACTATAGTAATAAAATTAAAACAACCATTTCGCCATGCCATAGATGGCGCTGATCAAAGTTATAACGCGCTATGGTTTCGCTCACAACATAATTGAAGTGATAGCTTGCATGGATTATTGGCGTCACTCACAAAATTGGCAATAAACACATCTGCCAAGTTTGGGAGTGACCTCAAATCCTATCCTAACTCATGCTATAAATGCGTAGCGTAAGTGATTTTGTTTATTTGTTACATCTTCACGCTTTATCTACTGAACTAATCTTCCTGAAATTTCGCGTACATTGTAGTTAGAAGTACTGAGAAGAACATCGGGTATTTTTCAACCCGAGAAAAAGCACGGTCCCCGTTGGAAATTCACGCGGGCGAAGCCGCGGGCAAAAACTAGGACTATATAAACTCTATAATAGCGAGTATTTCATACTAGGTACATACATTACAGGTAAAAAAAAACATTTTACTCCTCGATCATGCAGTGGGAAAGGAAGCAATTTAAAGAATATGTACTTATTTCCTTTTTCAGTCTATGGTTATACTGCATACTTTTCAGTTCCTTATTTAAAAACCGTTTGACATTTGATAGATCTTGGTCACGTCATGACCAAGAGGGCAGATCCCTGCATAGACATCGAATGCTGAATAATTCAAACAAATTATAATGAGAATCTTTGCCGTGGGAGACCTAGCTATCCTGGATGTTAGGACTTAGACGTCCATCAAACGATTTTGCGATTTATTACCTTCGTGATTAGGTGGAATATCGATTACTGACCTAGACGATAGAGTCCTAACGGTCGTTAAAAGATTTTGAGATTTATTAATGTCCAGATAAAGTCGATTTTCGATTGCTGTGGAAATGGGTTGACATCTAACGGTGTTCCCTAATATGGGGGTGATTGTAGGGTGAACATTATATAGTTATTTATGGTACAGCCTCTTAGGTTTTTATCAGTTCGTAGTAAATGTGCGTAGAATATCTTTAAAAGGAAAAGTATTCTAGGTTGCGTTGTTTAAATGGAAAAAGAAAAACTGAATAGTTTTTTAAACTTACCTGACCCGGTGACTACTTATCTGTAATCAATTTTTTTTAAAGCATGTTGCTGATAATTTTCTGTAGACATTTTGACGAAGAATGTAATCGTAAGATGTAAAGTTTTTGTATGCAAAAGATATCATTATTAGAAAATTTATCAAATTTTGTAAATTAAGACCCTAATGTTTACGATTGAGATGAGATCTGGCATCAATTTAGAACTAGGTCTGATGATGATAAAATACTATGCGTTTCAGAATGTCAACGAGGCCATATTGCATTTGGTGACAACTTCGTTGTAATGTGTACCATACCAAAGTTGTTGCGAAATAGCAATTCATGTGTCAATTAACGGTAGATATGGTCGTCGAACAAAAAATTTGAGTACCTACCTAATTTTTGAAAATACTACTGCAACTTAGCGTTGCACCGTCTTACTTTGACAGTAACATCAACCTTTATCGAACCAACCGTACCAATTAGGCAAAAAATACTGCATCAGTTGTCAAATAGTATGACTGCACCAGTCAGTTGTCAAATAGTATGAGAAACGTAAATGAAAACGCAAACTTTTACACTAACTATAACCTAAACTTTAATTTCAATGCAACTAAGCCTATGAATGCTTGAAATGTTACTTCAAAACGGCTTTTTATGACAAAAATAAACTTAGTCATATTGGTACCACGCAATAAATAATCTTTCTCATTGACTAAGAAAAATATAATCACAATACATCTGTACCTATAGAGTACTCACGTCCGGTCCTATTTTTACCGCTCACCCACGCGGTGGTTCTGTCTTTATAAATAAAACAGACATACACACAAACCCATTGAGTTAGATATTAGATGTACAGTCATTCTTGTCCATATTTTACATCCCGCTGGCAAATGGCTTCATAAGTATTCGTTTACGCGTAAACTCTTGACATTTTTCGTTGTTGAAGTTAACAAACTATTTGTTAAGTTTGAACTAAGTTAGTACCTATTGGATTAGTATTGGAATTATAGTTATTTAAGTGTTAATTAGATAATCTTTAACTAAATTTTTTATCATCTTCTTCTTTTCAGCCTTTCTCTATCAAATAGTTGGTGTAGGCCTCCTTCAATCCTCGCCATCTTTCTCTGTTTTGGGCAATGAGAGTCCAGTTGCTGCCTGCGATCTTTTTGATTTCGTCTTTCCATCTCATTTGTGGTTTACCCTGGGTTATTTTTATCATCTATCAGCGACGAAATCCATGGCATAATACACTCATAAAGTAAAAAAAAAACTACGTATATGGTTACACTACGTCCTTTTTCAAATCTGGTGAAATCAAAGTCCAGAATTAATATAAGTACCCACTACATGCTACTACGTACAGAAATGAAGTTCCCTGCCCCCCCGCAATATGGCGTACCCCGCACTTCTCCCCCGTTGGTTTGCGGATTGGGTCGTTATGTCTATGAAAACGCACACATTGACGTGTTCACGGATATACAGTTTATTTGTAGTAGTAACATATGACGCCCCGTTTCTATGAAGTGCCCTCCCTGTGCTTTGAGTAAGCTAAGTATGAACATCAAGGGCGTATCCAGGATTTTTTTCTGGGGCACAGGGGCAGTGGCGGACTATGCAAGGGGGAAGGGGGTGCAACAAATCGATATCAGCAAATTTTGTTATTTAACAACTCTGATCTTAATTTGATAAGTACTATTATGGAATCTCCCTCCACAGTAGGTACACAAAATAGCCGTCTGGGGGAGGGGGGGCACGTGCCCCCTATATCCGCTACTGATGAACATGATCCTATTCAATCCAGTTTGTTTAGATATTTCAAAAGTTAAACAAGATACAACGGATTTCCCGAAGTTTACAGACTTTAAAGTTAGTTATGACCGCATCAAGTATCATAAAGACATTGTAGAGCCATTATGATTGTGATGGTTACAGCTGTGACTATCACTGTATCCAAATCTACTGATGTTCATTGATACAATGTAGTTTTCTATTTCTTGGTATGCTTAAGGTTTAAGATATAAGCTGAAGCGAGTTACTTAAAATAAAAAAAAATATTAAAAGAGAAAGTAAAAGAAAATCTGATATAGTTCAGTGTCTAGTATAAGTGTATGATAGATAGATACCATCAATAAAATATTACTATATAAAATGTAGCCAAGACCAAGACGAGACCATATAGCTCGCACTGGCAAGCAGTTATCAGGCCTTTGATTCAAAGTCAAAGTCAAAACTTTTCATTAAAACTTGGCCTTCAAAGAAGGCTCTTTTTCACGTCGATAACTAATTATTTAATCATAATATATTATGTCTCAAAGCTACAAACTACTAGCATTTCGGAACGACCTTAATTATAACGGTAGAATATCGTGTCACAGTTATGTCTCAAAAGCCAAAAAATATACTAAATCATAGAGACCGTTAAAAGATCTTCTCGTTGGCTTTAAAATTAAAATAAATAAAATAAAATCCGTTTAAAAACAACAAAGTACCTCCTTTTTTTTTTAGTTTCTTTTTAGTACACGCCAATGCCTCTTTTTTTCCTTTTTCTATCGCGGGTCTACTGGAAGAAATTTCTATAGAAATAAGTAGTACCTTTGTTGTTTAAGTATGTAAGTAGTTTTACTATGTTTTATGTTTCCTATCTGTATTTGTTGTGTGCAAAAATTAATAAATAAATAAATAAAGACCTTTTCAGACATAATTGAGGTATCTACGTATTTAATTAGTGGAACCGGCCCCCAGATCTCTTGTAGACCCAAGCTTTTATCTCTACACGCCCTAACTCTAAAGCTAACTCCACCTACACCTTAGTCAAAAATGCGGCCTTTTATCTCATGAAAAGAGACGGAAGAGTCTAATAGGAGCCCGAGTAAGCGCGCGTTATTTATTTTGACAGATACCAGGAATTTTTAAAAGCATCTCTCTCTCTTTCTCTCAGCCGAAAGACGTACACTGCTGGACAAAGACCAAGGATTTCCACAACGACCGGTCCTGCGCTGCCGCATCCAAAAAGCATACTAAACAAAATTAATTTACTCTCCAGATCGCCTATGACTTGAGGCATGCAAATGCACTAATCTACGGCCCTGCGCCTTCGACTAATGCGCGGGCGGGAATCACGTTATTCAAACGAGCCCGTGGGCCGGTGAATAACTGCAGCTATCAGGTCTACCAGTATCAGTACTGATAACAATGTAGCAGTGATATGATGGATTTTCTGGCTCGAGAAGTAGATTTATTCTTCGTTTACTACGCCAGAAGCACAGGAAGGGCACTTCATAGAAACGGGGCGTCATATATACCTACTACTACTACAAATGAAACTGTACATCCTTGCACAATCAATAACACGTCAATGTAGCGTCCCAATCGCAAACGAACGGGGGAGAAGTGCGGGGTACGCCATATTGCGGCTTACTTTCTGTATAGAATAGAATAGAATCATTTATTTACATATCATTTATTTGTACGTAGTACTTATATTAATTCTGTGCCAGAAGGTCGATTAGAGAGCTCGGCAGTGGGTTTTTAGCGACAATGCCCTTTAAACAACCCATTACTTGAAGTATTTCTATATTCTGAAGTATAAAAATAAAATATCTAGCGCCAATGCTGGCAACTAATACACTCAAGAAAAAAAATAATTAAAAGCAAAAAATTGTGCTATGTTTATACGGGTTTAGTTCTTTCCAGCAGCAGGCAGCTCGGAAGTAACAGTACATGCGTGTGTAACATTGACAATGACAGTGGCCGGACCGGTGTCTAGAGAGGAGGGGGACTTCGTCTTTGGTAGACTGTAGACTTGAGCTATTGTTTACTTTGTGCTGCGTTTGAACTGGTTATAAATTGTTTGTATTTATTTATAATTCAATGTTGGCGAGTAACTTGAATAATGTAATCGCAAACAGACAATAACTTATTAGTAAACTGTAACTGCTGGACTTAAAGAATTGTAACTTATTATATTGAATGCTAAAAATTTTCAAGTCACAATTATTTTTGTAACAGTTTGTATAATAACTATCTCTCCATAATAATAAATGTTACTATTCTTCTTTTCGAGTCGGAATAGCTATATCAGATAAGACCAGTAAGCCACAGCAATTGCATTGTTGTATAAGAATAAATGATAGAGTTCTTTGATACTCTTTCACGCACAAAATGAGAAAGGATTTTGATTAAATTACAAAATACGTACTTGTAAGTTGTGCTCGCTAGAGTCGCTCCCACAAAAATAAATAAAATGTGGTTAGACGAGCAAGTAACTTAGTAAACACTAAGGTACTTGCTCGTCTAAACGCAGCACCGTGTCGTCCCTCATATAAATGTAATATCACGGCGTCCATTGTATTGTATTTAGTTTCTTATTGTTGTAATACATTGCTACGAGCTACTTTGTAGTCAGATAGCGACATTAATGTTTTATTCAACGTTTTCTTTGCTTTTGAGATAAATTTGATCGTGGATTAAGATTTCAACTTTATTTATGACTTTACACTTTGCAACTTAGACATAAATAACCATTAGACATAAATAATCCCCCTCCTTAGTCGTATTCCTCATGACTGAGGGTCGTGGTCATTATTTGGAATAAAACACACGCAACGACTATCTTGGCAATGTTAATGGAGCGGTTTGCCATTGCCTTCTCCATTTCACACACTAGCTGATAATCATCAACCAGAGTGCAGGTTTCCTCACGATGTTTTGCTTCACTGGAAGCAATAAGTGTGGGTCGATGAAAACTACCATACATGAATCAGATTGGTATACAAACTCATGTAGCACGGGCAGGATTTGAACCTAGGACCTTTTGCAGCCACTAACGGGTGCGCTACCACTCGGCCACCACCGCTTCACAGATAAATAGGTGTAACGAAAAAACCCCATTTTTTCAAGCGTTGCTAAATATGTGGAAATATGTATATAAATGTAGAGCTTGTTGCACCGCCTCTTCTGCACTTGCGCTTTGGAGGCGGTGGTAACCTTAGCTTTAAGTAATTTTATGACGTCAATTATCTAAAAAATAAGAAAATGACGATTTTAAAGTGCTATATTTAAGCCTATTTAAATAAAATCAATTGACTTTATACAGAAAATGAAGAACCTAAAAATATTAGCTGTTAAGCCGGTTAAGTTTCTCATCGTGAAAAGCCTGTTATATTCCCCACTAGTTTACTTATAACATCCATCTTTTTGCGTCGTGGGTAAAGATCTGATCTATCAAATCAATATTAATATCAACCTTACAAAAGATAAAATCACTTTCATCCGCCTAACCTATAAACTGATTGACACGGAGCTGCGCCGCTAGTCGACTAGACTTAGTCGATAATCGATGGAATAGTTTCGCGAATCGAGTCAGTCGAGATATCGTGAAACGGGTTATAATTGAGAATTTACTAGTACTATCTGAAAGTCCGCTATATCTTATTTAGTTCCTCAGGTAAGTGTTGATGGTAAAATCATTATTCCTAACAAATTATAAAATAAGGTCCCCCGTCCTATCTGACTGAACAGATTTTCATGCGGTTTTCACCAATGGACAGGGTACGTCATTCATGAGGAAGGTTTTGGGTTATAATTTACGCGGTCAAAGTCGTGGGAAGTGTATAGATAAAACAAAGTCACTAACTCGACGTTGTTTTCATTTCATTTCATTTATTCTTAAATTCGCAAACAATTTATAATTAACAAAAGAAATACAAAAATTATAATAGATTTATGTGTATATCTGATTCGGACTAAAATACAAATAATTTTTGATTTTACACACTTATCTACCTAAATCTATATAAAACTATAATTTAACATTTTGCATTCGACTCGAACTACAACACACTTTGATCACACACAAAATGACGGTGGGCATAACAAAATGGTGGTTAAAATTTTTTTATTTTAGATTTTACCAATCGACAGGGTATGAGGAAGGTTTTGGTGTATAATTTACGCAGTCGAAGTCGCTGGAAAAGCTTGTGTATCGATAACTCGACGTTTGTTCAAAACTTTTGATTTGAGACTTACTTACCTAATACGCATTGATGAAGTATTGATGCTTCGAGCCCATATATCATCGACCGCCCACTTTATAAGAAAGTTTTACTTTACACCTACGCCATTATAGATTTCTATTTTATAAAGTTTACACGACATGTTACCAGTTTTCACCGTAAATATTGTACATACTACTACTATTATTACATAAATTATTACATACTACTGGCATCGCCCCGAGGCTTCGCTCCTGTGAAAAATTCGAGATAAAAATTAGCCTTTATTATATTTCAAAATTCAAATTCAAAATTACTTTATTTCGTTTCACAATCTAACATTTACAGAAATTAGAAGTTTAAGGTTAAGAATAACTTTATAAGATTGTGAGAGACTGGTGTCTGAACTAAGCAGAGCCGGTATGTCAGTACACCAGCCTGTCCCCTCTAACTCTAAATGTAAGTGAACAAACTTATTTAACATATTTGAGTACATGAGAAATATGGAGATTATGAAGAACATGATATTACCGGTAAGAATATAATATTCAGGTTGGATTCTACCCAAAGAAATAAACGACCATCATTCTAATACGTCCGACGTGGTATTGGAATTTAATTTTTACGTTATATATATTTTTCAACACACTTGCTCGTAAAGTGGGTCTTATTACATCGAATTTAGGCCCATAATGCCATATATTACGAAGGTATTACGAATATATTACGGAGGTGTTTGGAAATAAAAATTACCATACTGCGCAATACAAAAGATAGAAAACTAATGCGTGTTATGAATTCCACAAAGCATTTTTAATTTAGCCGCATAATACATATAAGATCAAATAGGGAAAATAACAACAGTTTTTAAATAAGCAAAGATAATGATTTGTATACAGCCAAGCACTGGCTGTATGGCGATATACCATCCGCAGCGTGCACCGCGCGCTCCCTGCGCACGGCGCGGGGCGGCGGGCGGCGGCGCGCGAATAAATAACAAGACTATATTTATTATGTTGTGTTTGTTAGGTACATTTTCCGATTTTCGCCGTGTTAACATCCATACTAATATTATAAATGCGAAAGTTTGGATGTGAGTTTGTGAATTTGTGAATTTGTGAGTTTGTGAGGATGTTTGTTACTCAATCACGCAAAATCTACTGGACGGATTTCGATGAAATTTGGTACAGAGGTAGATAATGACCTGGAATAGCACATAGGCTACTTTTAATCCCGGGAAAAAGCACTGTTCCCGTGGGAAATTCACGCGGGCGAAGCCGCGGGCAAAAGCTAGTATTAAATATTTAATAAAATGTCGACTAGTATGGAAGAATATGTAAATTTAACTCCACCTGAAATCATTAACGAGGCGCGTAATGCAAGTAATAGTTTATTGCCTCCAAAATCAAACGTAAGTATTTGGCGGCAAACGAATGTTTTATAAAGTGGAGGAAAGACAAAAGGGCGCAATCGTTTTCCGATAATTAGATGTTAGGACCACATTATTTTTTTTTTACTCACAAGTGTGTTGAAAAACGTCGTACGATACACGTGTGCATTTGGTCATTACGCATACTCGGCTTTATTAGCGCGCTCGCCTTCGGCTCGCGCGCCAATATCGCCTCTTGTGCGTAATGACCAACTTTGCACACTTGTATCGTAATGTACTATTACGTTACTTAATTTTGTTAAAAAAATCTCTTTTTTCTGTTGGCAACCCTGCCTCGGCAGTAGAAAGTCCAAGCAAGATAATACCTTTGGATAACCGATTGCTAGATCACGAAATTATCCTTATTTAGAACACTCTATTTGTAGCAGTGGTTAACTCACGTTTAGATATGTTCACGAGAGTAATGTCGTGTAAAGCTGAATAGGTAAATTCACACGAATCCTACTATCATACTAGATAATATTATAAATGCTAAAGTTTGGATGTGAGTTTGTGAGGATGTTTGTTACTCAATTAGGCAAAATCTACTGGACGGATTTCGATGTAATTTGGTATCCGAGTAGAAAAATACCGGGAATACTACATAGGGTACTTTTTATCCGAAAATTCCCACGGGAGCGACGCCCCGGGGCGCGGCTAGTTTGTATTTAAATAAATATATATATACTTACCCATATATTTCCATAGTATTTACAATAACAAAAATAGTAACTTATTTTTTTCCGATATATATAATACTACTTAGCATATACTTAGCATATATATAGGAGTCCATAACAGTAATTTCTAATTTGTTCGTGTACTTAAATCCTACAATGTAGGAGCCAAATTGACCATTGTGTGGTCTTCAATACGGCTGTCACTTTGTATTTCGTGGTTTGCTCGTAAACTTTTTAGGTCAAAATAGAATTGCTTATTACTTGAGTTGGTATTTGTTTAGAAAACTTGAGAATAACAGTACCTATATTTTACATATTTTCATACGTTTTATGACAGTGTTTATCACATTTTAGAACAAATAATAATTTTATTTTAAACGAAAATTTTATGTTTCCTTGTTTACAAGATTTTTTAATTATTTTGTTTCTGTTTGTAAAGTCCTAGTATTTCGAAGAAATAAGTAAATTTTAAGACGTCATTTTTTTGTGTTTGTGAAGATTACAAATAAGCCGGTCTGACTTTACTTTATAAAGTTAATTCAGTTCCAATTATTTGCAAGGTTATTATATAACATGATGTACTAAATATATGTCCTTATGCCTATTTTACTATAGGATTAATTAGTCAAATTTTTTAAAAATCATCATTTAATTTAAATTATGTTAAATTATTAAAAGGCAATAACAGTACCCTTTTAAAATCCTTATAAGTTCATTTTGTTTTTTGAAAAATTTGAATATAATATTTGGATAAGAGAAACACAGGACAGAGAAGGAAGGCGTAAAAGAAGACAGGCCCAAAAGGGCTAAAATATATGAAAAGTGATGATGACAACATAAAAAGTGTACAATCAATAGACACATTTTTGTTTTGACAGAGAAGGAAGGCGTAAAAGAAGACAGGCCCAAAAGGGCTAAAATATATGAAAAGTGATGATGACAACATAAAAAGTGTACAATCAATAGACACATTTTTGTCTCTCGACTGTTTTAAGTGCAGTTAAAATCTTCAAGCCAATAACAACAAGGCATATGGTCTTAGAATAGAATATAGAATAGAATAATTTTATTTGCCTTAATATGGTGTATAACATATACACCATATCTTCGAGATATGACTGCATTTTTGCCTCTGACGATACGGTTGGTGTCGGTATGTCACTTATTTTTGTCTCCCCGCCTCGTTTCCAACAATCCCTTTATTAGACCCACTTAAGTTCTTTGTTTACCCCAAAGGTCGACTGTTAGATAATGCTTTTGCATTAAGTCCACCTATTGTGCCATACGTTATATTTGTGCAAAAAAGGTTAAATAAATAAATACCCATGTCAATATCACAAAATGTTTCATTCCAGGGTTACCTCCACGTGTGGCGAAAGGAATCCACCTTCTCCGACGAAGAGTTGACGGAATTATTCAACAATATCGAAGACATCTATGCGTTCAACAGGTAATTCCTTTGCTAAGAACATTCTAGAATCTAGATCTAGTCATCACTATATACTTGATCACAATACTATTAAATAAGTTTCTTTGGGCGTTTCTACTCAGCAGTAGTCGTTCCGAAATGCTAGTAGTTTGTAGTAAAAGTGCCTGTGAAGGTGTAATTTCTCGAAAATGTTTGATTTTGATGAAGATTTAGAAAGGTTACTTTTCCTTTTCGCGTTGGATCCTAAAAGATAGATACAGTTTCACGTCTTTATCACTTACGGGGTAGACAGAGCCAAAAGTCGTGAGACTCGAAGGCCACGCTTAGCAAAAACATGACAGCACATGCATAATAACATTTTAGCGTCGCGTCGGGAGTTAAAGAAATAGTAAAAGACGGTGACAATGGCGACGATACAAGAACTTAGAGCGTCTATGCTTAAAATTGCGTGAATATCCGAGAGAAGAAGACAAGATGGAAAAAGTGCAAAATCAAAGCAAGTGCACTAAACATCCGAGTAAAAAGTTCCCTAATCCAAATCGGTGGATGCTAGGGTGCTAAAATAATAGCAGGGGACGGCCGAGGGTAGAGTCAGAGTATAAAGCAACGGTAGAGTACCAGTGGTGCTCAAAGTTTTGATGTCGAGAAAAGATTAACACAAAAAATGAAAGTGTAAATAGTTTTTTTTTTTTACATACAACTTTAAAGGAACTACTAATGAAAGAGGGAATTCTTCTAGAATCGATCAATCTGTCTAGACATGGCCCTACCTTGTCAAAGATAATGATTAAATTATCTTAAAAACAAAGCATTGCTAAATCCTAATCCTAACTTCCTAACTAATATTATAAAAGCGAAAGTGAGTTTGTTTGTTGGTTTGTTTGTTTGTTATCTCTTCACGCTTCATGTACTGAACCAATTTTTCTGAAATTTTGCATACACATAGATAGAAGTACGGAGAAGGACATAGGGTACCTTTCATCCCGGGAAAAAGCACTGTTCCCGTGGGAAATATACGCGGGCGAAGCCGCGGGCGAAAGCTAGTAAATTATACAAACGAAGGTTTTGTGATTGCTACTTCACACAAAATTTACTGGAAAATAGTATGGTAGATGTGACCTACATTAAAACATTGAGTACTTTTGACGGAAAAATGTATAGTAACAACAGAGTTCCGGGATGCAGCTAGTGATTTGATACTTGAAATTGGAAAAATGATCATATGTATGGAAAAGGCCGGGTCTCAATGAGGCCAATGACAGCGGTTGCTGTTGGCATTTATTAGTCAAGAACCATTTAATTATATTACCATTTTTGACTCGAAAAGAAGAAGATGGAAAAGTATCTTTGTATTTTTTGCATCTTTATTTAGCCGCAGTTGTTAAAACTTCATTCATAGCTTTGGTAACGTAGTTATCTATTTTGTGATTTTGGTCAATTTGTTTATTTTGATTTAAAGTTTGGTCACCACTGGCCACCACTTTCGTCTGTACGATATTATGCGTATATTTAGCTGACGTATTGTGTGGTACGAATAGGTTCGTCCGTGCCTGTCAGCTCTCCAAGGGGTGAATAGAAGTAATTTTACAGGGTATAAAATTACTACTGGCGAAAAATACGGCTTTGTTATTACAGACAGTCTGTCTGCTCTCATTTTGTCACGCCCTTACTTTGAATTCAGATGTAATTCTTATATAAGTTATTGTTGTTTTGTATTTGTTATATTTTGAAAAAATCGTGATAGCCAGGGCGACAATTCGGGCATCAAAAAACAAGATTAACGCTTTTCCTATTTGATAGAGTATGCAGTGATGCAAGAGATAAGTATATTTAAGAGATTAAATATTAGTTCTTGTTCAAAAGCAAACATAATAAACAACACCGGGCTCAGTATACATCCTTGCGGAGCTCCACATTAAATTTCACGCACAGAAGTCCAAGTAGTAAAACAGCAAAAGTTTATGCGTACACGCAGTGCGCAGGATTGGTTTACGAAGAGGTATCCTGTTCGGATAGCAGTGAAACTGAATCTAGATCTGTGGTCAGCTATAAATATAGACTCGAACGCGTTGTTTGAAACTTAAGCGGGATATAGAAACGAAAATATTAGACGAGTGTTTGTAATGTTTTATTTCATTTGACATGACAGAGGCTATTCCCAGCTATGTATTGATGCATCGCATGTGATATTATTTCACTGAATCATCATTTTTTTACAAAATTCCTAGTCAAAAATTGTAATCAATTAGCATTTCGCAATCCATACTAATATTATAAATGCGAAAGTTTGGATGTGAGTTTGTGAGTTTGTGAGTTTGTGAATTTGTGAGTTTGTGAGTTTGTGAGGATGTTTGTTACTCAATCACGCAAAATCTACTGGACGGATTTCGATGAAATTTGGTACAGAGGTAGATAATGACCTGGAATAGCACATAGGCTACTTTTTATCCCGGGAAAAAGCACTGTTCCCGTGGGAAATTTACGCGGGCGAAGCCGCGGGCAAAAGCTAGTTTTCTATATGCCAAATTCGTTAAACAGAAATAAGTAGGTACGTATTAAATTTTAACTTTTTACTGAAATAACTTTTTAATCAAGTCTAAGATTTTATCACATTCATTCATTTGATCTTTCTTGTACCTCGGAAATCTTGAAGGATTGTTAAAATGTGTATCAACTACAGTCAAGCTTCAAGTAACCGCATGGCCTAACAGTACGGTAATAGCGTCGAATGAAATGAGTTTGATTAGAATATTGTGATGTTTACTGTACAAAGATAGATGTACAAAAATAAATAAATAAATAAAAGATAGGTACATCATTATAACGATTTCTGATGATGCAGAAACCTTAGTTTTAATCATTACCACTTTAACAAGGTCATAACGCCCCGTTCCGTGTTTAAGTTTTTGGATGACTGAAGGTGATAAGGTTAAATGATGTCATGAGGTCTACGAATACCTAGAGGTACACGTAAAAAATCTGTTTTTACTATTGTATTCGATTTTAGATGATACAAGATGTCTTTGTTGTCGAATATATTTATACTTTTATTCTTGTAATTTGAATTATAAGTTCGGATGGATTTTTGTTACTACTTCATTTAAAAGTACGGATTTCGATGAAGTGTGGGACAACGGAGGAATAAAATAAACTAGCACATAAAGTACAATTTATCCCAAAATTCCCATGGGAGCAGACCCCCAGGGCGCAGTTTATATATATAACTCAATTTATATATATAACTCAAAGGTGACTGACTGACATAGTGATCTATCAACGCACAGCCTAAACCACTGGACGGATCGGGCTGAAATTTGGCATGCAGGTAGATGTTATGACGTAGGCATCCGCTAAGAAAGGATTAACGCGAGCGAAGCCGCGGGCGCCAGCTAGTATATCATAAAATCTATGAGTTAGATTAGAAGCGCAAAAGACTTTTTATCCTATATAAAAGAAATTGAGGACTGAATTCATAAACTTCATTACATAACACAAGCCTCGAACTTACTTTGGGGCTAACTCAATCTGTGTGATTTGACTGTATATATTTATTTATTTATTTATAACGTGCTTTGTAATGAAACTGCTTCTAATTAAATTCATAATATTCTCTTAGCGTATGCAAAACTTAGCAAACATTTCAACAACTCCATAAACCATAGGAAATAGTCCATAAAACCGTAAATTTAACACTTTCGTAAGAGCATCAAAGACGCCGATAATGAGCCATTTAACCGTGACGTTAATTTGGCCTACATTGCAGGATTAGGTAATAGCAATAGAGCAAGATATAACTCGTGTTAGAGAGTTTGTGTTTACATCGAAATAGTTAAACATGGTTATTACTGTAATATTATGATTTTAATGAGCCACTTTAGGTTTAGATTTATAAGCTCTTTAAATGGGGATAATTGTTTTCAACAGTATAAGTGTAGTATAATCATAGTTATTAACTAGATTAGGTAAATCATTGTCAGGGAAGCAAAATGGGTGGGGCATTTAAAGGGTCATATACAAAATAGACTTTTTCCAGTCGTGGGCAAAGAATAAGATAATGACTTGACTACAAATTGTCTATTCCAGATCGCTCTGTGAAGAACTGAACACCTGCCGTTTGGATGCAACGTGCATAGCGCGGTGTTTCGTGAACAACACCACTGGCTTCTCAGTTTACACCTCCTATTGCACTGGCTACCCTCGTACCATGAAGCGATTGGCAGCGTTAGCATCGCAGCCTGATAGTGCGAGGGAGTTTAGAGAGAAACAGCTGGCCCTGTGTCATCCTCTGCCTTTGGCGTCGTACTTGCTAAAGCCAGTGCAAAGGATACTGAAGTATCACCTACTGCTGCAGGTATGTTTCTTCTTTAAAGGAAGTACCAAGATTTTCAAGATAAATGTCATCCTCATCCTCTGTAGTTGGTTTGCTAATTCATCATGAGGCTTTTTTAAAATACCAGTCTCCAGACCTCCAAATTTGACCCTGACCCTGCAGATTTAGTAAAGCTTTTGGTTCGAAAATTGCCTCAAAATGACCTCTCAATATTTCAGAACGTGGTAAAGCAATGTGCGTCAAGGGAAACGGAGTACGCGCTACTGAAGATGACAGGCATTGCACAGCACATCGACGACATGAAGAGGAGGCATGAGCACGCCGTGAGAGTACAGGTACGGAACCATAAAAAAGGAATTTAAATTACCTAACTTAAGTCATATAAGTAGATAATATTTCCTACGTATCATATTTATTTATTTACAATGTGTTTCAGGAGATCCAGTCATTGTTGTATGGGTGGAACGGGCCTGACTTGACCACGTACGGAGAGTTGTGTGCCGAAGGGACATTTAGGTAAATATTGATGACACACAACCTTTTCTCCACTCTACTTATAATCAACATCAGCATTCCATGACCCAATGCTAGGTATATGCACAGTTTGGGTAATAGGTATATGCACAGTTTGGGTAATAGTTATTGTATAGGGCTTCATATACAAACGATCTCTGTCTTGGGCTTGACATGAGATAATACTAACTATAAAAAACAGATTTGCCAGTTAAAACTAAAAAATGGTGAAGATTAATATATTTATTGATCACGGCAAAACTGACGCCATCCAAAAGGCACCCATATAGGTAATATCTAATTTGTGCGAAACAACATTCTGCGAAAGAGACATTGTTGGAAAGAGGCATTCGGCAATGTCTTTTTCTCGTGTCTCTTGACTAGGGGACATTTTGCGAAAGCGACATTTTGCACATGAGCCATCTATAAACTTGTTCTATAATCTTAGCGTGAAAGAGTAAAAGCATCCTTTCATCTCGTATGCTGCTTTCTCATTTACAATAGAAGACATTCCCAAAATTCCCATTAAATGTTTCAGAGTGTTCGGCGCGAAGGCCATGCGTCACGCCTTTCTCTTCGACAAGATGTTGCTGGTCACAAAGAACAGAGAAGACGGAATTCTGGCATACAAGACGCACATTATGGTCAGTTTGTTATTCGAATACCTAATTGAACAAAAGAAACCCTATTTTTCATTACGTACTCTGAAAGTAGGTCTGACTGAACTTCTGAAGTTGCCTGAAAAGCGGGTTGAAAGTAATACTTTTCAGCCTTAGGGAGAATCATTTTCTACTGACATTTTATTTAACTGTTGTCAGTAGAAAATGATTCTCCCTAGGGCTGAAAACTATCACTTCCAACGCGCTCCTTAGGTAATTTCAGACCAAATTTTCTAGTATTTGTAATGAAAAGGAGTGTTTACCTCGGGTTAAAGAATTAGGTATGTAGTACCTCAAACTATTTTTGCCCTCGATAAGCTCTACCCCGTCTATCAATGTCATATTTCGTGTTTTCTTTTCAAGCTAAAAAACGGCATTTTGCATTTTTTTTTAATAGAATAGAATGATTTATTTGCAGCAACATGGTAAAATTAAATTGTCACATGATGTTCAAAAGTACATGATCAAAAAAAGAAAGTCCAACTCGTTGCACCATCACTGGCATGCAAAAATTAAGGCCATGTCGTAGCACACATTCGAAAAAATTGTAATTTTTCATGAAGAAATTTTCCTAATTAGAGTTTAATTACGAAGTGAAAAATAATACAGGATATAGATTATGATGTTTATTAAGGTTTTAATCGTGTACTTTTTAATAAAAATACATATTTTCGGCTTAATTAACATAAAGGCACCGAAAATTTAGAAAAAATTTCAGCTTTCAAGTCATGGAACTTACAATTTTCAGCGATAACATATATATATTTTTATATAATTAGTTAATATATATATATTATATGAAAGTTTTAAACGAGCACTTTTGTTTTTAGACTAATATTTTTAAAGATATTTGAGAAATAGTTGCTAAATCGGTACAAAATCTGTTCGATCCTGCCAACGAAAGTAGAACATTGTGTTGTGCAAAAAACTATCTTATTGCAACGCGCACACGGCGCGGTTAAGCGCATATGAATTTTGTTTTTTGCAGCTCAGGTTGGACCTCGACTTAATTACACAATTTAAAAATATCCATTGTAATCCCCAGTGTAACAACATGATGCTGGTGGAGTCGATAGCGGGCGCGCCGCTGTCGTTCCACGTGATCCCGTGGGACGCGCCGCGCGCGCAGCTCACGCTGCAGGCGCGCTCGCCGCGCCACAAGCGAGAGTGGACCTTGTTGATCAAGCGGGTAAGTTCATATTGCATACCTTCTTCTATGACATGAAATATTATGACTTAGATGACATGCTAGCGGAGAAATCACACAATCTCATAACTCAAGCATCTATGAGGAAGCAGCTATCAGCTCCAGAATATTTAAAAAAGCGGAAACTTGACAAAGAAAGGAGAAAGAGTTTTGAAAATGGCATCAGAGAGAGACTTAAGAATTCACAAGTTCTCTTAGTAAAACTCGTGGATATCATTCTTCTGACAACATCGTTGGTAACAGCACCTTCTTTATATCTTAACTAGCTTCACCCGGGGGTTTCGCTCCCGTGAAAATTTTGGGATAAAAAGTACCCTATGTGCTATTCCCGGTATTTTTCTACCCATATACCAAATTTTGTCAAAATACGTCCAGTAGATTTTGCGTGATTGAGTCATAAACATCACTCACATACTCACATCCAAACTTTTGTATTTATAATATTAGTACGAAGTTGGATTTAAGCTGCATTCAAATGAGACCAGTGAAATCCTTATTCTAATTGGAGTTCACTCCACAACTAGAAATTCGCTGGACCTCATTCTACCGGCGTGAGGCTTGAAACAAATTGAAATTACCCTGGCAGAACCATCATATCATCATATACGCGCGAATCGAATATCTATGATTATTTAGGGCACATTGCATCGTCTGGGCAATAAATATTTATACAAGTAATTTTATTTGTTTTAAAATAATATAATGCATTAATTTTATTCTAGGTAATACTAGAAAATTACCAGGCTGTGATACCGTCACACGCCAGACAGTTGGTGATGGAACTTGGGCAGAACAAAACTGATGGTAAGATTGAAATTATTTACATGTTATCTAAGAAACTATAAATTTTTATATTACTTCATCAATACTTATTTATTTAGACTACAGATACATCACGTCTATTACGGGTAGACATTCTGTATAGGTCTGCCAAAATAACTTACCATCTATCCTCCTTTCTTCATAGAATCTGATCGGTTTTGTTTTGTTTTACAGATGACATGCTAGCGGAGAAATCACACAATCTCATAACTCAAGCATCTATGAGGAAGCAGCTATCTGCTCCAGAATATTTAGAAAAGCGGAAACTTGACAGAGAAAGGAGAAAGAGTTTTGAAAACGGCATCAGAGGAAGACTAAAGAAAGCCAATAGAAAATATACTGTACCTAATTCTAGAACTGACGCCAGTCAAGAGTGTGACTGTGCTCAATTCTCAGCTGAAAAAGGCATAGACTATACATGTGATAATTGTTATGTTGATCTCTGTTCAGACTGTGAAGCAGAAATTACTAAAGAAAAAGCTAAAAAAGAAGATTGCAATTGCAGAGAGGATAACGAAATTACAGGTGAAAAATGTCCTGAATGTGATAGATTACTACATTATATCGATTCAGGAAGTGCTGACCATCTTGAAAGAAAACCCTCAAGCTGTAAATGTTCTGATTTTAAATCGTCTCAGGAAAGTGTAGGTAAAGAATTTACAAGTTCTCTTATTAAAACTCGTGGATACCATTCTTCTGATAACATCGTTGGTTATACAGAAGGAACCAAGAGTAAAGATGATATGAATGATAATAACTCTTTGACAAATATAAGACATATTCCAAAAACATGTCTAAAGTGCGCTAAAATCAAAGAAAATATTGTTGTCACTGATTCTACTAGTACAATACATTCTAGAAAGTCTAGATGTAATGATGGTGACAAACATAAAGAAATGATAAGATCAAAGTCAAGAGATGATCCTCAACGGTCGAAATTGTCTAGAATTGGTACTTGGAGACGAAAATCGGAACCTGGACTTCCACAAAACAATACGGGAGCTGCATCAAAAAGATCTCTAGATAGTGATAGTGACAAGAATGATGGACGTGGTTGTGAAAAAATTGAATTTGAATGTAGAAGATGTGGTTCCAACAAAATTAGTAAAAAAGGTAGAGGAAGCGATGGAGTTCCAATCTCCGACCCAGAGTTAGACAACACCAAGAGAACTAATGGAAAACCTAATTTAGAAATAAGAATGTACAACACAAAAAATATACCAAAGAAGATATCGAAATTGAAGAAAAATAGAGCTAAAGGGTTACGTCTTGGTTCCGATACAACTGCCAAATTTTATGCTGATTTTTCAACAGATGTGTCTACTGAAAATATTCTACACATATCAGAATCCAATGATAGCCTTAACATTGATAAGCCTAAAGATGTGCGGGAAAGATTAGAAGTTCCTAAAACAATTAGCAAAGATGAAGATATAGACGAAGAAACTTATAAAAAATTGATAGAAAAAACAGATTCGTTTAAGAAAAATGAATTAGAAAAAGTGAAGTACTTAAATAAACAAAAAGTCATTAATGAAGGTTCAGAAACAGAAGATAAAACCCATGAAGAAGAACAAGAACCTACTGAAGAGATACAAGAAAACGACGCTGAGAAACCACTCGAACAGATTATTTCACAGTTATTGATGCAAAATAGAGAGTTTCAAAGGTTGTTGAAAAAACAACAACTTAGAAACAGTGCCCAAAGAAGACACCAGAGGCTATTAAAATCTCATTCTAATCCAGAGCAAGTGATTTTACAAAAAAATTGTGAATCTGTTAAATTAAAAGCTAAAATTGGACGACAGACATCAGAAAACGTAGATTATAATCAAAGTGGTGAAGTAGACGGTGAAATAGATAAATCCGTGGTTGTAGAATCTTCAGAACCACCCGATGAAGATCATATTTACGAAACACTAAGATGCGAGAGTAAAGAAACAGAAAACTTACATACTCTAAATAGCAAGAGCAAATTAATTCAACATCATCACACACATATCGCTAGACCTATAAGATTGCCTTCACCGCCAAACAAAGATCAATTTTCATTAGAAAATAAAGCCCTTGGTCCAGATTCCGACTATGTGTACTTATCGTTCGATCAAAGCAACAGTAATAAACCTGCAGAGAGCATTTACGATGTTCCAATATCTCCTGAAAAGCTTGGCACGCAGAATAAGTTAGACTACTATGAACATATGGAAACAAAGGGACCTCCTAAGGCTGATAAAGAAAATTTATATGACACGCTTTTGGAATTTCGACAAAAAAATGATGCACCTGATTCTCTACCTAGTGATTATTTACCCATGACGGCCAGTCAACAAAGCCCAAATACTCCAGAAATTTGGTTAAGTCGGCAAAAGGAGCACTTCAATGTATCTCGCGATAGAAAGTCTGGTTCACTACCACGCAGTTTTCAAGTATTAACAAGCAATCAAGAAGAAAATAATCTTAATTCTTTCAAATATAAACCAAACAGCAATAGTAAAACATATCTAAACAGAGATGGCAAAGTAATGAGTACCGATAGACCATTTACAATAGCTTCAGATAAAAGTGAAATCAGCTACGATGATGTAGAAAATTACATGAGTGAAGGAGATATTCTAAAATTTAAAAGAGATTCTAAACCTAGCAATATTGAATATACCCAAAATGTTAGTCAATCTACTTTAGAATTAGAAGAAGAAATCGACAGATGTTACAAAAATAATTTTGGGGATATCAATCTTGATAAAAACAAAAATGAGAATTTACTAACAGTATCACAACCAAACTTAGACATTTCCACTACATCGTCATGCGAAATTTTGCCTACCGACCAAAATGACGACAATCCTGCTGATATCGAAATATTTCACCCGGAACACAAAATATATAAGCCCACTGGGAATATTTTATCATTAAAAAATGTTTTAAGCAGATTCAAAGGTCGTAACAAGAACAATGATGACACTGAAAATGCTAATGATCAAAGCAGTCCTGACAGTGGAAAATCGGATGTCAAAAGTCCAACAAATGAAAAGAAATCTGCTTTAAATCCAAGAAATTACTCCAAAAACCTATTACAAAGGTTTAGAAGCATTATTGGAGATGAACACTCTGATAACAATAAAAATGAAATAAAACCTCATGCGGGTGTAGAGGATGTGCAAAATAGTACATTGAAAAATGAAATTAAAGTAGTAATAACATCTACGGATGCCAATCCATCTATATCTTCATTTATCAACGTAATGAATACCGAAGTATTGAGTAAAAGTACATACGAACATTCGACATTAACTGATAGTCAACTTGAAAAAAATAATTTAGATGTCTTATCTCATAGTTGTGACAATATAAATCAAAAACAAGATAAAACACGTCCAACGTACGAAAAAAGTGTAAGTTTAATGACTAATGTATCAAGTACCTCATCACCTTCTAAATCCACCAATAGTTCCTACAAAAGTTTAAATAAACTGCCTATTTACATGCAAGGAAGTAAACAATTAGGTGCTAGAATAGCACAATCAGATTATATCGATCCTACTACTTTAATGAAAGAAAAATCAATGTTGCAGAATGTCAACATACTGATAAATAAGAATGCTGTGAGACCAGACAGTTTATTTTCAAATTCTTCGTTCGTGACATCTTCGAGCGAAGGTACATATTTAGAGAGTCAAAGCAAAACTAATCAAAATTCCCTAGCAGACTCTACAACTACACAAACAATCTCAGATGATAGTTTCTATGAAAAGTCATTCGAAAAAATAGAACAAGTAACAGATGAAGATGTTTTCAGAGATTCAGCTGTTTATTCTGATCAAGAAGAATCTGAAGAGACTAAAACAGAGTCAAGTGGTGAAAAAACAATAAACAAGACTATTTCACGAGTCGAAAGTATAAAACGTACATCATCATTTAAATCTCAAAATATGACAGCTACAACAAATATTAGTCAAAGTACTAGTTTACACACACGCGTTTTAGTCAAAACAACTAAATCACACTTTATAAACAATGTGAATTCTGCCGCTGAAAATAATGCTGAAAAAATAAAATCCAAAGTAGCTCCGCCTGTTCCTGTCAAACCGAAGATTATGGCCTCGGCTTCTTTCCAAGGGAAAACTTATGTATATAATAAAAATAATTTTGTTAAAACAGAAAGTTCGGAATCAGTTAATTTAAAAACAAATAGAAAAAATGTCACTTATCAACAACCATTGAACAAGATGGAATCATTGAAAGATAAAGCTGGTAATAATGATGTAGACTTAAAAAATGAAGCGGTTGAAGATGCAAAAGAAACAGATAAATCAAGTCTTGGGAATATACATCTGAAAAGAATGGGTTTTGAAAGAGCGAGTCTTGATTCCGCGATACGAAAGGTTAAAACATCGAACGAAGTAAAGCGATCATCGATAGAACCACCGAAAGTCATGACTAAATCTGTTTTAGAAAGGCGAATGGAGATTGAACAAATGTCCAAGAGCCAAATAGTAAAACCCAGTCCGAGTATTAAGAAACCTACGCCTTTAGCTAGACCGAAATCTATCACAACGAAAATGGCTTCGTACGAAAGAAGCGTGAGCGAGACTGCTACGAAAGAGGAAAAATAAAGCAAATAGTACAGTAGAAAGAAATAACATTCCCGCAAAAAATTGTGTAAATGAAAGTGTAGAAATTGATACAGATTCGAAGGGGAGTTGGGTGAAACAAGTGGTCCATAAATTCCAATGAGCTTAAGTGATTGTATCGCTGGCATTTAAAATTCCGTCTCATTTTGTACTCAATTTTTAAAATCCCTCTAGTATTAACTATAAATAACTAATGTAAGAGTATTTTGTTAATTAACCTTGTATATACCTAACTTGTCAAACTCTTTGAGCTTGATATCTTGTGCCATATTATCATGTACAAGATAATTTGTATTCGCACAAAAGTTCTTACTGCACTGTATATATTTTTATCGGCAGCTTATCTCGCTTTGTATTTATTCGAACGTGCCATTGCCAAAATATTTAGATATACAATTTGAGTGTCTTTTTTTATTTTTGGCTCTTTCTCCATTCTTATTAAGCAAAATGTTTTCAGTTTTTGTGCAATCTATTTTTGACATTTTTGAAGTATTTATTTTTAGTACTTTAGGATTATTTTAATTAAGTACTAACACCAAAAATAGAATGTTTAGTATTATTTTTGTACTAATATTTGCTATATAATAGACCTTGTATGATGTTAGGAATATGAAACTTAATACTGCAGATTTAAACCAATACTTTGATTTCTTCTAAATATGAACAAAAATATTTACTTATTTACATACTTTCATTATTATGACTATAATTTCTGTTTAATAGAAACAAAATAATTCTAGTAATATTTTTCTGTACTTATTTTGGAGACTGGTAGTTTTAGTTTTAAACATTTGATATTTGTTGAACAATGTCAAAATGTCTATGATTCTAGTGAATTGTACTAACCATAGATTAAGATTATGCGGTCGTTTTGCATGAGTTTATGTGAAGGCGATGATGACTGGGTAAAAAATGCTTATTTTATTAACGAAACATTTTATTTATTTTTTAGAAACCAGATTTTTCCCTATTCTGTAACCGTTTAAAATAGGAACGTCAGCAAAATAGATTTTTTGTAGTACAGAATTTCGCCACTAGAGGCGCTCCCTTTGCACATTTTAAATTGTTATTTTTTTATGAAACTAACGGAAAGTGTTCATGCTGTTGTGAATGTAACAGATAGTTTTGTAGTAACATTATTGTAAGTATTACTAACATCTACCACGTTGAGGTAATGTTTCGTAATAATAAACGATTTAAAAAAAGTAATGTTTTAATTGACCTAACCTTTCCCGGTTTTATATAAGTTTTTTAAATTGTATTTTTGGATATCCTATCCTACATACAATTCGTTTTTCTTTATAATAGGCACGAAATAAGTAATTATAGGCACAATACTGAATATAGGTAAGTACCTATCTGTACTAAATTAGTTCATTTAAGTCAGCAATGGCTGTAATATCATTAATTAGGTAAGTAACTAAATAGTACATTGTTAACGAGTGGGTGAAAGTAACTTGTTTAAGTACCGTAGCGAGGGCGCCAATAGTTCGGTCTTAAAAAAATCTTTATCCCGAGGTAAACACTGTGCTTTTCATTACGAATACAAGGAAAGTTAAAATAAAAACATGAATTAGCTAAAGAAATGATGAGTGAATTATACGGAAGCATAAACAAAACTCTAAACTTGAAAAAAAAAATGATAGGATTACGGCTTTAGATTCCAGCATTTTTTTTTCTGTGGCCGACCAACTATTTAGCTATAAGATTCTTTTCATTTGGTTCCATCATTGAAAAAATGATAAAAAAATCTATATTATATAAAAATATAAAAATATATATTCTTTAACTTCATGTTATTTCAATTTTACATAATATGTTGAATGGCTGTATAGGAAGTTGGAATATGGTCCAATAGAATAACGTGAAAATAGAACTAGGGTTTTTTTTTAATAATTTGACAGCTGTCCGTTGAAAACGATTCTCCCTAGGGCTGAAAAGAATTACTTTCTCCACGATCCTCAGGCAACTTCAGACTTACTTTGAGAGTATGAGTAATGAAAAATAACATTACTTACATACTCATAATACAAACTTGGATGGACCACAGAATAGTTATGGTACTATAACTATCTAAATGAATGATAAATGAGTGTGTTTGTTTGTAATAATTCAGAATATCAAGCAGTCATTCGTGCAAAAGAATATAAATAAGAAATTTCCGAAATGAATGCAAAATCGTCTACATACTATTAAGTGCTTCCTTGTACTTCAAGTACAATCGCCAACAAAATGCCAAATAGAAAGGTATAATTATAATAGGTAACGTTTATCCTAATCCTAACTAATATTATAAATGCGAAAGTGAGTTTGTTTGTTTGTTGGTTTGTTTGTTTGTTACCTCTTCACGCTTTTTTTACTGAACCAATCTTTCTGAAATTTCGCATACACATAGCTGAAAGTACGGAGAAGGACATAGGATACCTTTCATCCCGGGAAAAAGCACTGTTCCCGTGGGAAACTGACGCGGGCGAAAGCTAGTTGACTAATAAACGTAACTTCTATAAATTATATCTTTCTATTAGACTATTCGACTGAACTAGGAGTGGGTTTTTAATTAACGTCTAGATGGGAATACAAATTGCATCAAAATTCTGTAAGTTTTTTTATTACTAATGCACAGGTGAAACAGGAAATTTGTTATTTTTTTATAGCATGAGTATTTGATAAAAGAAAATTATCTCCGAAATCAAAAGTGGCGGTAATGGACACAATAATGAAATCCAAAAATGTTCCTAATAATACGTAGAACATTTCTGCACTTTTTCGAATTGAGTCCGTTTCTATATGTGAAAGAACTCATGAATATGAGCAATTTTTTGTATGAATGAGAGTGATGAGACCGAATATGATATCTGAAAAAATATCAGCTGTTCCATTCATTTTTGTCCGAGTAGTTATTGTTAAATACTTAGTATGTAACAGCCTTCGATCATTTGAACTTTTTATGTGATTGAATGTAACAGCTGATTTTTTGTTAGTTTTCAGAGTAGTCCGGGCGAGTCTTGTATCTTAGTGACTGCCCAATTTGTCATCGACTGTACCTGTATTGATCACAATCTTGGGATGCACGAATGGATTCGAACACGCGACATCGCGATGTCGCTGCCTGTCGCACAACTTCAGGCGCTATTTTGTACAGCTATAATTTACTTCTAGTGATGCTTTTCTTTTGTTGAGGAATTTGTAGGTCTCTAGCCTTTTATCTAATGTCCGCTTCAACAACTTCTGCCGCTAGATAGCTATAGTCGTTAAGTCGTGTCAGTAGTATACGCCTGTAGTTGACTTGAGAAAAATCTAAAATCAGTGATACATGAAACTAATAGGTCCCTACTTTATTTAAATGCAAAATAAGACGTCAGTCATTCCGCTGCCTATCTGTCTGATATATTATAAGTCTATGGTCTGTACCTGTAAGATATCTATCAAATATAGAGGTAGTAATTGAAATTCAACCCATTTTCCTGTATCTGAGTGTATTGAAATATCTAATGGGATAATTACCTAAGTATATAAAATTTTTGCTAAGTAAAGAATTTAACAGATGATTTTTTTTCGGTCAGTTTAAGTTGGTCCCATACAAAAAGTTGCTCATATTTATGAGTACTTTCACAAGTAGAAATGGTGCCAATGTACAAAAAATAAAATAAATTACTACAACAGAAGTATTAAACGTTGGTTCCCAAACTAAGAAAACCCTGTATCTTGGGAGCCTGGAGCACCGTTAATCTATACATTTTTTCACATTTTATATCCGTATTACAGAACTACATTAATAGAATATAAATAAACAGAAATCGGACTTTTTTTGCTATCGGTACGCCGGTATTTCCAGATATAAGGGCGTAAGCTCTTCAGCTTTATTAGATTTGTATAGAAATCGAATGAATGAATGTTTTATAAATAAAATCAACCCTTTGTAAATAGTACTACAGTAGTACTACTAGAACTGAGACTTGAAATATATTTCATTGCTTTTTATGAACTTTAAAGTATTTTAAATCGTGTTCTTTGTATTTTTCTTTTTCTTTAAAGAATTTAAATAATCTTCACAAGAATTTTAATTACCTAGATACATCATTCTTACTGAAATCAGGTAATTTACTTATCTTTTTACTTATATTGGGTATAGGCCCCAGACTTTGTTCCCGTGAGAATTTCGGAAATCCTCTCTTAGTGCTCCCCTACACTCCCTAAGGAACCTACATGGTAAATTTCAGCTTCCTACGCCCAGTAGTATTGGTTGCGTTGTCAGTCAGTCACTCGGTTAGTAACGGAAGAAATATTAATATCATTATATTTGGACATGTAATAAGATAGAAGGGCAACATCCAATTAAAAAGACGTGGAATAGGAAGGTGGATAGTCACAGGAGAAGAGGGAGATCGTAAAAGAGGTGGGTGGATTGCGTGAGGGATGATATGGCATTGGGAGTGAATGTTGATATGATTGGGAACAGAACGTTATGGAGAGATAGGACATATTGCTAAACCCCAGATGATGGGACAAAGTAAGGTATATAATGATATGTATAAACTCCTGAATAATTTCTGGGTACTAATAAGTAGACACAAATAAAGGCAGAGCCATCAAATTATGCCTGCCGTTGGATTTATCGTGAGGTCGCGTGATTGCGTCTCCCTTCAACGTAACATCGTCTTTAGCACGCTAGACACCGCCTGTCTCGTAGTCCAGGGGACAGGAGGACTATCTACCAACCTAATACTTATCGTCATATTCAGCCCACATCAACCCACTGCTGGGTATAGGCGTCCAATTTTTTTCGGTCCTCTGCCAGCCTTACCCATCGCTTTCCCGGTTCCAAAACAATGTCATCTGAGCAGCGGGCTGGTGGTTTACCTACTGGTCACTGTCCTACTAACCTAGTAATCATTATTTACAAACTCGCTTTTACCTTATTATTTAAGCCGTTTGTTGATGAAAACGGTATGAAAATCCTTTCAGAAGTTTTTGAGTTTATCGCGAACAGACATATGCGGCGGGGGACTTTGAAGATTTTATGATTTTACATGGGTATGGGTTGGTATCTGGGGGTAAAACGTAGGTATTTTTTCTCGAGTAAACCCCGTGGTGGCTTCGGCATAGCCTGTTTATTCCATTCCTATAGCAAAGTTATAAAAAGTGCTCTCAAACCACTCTGTACATTTTTGCAGTTTTCACCAAAGTTCAAATGAATAGACCAGTTGAAGAGTTGAATTGTAAACTATACTTTTGTGAAAAATCTTTTTATTACATCAACCTTTTAAAAACTTTATACTTTGCATGTTATTTAAGAATTTGCAGAACGTGAAAATATAATGTCTACGAAATTAATTTTCCCTTCCAATACATTCATGTCCCGGGACTATACTCATCCCGAAGAAAACTTTTCCGTTAGAACGAAACCGATGATGGGCTTTCCATTGATGAGTGAAAGGAACAAAAAACAGGAAATTCCAAAAGTACATCAAAAATATCCATTCCTATTCTGTGCCCGTTCGTTGGATAACGTACGAAATGCGATCTTATTTTCAAATTTAATTTTATAAGTGGTAAAACTTTGTAGTTTTCAGTACTTTTCAGCCAGTGTCAACAAAAAATCGAGTCAGTGCGAAATTTAAAAGTTTCGCGGCAGTTTTGACAGTTTGACGTTTGAGATTAGGGATGGGGTCGACTAGTTATTTGGGGAAACCCAAATCTTCTGGGTACAGAGCGAAGAGCGGTTCTAGTGTTGGATCTGATAAAGAGATGAATGGGAAGCTGCGACGGGCCAAAATTCGGTAAGTTGGATTTTTTCAGTTGCATTCCCAAATGACCTTTAAAGTATCTGTGTTCCTTTATTTATTTGTTAATATGTTATACATAATTATAAATAAATAACCTTCTTTATGGTATTGTGCTAGTATTTATTGTTTTTATTGATTGTAACAGTTAAACAGTCAAAGAGCACTCAAACTTAATTAGAAATTATTTCCATGAATACGCGGACATAGCCCACATTGTACCTATATAGAAATGAGGTTAATTACATGCTGCTTTTATCATATCTGATAAGTATCGGGGCACATCAAATGTACGAAAATGTGTCCGATAATGTCAGCACAACGGATTTCATGCATTTTAAGTGGTTGAAGTGAATGTTAATTCTATCAGTTAATGCATAGTACCAGAATGTATCTTTTTCAATAAGTCTTATTCTAAGCGAGTCCAGTAAATCTATAAATTAATGAATATGGTACCTACTATTAAATACTCAAATGGATTGTCTTTATGTAATTTAATTACTTAAGATAAGGTATATATTTATTTTCTTAAAAACGTTTCTTAAAGTTATTTCAAAATAGAAAGTCTAAATTTAAATAAAAAAATAATCTAGTATGCTTTCATTTTCTATTACGAGAATTTCTCGTTCGATTCTGAAATTAATAAGTGGAACCTCATAAGATAACATCGTTCGAAACCATGAAATGATAAATGTTACTCGAAAGTTATCTAAGTTCAAGGCTTCGGTATTAAAAAAGATCAATATGATAATATTGCTCATTCAGAGGTACTTAGATTCGCAATGAACTTCGGGCGGCATACCGTTGCCAGGTACTTGTTTACGACAACAACGGTTGTCATGGCAACCAATAATTTTGTGTAATCAATACCGTTCTTTTGTTACCACAAAACTTGGGGCACTGCAACCAAAATACTAGCGCAATGCGCATCACTAGTTACAGTTCCATTTTTGAAATTTAATATTTTATTTTTAATCAATTCTTTTTTATACAAAATGTGATGTGTTGGTTTTTCATAGTTATAATAAATTTAAAAATAATAGCTTTTAAAAAATGTATCCTTATTTTTGGTATTATAGGCGGCCAACAAAAATGAACGAATATGGCCTGAAGAGGGTTCCTGATTATACTGAAATGGCCTATAAGGAGGCCGTGTCCAAATTGAGATACTTTCTGTCTGGGACCTACGCACCAAGTGTAAGTTAATTAAAATTAATAATTATTAGGGGTGAAAAATATAAATGCCTACTAATATGAGTAGGTACCTACAAACAAGATTAGCTGATAAGAAATAAATAAATCAATATAGGTACCTACATAGATAACAACAGAACAGTAAAAAAAGTATGTCTTTAGTTTTCGAAAAAAAAAATTGTTAAGGCATAAAGAAATAAATAGGTACGATTTTTTTTTGTCTGTATGTCTGTCTGTTTGTTTTGTACACGGTAATCTCCGGAACTACTGGACGGATTTAAATGAAACTTTCTGTTGTATCCTGGGCAGTTGATAGTTGATTTGTATGTTTGTTACTCAATCAAGCAATATGAATGGACGGATTTCAATGAAATTGCAGAAAAATATCGGGAATAACACATAGGGTACTTTATTATCCCGAAATTTCCACGGAAGCGAAACCCCGGGGCGCAACTAGGGCAACAATTTTTTTTTTTGACACAGGTTCGCAGTTACGGCTCCCCGTCCCTGAAGAACCTGGACGAGTCTGACGGCGACCTGGACAAGAAGTACTCACACTCCTCATACAACACCCTGGCTGAGTACAAGCCGCGGCCGAGACTGACAGCTAAATACGCGACGCTGTACGCTGACAGCTTGAACAACTATACGCCTCAACATGTCACTTGTGAGTAACTATATAATATAACTCAAAGGAGACTGACTGACATAGTGATCTATCAACGTACAGCCCAAACCACTGGACGGATCGGGCTGTAATTTGGCATGCAGGTAGATGTTATGACATAGGCATCCGCTAAGAAAGGATTAACGCGAGCGTAGCCGCGGACAAAAGCTAGTTTTTCATAGACTCAGTAAAAATAATAAACCCGCCAAAACAATCTATATATGGTCCATTTATTCATTATTGTCCTATTATGTAAACAATCTTACCATATCTTTTTATGATTTTACAACAATATAAATTAAAAATTGTGAAGATTGTTTACATAATAGGACAATTATGAATAAATGGACTTTACAAACAGTAGTTATGCGGCCGGTCGCCATGTTTTGTCATTATTATTAGTATAGACAGGCCGCCATCTTTGTGCCAAATCCTTTGTCGGCGCCGGGTCATGTCATGTCTATTCTTTTTTCATTCGTGGTATACAGAAATAAATCTTGGAAAGCAAGATTGGGGGCGTGGCTTGTGCAAAAATTGACACGGGCGATGCCTTTTAAAGTGGGGTCTGGCGAATACGTCGACTGTAGCTAGAGTTTACAGCACACCGATTATCACGAGACCGCCTTTAAGCCGCAAGAGTCTGCAGCACGCGACTACACTGAGTTGTAGTGATAATGTGTGTGATATATCTGTCTCTTTTTAGCACAGCATTTAGTGCATATGAAGAAAGAGTACATCCAATATGTCAACAGTTCAACTTATAGCGGCGTCAATCAAAGTGCTGCAGGGTGCTGTCGAGTGTAGCTGGTCGCTGCGACCGGCGGCACCTTGCAGCACCTTGATAGACGCCGGCTTAGGGATGTATGCAAACACGAAAACAAAACATCGATATATCGATATTTTGTCTTTCTTGGCAGGTACTTACAAACTAGGGACAACCCGTCTGTCTGCTCGCGATAAACTCAAAAACTACTGAACAGATGTTTATGCGGTTTATACTAATGGACTGGGTGGGTCATGTCATAATAAAGGAAAGCTTTGATGTACAATTTTCTCGGGCAAAGCCGTGGGTATAAGCTAGTCGATATATAAATATGTAATTCTATTGCGTTGCTTTAAAATGATTTTCTAAAAACCGCATCAAAATCGGTACAGCCAAACGCCAGATAATCGCGGACAAACATACATACAAAAATCCAGGTCAAACTGAGAACCTCCTTTTTTGAAGTCGGTTAAAAGTAGCATTTTTAATAATGTTTTTGGTTTTTTATAAGATGTTGTGTATACGTTTATCTTTGTATAGTAAAGTATTTAAAGTATATTTTATAGATTTTCTAAGGTTTCTAGATTGATGGAAATACACTCCTTGAAACTACTACAAAAACAAATTTTACCTACCAAAAAATAAAATAAAAGCTTCTATATAACTAATAATAAACATCGATGTTTTACTACACCCCTAAGTCTCGGTATAGTTAACGGAGGCCGCAGGTCGCAGCGGCTAACGCCGTCTGCTGCTAGCTTAAGGGGATGTAATCCATGATTACCTAATATTTTATTTCATCGTATTGTTTGGTTTATTATTTTATTTAGGTGAAGTTTATATCACTGATTACAAAATAAGACATTAATTTGTTTTTAAAACTGGTATTGCCTTTTGCAACACACTAATCGTCATTATTATGGATTCTTAGCCATTACCATCTCTCTCTTTAGTCGTATTTCCTCATGACTGAGGGTTGTGGTCATTATATGGAATGAAACACACACAACGACTCTCTTTGCAATTTTAATGGAGTAGTTTGCCATTGCCTTCTCCATTTCACACACTAGCTGATTATCATCAACCAGAGTGCAGGTTTCCTCACGATGTTTTCCTTCACCGGAAGCAAGTGGTGGTCGATGAAAACTAACATGAGTCAGATTGGTATACAAAGCCATGTAGCCCGGGCAGGATTCGAACCTGGGATTTTGCATCCACAGGCGGGCGCCCCACCAGTCGGCCACCACCGTTTCAGCCATTACCATAAGTATTAAAAAATAGAATACTATTAGCCTGATGCGATTACCACCAGTAATTATTGTTTAAATCAAATATCACCTAATTTCTTTCGATATTTTTAACTTTGCACGCATTCCAGATGATTTAAAAAAAGGCTTCAAAATAAATCAGAAATAATCCAAAACGCGGCGCCTTAAGTTTGCGACAGTCTGCGTTCCTGTGTAGAAAGCCGCTTCTCGTAATAACTTTTTTGTGAATTTATTTTTTGTGGAGTTGTTGTGACAATATGTCTATCTCTTTTTAGCTCTTTTAAGACGAAAGAGTGCAACCAATTTGTTAACAGTTTGACTTAAAATCTGTCGAGAATCCGAGACGCCGCAAAGCCACTCCGCACTCGCCGCTCTTTCCCCTCAACGTTACGCTGATATCGACGTTACAAGAGACCATTCTCAACGGTTTTCATATAATTTTGTGTCCTACGTGACGTGTAGCTCGTCGCTGCGTAAACGCGAGAACGCGCCGCAAAGCAATCGCGTCGCCATTGCACCTTGAATTTATTTTTGTGGTATTTTTCATGGATGTAAAGCCTTGGTATTTCCATATTACAAAGAAATAAATAATAAATAAATAAATATATACCTACGGACAAATCACACAGATTGAGTTAGCCCCAACCAAAGTAAGTTCGTGACTTTTGTTATGGGATACTAACTCAACGATACTATATTTTATAACAAATATTCATATATAGATAAACATCCAAGACCCGGATCAATCTGAAAAAGATCATTTTCCATCTCGACCCGACCGGGGATCGAACCCGGGACCTCCGGTGTGGCAGTCTGGCGTGATGACCGTTGGGCCACGGAGGTCGTCAAGAAAGACCTTCTTAATTTGAAATATTACTTATATACTATAGCTTGTGCCCGCGAACTTCGTCCGCGCGTAATTTACTATTGTTACTCGTAATTTCTCCGGTTTTAAGCTGTGTATCAAGATGAAACCTACGCCAGATTTTAAATTAGACCTTCAACAGTGAAAACCGCATCAAATTTGGTCCAGTAGTTTTTGTGTGATGCGCATACAAACAGAGAGACAGACAGAAAGACATTCAAAAAAAAATTTTTTGGCTTCTATTAGCTTTATAAAGACCCTCATAATGTTTTTTCTTAGATATCTCTGAATAAAAATGTTGTAGCCACACCCAACGTGACAGTGACATCTCCCGCGGACCCGACCAGCGCTCCCAACCCTGACGTCATCAACTTCATCCAGAAACAGGAGGAGTACATCGAGCAGTTAGAAAGAGAGAGCCAGTACTGTCGGGTATGTAGAATCTGTATTCTGTTCATCAGCTTTCCATGACCACAGGGGGGCGCTTACGGGGCGTCATATATACCTACTACTACTACAAATGAAACTGTACATTCGTGAACACGTCAGTAACACGTCAATATGTGCGTTTTCATAGTCATAGCGTCCCAATCCGCAAAAGAACCTGGGAGAAGTGCGGGGAGGTGCCATATTGCGGGAGGGGCAGGGAGGTTCCTTTCTGTACTACGTATTTATATTAATTATATGCCATGACACTGCTGGCTGGGCTTATAAGCCTTCTTTGGTATATGCCAAACTTCTGTATCCAACGAAATTAAGTATTGCTTTTTCTTTTTTAGAATATTAAAATATGACTATTTTTTAGAAACTATAATAAAAGTCATAAGGTCTCTGTTTCTCTGCAGGACGAGTTGAACAATCTCCTAGGTAAAGTGAAGGAGGTGATATCGGAGAATGAGCACCTCCACGAAGCTCAGAAGAACAAGCTGATCTCTCGAATGTTCCACTCGTACAACGCTGGCTCGGAGACCGATGAGCTAGACGACCTTGGTGATAGCACTGGCTTGGATAGCGATAATAAGGTAATCCATCCAGGATGGACGTCGAAAAACCTCTTGGCTAAAGAATCTAAGAGACTGGTTTCACTCGAGTACTAGGACGCACTTTCGTGCAGCAGCTTCAAAAGTTCGGATGACTATGATCGTCGCCAATCTTCGTTGAGAAGCGGCACTATAAGAAGAATGATGATCGTGAAATGGCGCTTCTGAACTTAGTCATCTCAGTAGCCAATTTTAGGTGTTTACAGGGCGTTAGAGAGCGCGGAGGGGGAGAGTCACACCCGCCCGCTACCATCCCGGCAGCCGCGTTGGCCCTGCTTCCGCTCGGACCTGCGGTACCTAGCTCTATGGCGGCGGGGCGAATAGCTAAATTCAGAGCCGCCATCCTATTTTCGAATTGTCTACTATATTTACTTAATTATTTACTTACTCCGCTGGCTCGGTGACCCCAAAGTGGATCTTGGCCTCCATTCCGAGTGAGTGCCATAGACTTCTATTCTGCGCGGTGGCTCGCCAGTTGTCCATCCCCATCTCTCGCAAATCAGCCTCCACAGTGTTTCTCCAGCGATATCTGGTGATATTACTTACTTGTATAATTACTTACTACTAATTTATCATTAAATCTCTAGGCAACACCAAAGAGGAAGGGTATGAAGCCTCGCTCGTCTTCAGTCCGGCTCGAAGGACCAAACATCGTGTTCGAATCCCGCATTGCAGAACTAGAAGCTCAGTTGACACAAGCAAAGATCGATCTGAAGAAAGTGCAAGTGAGTTAAAAAATTACCAAGAATGAAAAAATACTCGACATTATGTGGAAAAGGCATCTTTTGTAATGAATATAATTTTATTTTTGTTTCAGGAAGAGAATAACGAAAACAAGCGCAAACTGGCCTCTGGTCTGGTTGACTCAACCTGCTTAGATGGCTTTAAGCGTCAAATTGATAACTTGCAGAGGTAAATGCACTTTTACAAATAAAATCCATTTAATAACCTGGAAGAATTGTCTAACCAACTGATGTCTGACCAATAATGATATTTTCGATCAGCCAAAAGCTGGTCATCTATTTTCCGTGAGGATTTCAGTACAAAGAGTGCCCAAGAACTCCAAATTTATTCTAGTAAGTTGGGTACTTTTGGGGAGAAGTTATAGAATGTCACGGGCTGATTTTTCTCTTTCTTTTACAAGTAGCTCTGCTTAGTAAAAGACTAATCCTTAATAACATGCATTTTTGTATGCTATTGTAGAGATAAGTCATCCTTGGAGGCTCAGATATCGAAGCTGAAGCTGAGTCTAGACCAGAAGGGCGACGACTTCGACGGACGATACAAGCGGTCTGAGGCGGAGCAGCAGCTGAGGGAAGAGAGGAACAACTTGGAAATCGAGATACGGAGGCTGAAGGTAACTAGAGATCTAAATATTATTTCAGATTCACGATAATAAAGTATTCTTGGATTCTCACGCAAAAAAGACCCAAATTGGAGACCTAATTGCAAAAAACAGTCCTCGGAAGAATGTACTCTTGGATGAAAAGTTAACTCAACTAATTGACAAAAGAGAGAAGAATTTAAGATTGGGAGATGAATTTTCTTTCGAGCTATTTTGTTTGACTGCTGGCCAGAAAAGGTATTCCTTTCCTCTTCAACTGCTTTCTATACCAAAATGTCGAATATCGAATAATATTGCTTTAACCGAAACTAGTCATTAGCCCTGTTGAAATTCCGTGAAGGAAGCCAGCCATACAGGCAAAAAGCAATAAAAAAAATCAGTTTAAACAGATAAAATTGTGCAGAACGTAAGTCTTCACACTTTACACTTATAAAGAGGAAGTGTTTGTGAGTTTCTTTGTAGGGGGTAATCTTGGGAACTACTGAACCTATTTCAAAAATTCTTTCACCAAAAGAAAACCTGAGTGACACAGGCTACCATTTATGTTTGTTTGGTATATTATTTATACCAAATATACATCCAATACATGCACGTACATACATATGTCCAGGATGACCTCGCCAAGGAGCGGGCCAAGGTCCGGGATCTCGCCAGCGAAGGGTCCCGCCGCGCCATACAAGAGAGAAGCGCGGCCGAGCAGCGATACAATGCACACTTCGATGAACTACAGCACGACCTAGCTGCTCAGTATGACAACGTGTCTAAACTGCAGGTAATGGTAGTTTTAGAGACCAGAAATCCACTGCTGCTGTATAATTTCCTATTGATCTTTACATAGACCAATTGGAAGCAGTTTGCTTCAAAATCGTTCTAGGACATTAAATAAGGTCGTTCGATCTCTTATGTCCTAACTCTATAAAATTGTCCAACTAAGGTTCGATCATCTCAATCAGTGAGGAAAAGGATAATCAAAATACTGATAAATATAAACCTATCAGATAGATGGATATTTTGTCAGAAAAATTGTGAAATCTACATTCTTTTTCACTACCTTTCTTTTCTTAAACTGCTTTAACCGAGAAATGGCCACAATTTTTTCCAGTTGGACTTGGAGCGTCAAAGACGTGAAGAGAACGACCTAAAACGGGAGCTGTCGATGAAGAACGCGGCCATTGAGGAGCTCAAGATGGAACTCAAGAACAAAACATGTAAGTTCTCATTATATAAGACATATAAGGATATCGAAAACTTGGAAAGCCTAAACACACTGGAATGTCGATATTCTTAAAAGTGGCTGGCAAGTTGTGGAGAAGGGAGGCTAAAGGCACACCAAGATCCGGAGGAATGGTAGATGCCAATCTTGGGCTTGTAGTGGCTGAACATCATACACCATAATTAATGTAGTTATCATAACTATTCTTTAAAAGCGGATTTTATCACTAACTCGTTCTTAGTTGAATTCTGAATAAAAATGCGAAAAAGCAGGAAAATCTACAACACCTAATTAAAGTACCATATGCGCTACAAGGAGTCTCGAGAAGTGTATTGCACGCCAAGCGCCAAGCTCGCCATGCATTATACTCGACTCGTCAAAATCGCGCCAGTTTCGGAACATAAATTATCTCTATCAATACATATAATAAAACTGTAACTGATAAACTCACATAGGAGATATTTAAGAACAAAAACAATGAGGGATCTTCATAGCCAATAGAAGCGTTTTTTAGAATTTGTCTGTTTTTCTGTCTGTATGTTCGTACGCGCATCACGCAAATACTAATGGACCAAGTTTGATGTGGTTTTCACTGTTGTATTGTAGAAGGTCTAACTTAAAATCTGGCATAGGTTTCATCTTGATCAGTAATTTAGAACCTGAGACATAAATAAACAATAGTATATCACGCGCGGGCGAAGTTTGCTAGTCTTAAATAATTTCTTTTTTTTTTTTTTTTTGTTTTTTTTTAAATAATTTCTTGCATCTTAAAAACCACAATATCTATCGACATTATCCCAGCATCCCTGCAAGCGGACCTGTCGCAGGCGCAGGCGGAGAAGGCGTCCCTCGAGGAGGAGCTCGCGAGCGCGCGCCTGGCGCTCGAGCGGCACCAGCGGCAGGCCAAGCACGAGAGCAACAGGCTCAACTCTGAGGTGCGATATGAAATGAAATTAAAATTATTTTATTTAAATGGGCTAAAAATATTACTTTTAAATCGTTGTATCTACTTGTTTTTTAGCTAGTTGACGTCATAATAGTAGTTTATGCAACTGATACATAATGAGAGGCATTAAAACATGAGTGTGGTTTTATGAAACGAGCCGAAGGCGAGTTTCATAATAACATCACACGAGTGTTTTAATGCCTAATTATGTACAGTTGCATACACTACTTTATCTTCACTCATATGAACAATAAATTAAACAAAGTAGGAAGCTAGGTAACGAAGAAAAATTTTATAGCGGGAAATTAAGTTTAAACTACGAATGCGTGCGCCACTTTTTTCACAAGTTCAAACTGCTCTTTTTTTCTTTTTTTTTCTCATCCAGCCTAAAACCATAGCATAATTTAATAAATCAAAAAGTAAAAAGTTATTTTATGATACTGCTGGCAGTACTATAATGACTTCTATTTTTTAATTTATGTATGTGCGTTTATAAAGTACGTCTTTATAAAACCATCTTCAAATTCGTAATTCGAATATTTCGACATGAGTGTAGATAAAATTACTTAAAGTTAGGGTACTCATATTACTCATTTACTACCCATACCGTGTTTTAGATCCAGTCGAATATTAATAAGCGTCAGCGTCAGTCAGTTGATGTAAACTAGTTCTTACAATCCTTGATGAAAGCATCTTTTGGGGTATGAATTTTTGATATGGGTGTCTGCTGTGAAGCACCACAATTGCATTCCTATATTCTCATCGGGTCATTACTAGTCGTTTTTTGGCACGAAATTTTTCAACACAATTACTAGATAGCTGATTAAATTTGTTATGATTTATTACGACGACCTCAAAAGCTCTTGAACCGATTTTAATATCCGTTACCAAAGAACAAAAGGAACGATGAAGATTTTGCATTACCTGATTTTTATGTTTCTCATTATTTTGACTGATTGCAGATACAATCTCTTCGCCAGCGCTTGGACAGAGCTGATGCTGACCTGGTTCACTCTCGTCGGGAGAACCTTCGTCTTTCTGAGCAAATTTCTACACTGGAGAAAGAGGTGGGTAATAAGCGATGTCAATCTTAAAGATGACAATTTGAAAGTATAAATTATAAGAAAATGTGACACTAAGAATATATTTAATAGAAATCCAGAAGACATTCTTGGCATTGATGTTGTTTTAAGTATTAATAATTTCGCAGTTGAACATGAAAACTCTGACACCGGTGACTCCAGAGAAGAATAAGAAAGAGCTGTCTACTATGATGGAATCGATGGAAAATAAACACGGTACGTAATAGAATTTACAATAATGGTCACGGGCACTAAAGCTTGGGTACTTAGCTCAATATTACAAACCATGGGACTAGCGGCGTATTCATCGTATGGGTAAACTATTGATGTTTTGAAAGGACATTTTCGATGAAAATTCAGTTATAATAATTCAAAACATTCATAATTTACCCTTTCATTGATGCTTGCATGTGGATGAATAGTTTGAAAGGGCTTTCTTTCTTGATCAATAGTTTATTCATCAGATTGTTTAAGTTAAGTGTGTTCTGGAGACAAATACTGACCAAGTGCATTCAATTTTGTTACAACTCAATCAAAAACATTTACTTGTAACTTAATTAAATTTTAAAATTCTTATCAAATCAATGATTGGTTTCGAATTGTTACAATGTAGTATGTTCTCTGTCGGTCCACTCCTTAAACCAAAATATTTGGTTCCACAGCTAAAACGGTGGCTGGGTTGGAGTCCATGATTCATTCTCAAAACAGTCTGATGGAGAAACTCACCGGCGAATGTCGTTTGCTAACAGACAAGCTCGACGACGCAAATCGTAGGCACAAGTACGAAACATTTCCAACTCTATTAGCATGACCATAAACACTGTTTTCTAACGCACTCAAAATTCTAAATATGTTATCATTGCCCATTTAAAATTCGTTGTGCTAACGTCGTGCTGTGTTTTTATTGGTGGCAGGCTGTGCGCAGTGTCGCGGCCGATCAGACGAACCAATCAGAACACAGCGCGACCATTCAAGATCCAGAGAGGAATTACCATCGCGCCGTACCAAGCGCCGCTCCGAAAAAGAGTCCGATTCGTCGAATAAGTACCCACCAATCATTGTTGGGCCCCTAACGACCAATCAGGATCTCGCAAATGAAAAAGGAGAGAAGATATACAACTTGCCGTTAATGATTCAACAGCCCTTTTTACGGGAGAAAAAGGAGCCCATAAAAGTTGATATTAGCGTGAAGTTGATACCAAAATCTAGAAAGAGGGAGAAGAAGAGAAAAGCGCAAGTAGAAGAGATTATAATACAAAGTCCAGAAAATAAGGGCGTATCAAATAGTATTAGTATGGAGGTCACTGATGGTGATGTGCACGTATTAAAAGAAACAATGGAAGTAGTTGAAACTGATAGTAGCAGTGCTAAAGACAAGCAGGAAAGTGATGTGTTAGAGACGCAACCAGATAACATACAGGAAAATATCTTAAAAGATGAAATGGAAGAGATAAATATTGATATTCCTAATGCTAGTGAGGAAATTGCTGACGGTGATATAGTTAATGATTCAGTAACTGTTGAAAATATCGAAGGAACTGCTCAAAAGGAAACAGAAGAAATTACAGATGCTAACAATGAAATTGTTAATGAGCAGATTGAGGAAAGTACAGAAGAAAGAGTTGAAGAATAAATAGATTATAACGAACTAATGATGACAAAAGGAATTGATGCTTGTTGTGTAATATAGAGTCACATATTATAACTACCTATATATTAACATATATGTTGCGAGAATTTATTAAATTTTTACATTCATTTTGTTAAAAATAAAGTTTTTGTTGAAAATTGTTTCCTGTAGGCTGTTGTTACGATATATTTTTAATTAGATGTTTAAAATGATTATGACTTGGTCAAAGTTTGTGCTTTTGTGATTGTAATAGTGTGCAATACTAATTTAATTACTATTTGTTTTATATTTCTTATATTTACTTTCTACTACTGTTCCATGTTTAATAGTTATTAGTCGTATATTTTAAAAGTACAAATTGTTATTGCCTACGCTGTGTGCTACCAATATTCAAATGGGTAATGATAACTTTTCAAGTATAATAAAACTGTATGCAATAAATGTAGCTTCAAAAAAGTTTTAATCATATTTAACTCATTTTGCCAATAGTTAATTTAATGGAATAAAATGGGCGATTATAATTGAATCTATAAAAAAAATAACATCTCTCTATAAATACAATTACGTCTTAATTTGGTTTAACAAGTTACAATCTTATACTACTTATGTCTACACTGAAATCAACTATATTAGCAAAACTCATTCTTTATTGCAATGGACGCAAAGAATAATTATAATCGCCCAAATACATAAACATTCAGACCAATTAGATGCTGCACGTCACATTCACTTCCATTTTCATTTCAGAGCCGAAAGAACGCAATTGCTTTGCAGAAATATTGAGCTTATGAGAAAACTCAGAAACCTCTGGTGTTCTCATAAGAAGTATTGCACCACTTCAATCACTCCATTCAGAAGCTACACTCCACTCAGTGGCTATCCAAATAGTCGATCATCTTATGACCTAGAACGCACGTATTATACATCAACGCCAAACACTAATAGATATAGATATAGAAGGTCTGATGATATAAATTCTAAGGATGATGAAGTTGGGGATTTAACGAGGAATCTTAGTGATTTGTCAATTGATAAAATTGGGGATTCTGATGATGATGCGATCAAGGTAAGGATTAGCTTCGTGTGTAATGCAAGTGGTGCATGGTGTAAGATAGCTTTAATTGTATTTGTAGTAGGGCTATGTATAAATGATGATATATATCTATATGCTGATCAGTAATTTGAGTTGCAAAATATTTATTAAAATAGGTTGCCAATTTTCTGGCATCAAATGCCAAATTCAAAGACTTGTCCTCAATATCATATATTACTGCTAGTTAAATTGGCGTCGATTACCAATCTAAATAGCAGTGATTTTCATACAATAAAAGCTAGCTAGCTGGGAGAAAATGGAAGTTAGGTATGCTTTTGAAAATAAATCTAAATCTCGTGAAGTTATGACCAGTCAGGTACCATATTCTGCCATATGCATGTGTGTTGGCACGCGTGTGTGTGTTCACGTTTGTGTGTGTGCAGGGAAGAACTGGCCACTCTGCAGCGTCAAGTAGAGAGCATCGGACGATCGCTGCAGCCAGCTTCTCCTTCACCTAGCACCTACCAAGGTATGGTTTCTTACAAGCTTCGCAACTTTTTCTAACAACTAAATTAAGAAAAATCAGTATAAAAAATTCTCAACAGGTGGCGTTTTATAAAAAAAGCCGGCTGTATTCTTGTCAACCAGAGGCAGAAAAAAATCATCTAACATTTTGACAGTTGCACAAATCACAATATTGATACTTTTTAGATGTTTTTGTTTATAAGGTTTTATTTAAAAAATGCCAACCCCGTGCATTTTTGCTTTTTGTATGGACTCGCCTTTTATTAAGCGCCGTCTATGAAGTCATCTGGAACTAGTTTTTTTAAAATCTGGGTCTCGGTAAAATCCCCATTACAAAATATTGGAAAGTTTTGAATTGGGAAATACGACGCAACCCCATCAAGTTTGGGCTTGTTGATTTTCATGGCAAAATTATCCTAGACAAAAGAGTCTGAAAAGAAAAGAAAAAAAACACAACATATTTGGATACATTCAATCAAACATTCTTACAACATGCTACAAAACTAGTACATTACCACCTTATTCATAAAAAGTTTGCCATTTTAGTTTAATATGTTTTATCTCGTTCCTTCAAAGTCAAATATTAGAAAGAGAGATAGGAACAAAACATATTTTAACAAAGTGAAACAGGTTTAAACAAAATTAAATATTTTTCAGCACCTCCCACGCGCACGCCTACAGCCAACCGAACTGTACCATATCCCACGTCCGATGCCGGACCAGACCATCCCCGAGTTGACTCCGCCGGACTCCCCAAAGACCGAGACTCAGTCTCAAACGTCCGACCAGACCGAGTCGACGGCGACGATCACCAAGCCCCAAGACCAAGAAGACAAGACTCCAGATCCTCACTACTAAGTCATGCTAACATTGATGATACTGCTAAAGTCGAAGACAATTTAGATGCAGATGTCAATTTTGAACAGAAAGATGAAAAAACAATGGATATAGAACAGGTACAACAGCAAGAATATGAACCAGAGGCGTACAATGAAGGGAATTTCAATTACGAACAGAATCCAGAGCAGACGTATGATCAGAGTGCTGAACAAAATTATGAGCAAAGTCCTGATCAGGCTTATGAACAAAATCCCGCAGACTATCAAAATGCAGCTTATGAACAAAATTATGAACAACAACCTTACACTACTGAACAGTATGGAAATTATGAACAGTATCCGGACCAACAATATGCTGATCCAAATGCACAATACGACGGGCAATATGGGAATTACGCAACTGATGGAAATTATGAACAGAATTATGATAATACGCAGTATAATCAAGAATACCCCAGCAATAATGCAACTATTGATAAACAGAATGTACAATATAATCAAGATGCCACCAATCCAGAAAAACATGACGAAAACAAAACTAACAATGCGCCAAAAGAACAATTATCTAGTCAAAGTTAGCGAGATTTTTAGTTTAATTTTTGTGTTTGACTTGTGCAATATTTTGTTATTATTTTAGCTATGTTTAATGTACTTAAGTACCTTTATTATGCTAGATTGAAAATTGTATTAAAGCTTTTGATGTTAGAAACCACATCGGTTATTATACTAATTTGTATTTTTAGAACTCTATTTTGAATTTAATTCTACAAGTGATCACTCTCCAAACTTATTCAAAAGTCATTTTGCGACTTAAGTATATATGGCAAGGTAAAGAATTATAATATTATACAGAAATAATGTTATATCTACGCTAAGTTACTAACAAACGCCATTATTATTTGCTCAATAAATCAAGATTATAGACCGCCACTTCTGTTTTATTCTCCACATCATGGAACAGACAGAATATATAATACCTAAACTCCATTTATTATTACCAGTCCTATCATGTAAACAATCTTCACAGTACTTTTTTGAATTTTGTTGAAAATAAATCAAACATTAGTTCAAAACAAAACATTCTAAAGTAAAACATTTATTAACCACGAAAGTAATTTCCTAAAAAGTCTATTTTAATTTATATTGTTGTAAAATCATAAAAAGACATGGTAAGATTGCTTACATGATAGGACTGGTAAGAATTAATGGAGCTTAGTGTGGTATAATACAAGTATACATTAACCACGAATTAATCTGACCGGTTTCGCTTCGGTTATCGGCTACGTATCGGTTAATGGTGCGAATGAGAAGGATTTGCTAGGTATTAAGGTTTATTTTATTGTGAGTTAGTCCCACTCACACACAAACACAACAAATACCTTTTTTTAAGCAATCGGGTAAAAAATGTCCAAAACTTGACAATCTTATAACGTTGTTGCTTAGAAAATGACGTATCACAGCAATGTCAGTCTGACAGATGTCACGTCTGGCAAATAAACAAACATAATTCTACTGCTACTGGTTTGTTTTGTTTTTCGTGCGTGAAGGTGTTAATTTATTTTTGCTATTTTCTAATTCTATAATAATAATAGATTGGTAATGATTTTCTATTAATTGACATATTGACCTTATTGTTTCCGATGTAAACGCAATTAGAATTTAGAAGGTACCAATAATTTTTAATTTGTGGTATTGTTGTCATACACGAAATCCTGTAGGTATTCTGAGACGAAATCATAATGGTGTGTGAAAAATGCGAAAAGAAATTAGGCAAAGTTATAACTCCCGACCCGTGGAAAACCGGAGCACGAAACACAGTCGAGTCAGGTGGCCGGAAAGTTGGAGAAAACAAGGCATTGACGGCAAAAAAAGGCCGGTATAACCCCTACACCTCCAAGTTCCAAGAATGCAAGTAAGTGTTGGGTTGGCTTTAGAATAGATTAAACTGATTTTATTACTGAGAGGCGTGTAATAAAACAATATTTATTACACGCCTTCGAAATAGAAATAGATAAACATTTATTTGGAGCCTAAAAAAATATTTTAGGCTTCAAAAAAGGTCTCAAGCACTCAGCTTTTCAACACGAGTCATGATTTCCAATGAGACCCATATGTGGTCAGGTAGAGGACACTATCTAAATTACAGTGAAATCCTTTAAAATACACTTAGTTGATAGGCATACAGTAAATTTAGGAACAAACAAGAATTGTATACATAGTTCTAGTGGCTATTGTAAGTGTTCTTATCTTAACAATTATATATTGTAAGTGTTAATAATGGGTATTAAAAAGGAAAGTTTCACTTTCTTTTCAGAATTTGCCGGACCAAAGTGCACCAAGTTGGATCTCATTACTGCCAAGCGTGTGCGTACAAGAAGGGTATTTGTGCTATGTGTGGAAAGAAGATTTTAGACACCAAGAACTATAGACAAAGTTCTACTTAAAATAGGTTAAGCTAAGTCACAGAATTAATATTAGTACTACGTACAGAAAGTTACACACAACTCCCTGCCCCTCCCTGGGACGTTCGACTATGAAAACGCACACATTGACGTGTTACTGACGTGTTCACAGATATACAGTTTCGTTTGTAGTAGTAGTAGGCATATTTGACGTGCCGTTTCTATGAAGCGCCCGCCCTGTGGCTAAGTGTACGATTTCAGAACTGATATTGTCGTGATGGCCATAATCTTTGAAACGACTGTATAGATTTTAGTATAGTGTACTCCCAACCTATTTCATAATTTGTCACACAAGTAAAAAATCAAAATCAGTATTGAATATATGGATCATAATTTATTTTTAACCATTTAAAGGCTTTTTCTCCAAACATGGCATTTCATGATAACAATTGTAAAACAATGGATGCAATGCCGCATTAGACTGTTTTTTGGCTGGGACAATTTGCCCCAGTACATACAGTATACTTATAAATAATATAATCTGTACCTATAATTTTTCAGAGTTAATTCTCAAGCAATGGAGCAACCAAAGGTTGGCTGGAAGAAATTGCATTTGCGATAAGCCCGCCTTTGCGCTCATTTTTGTATTTACTTTTGTCTCTTTTTGTATGTTCTTTTTGTAAATGGTGCAATAAAGTGTTGATCTATATTATATCTGTCTATCAATGGTTCAATAAGTTGAGGCCATCAGTTTCAATATTGAATATGGCAGTAATTAATTTGTAAATATAAATAAATGATATTTCATATACAATATTATTTATTTTCATTTATTTACACTATATACCTTCTGCTTATTATAATATTACTAGCTTTTACCCGCGGCTTCGCCCGCATGAATTTCCCACGAAAACAGTGCTTTTCCCTGGAATGAAAGGTATCCTATGTCCTTCTCAGTTCTTCAAACTTCGTGTATGCGAAATTTCAGGAAGATTGGTTCAGTAGATAAAGCGTGAAGAGGTAACAAACAAATAAACAAACAAACTCACTTTTGCATTTATAATATTAGTTAGGATTACCTACCTAATCTTATAACATTTCAAACTGTTCAGCTGACAGTGTTCTGTGATGACACCTATAATGGTTTTAATGTTGTTTCTGCTCAATTTTAGCAGATATCTAGTAAGTAATATTAAAAACTAGCTGTGCCTCGGGGCTCTGCTCACGTAAGAATTTCGGGGTAAAAAGGACCTTATTTTCTAGTCCAGGTCTTATTCTACTTCTGTAAAATATGTCATGAAAATTGGTGTTTATGTAAATTTAGTTTATTTATAAATAGTCTATGGCTTTATACATATTTTTATATTCTTTTGCCTTGTTTGATGAAGTATCAGCAGTGGGCTTTTGTGTGGAACACATACTATTTTCGTTTCAATTTACAGTTTTTTACAAACAATTGGTATAGCCCATCCTTAAGATATAAATTGTTTACCAAAACCGTCTTTGTTTTATATAAATACTAGCTATGCCCCCGGGCTTTGCTTCAGTGGAAACTCCAGTGAGTTAGATTTTGAGTTCATCTATCTATAAATTTATAGTTTTAAAAATCATATGCTCAGGCTATAATTGAGTGTAGCTGTATGTTGTAACTTCATATTTACGATTTCAAGCATGATTTAGTATCAATTATACTTTCGACTAAGGGGCCTTGCACACTGTATCTCGATTCCTCGAATAAACATTTATTGTCGCCGTTTTAAACTGAGCTATCACCTGTGTCTGTGTATGCAACTTCTATATTATTTTTCAGATGTCTATATCTATACTGCTTTTACTTAAACCTACTTTGCTATCGTTATTTTTCCAGACTAAACTAATTGAGTAATGATGGACTGAGTAGAGTAGCAAACATCTGAATATAGATGTCGAATTATCCGAAAAACCGCAACGACAGTGTGTAGGAGTCTTTATAGAAGTATCAATAAGTTTATTGTAGGAATGAGCTGTGTAAGTAATGTATGTGAATGTATGGAGTAGTTCCACAATGTTAGTTTTGAGGCTCTTGTGGACATATGGGCTTTTAATGATATTTATGGTGAGTTTCATCTTATTAGCACTAGTACAAACATATATTCCTCCAAATGAAGGGAACATTGTATGTCGGATTATCCACAGGATGTTGTAAAAAACAAATTCAAAAAGGAGGAGGTTTGTTGCAGCGCTACGGTGGAACACGGAGCTTCGTCCGCGAGGTCTACTGTTATCAGAACCACTAATTTATATACCTTCACTTATTTCACCCTTATGGGTGGAATTACAAGAATTGCCTTCTTTCCGACTTACCCTATATGAAAATCCCATCCTACTAATATTATAAATGCGAAAGTTTGGATGCGAGTTTGTGAGGATGTTTGTTACTCAATTACGCAAAATCTACTGGACGGATTTCTATGAAATTTGGTATACGGGTGGAAAAATACCGGGAATAGCACATAGGATACTTTTTATCCCGAAATTCCCACCGGAGCGAAGACCCGGGACACAGCTGGTAAGACCCGGGACACAGTACAAACATAAATTTGGCAATATTTCAATTTTCTGCAATGTTTCGTCGTTCCTGCGTTGAAATAAGTCAAACGAGTCAGCATCTAATCATTTCATACTATAATATTTTAAAGAGGAAGTCTTTGTGAGTTTGTTTGTACGGGGTAATCTACTGAACCGATTTCAAAAATTCTTTCACCAATAGAAAGCTACATTATGCCTGAGTGACACAGGCTACAATTTGTGTGTACCTACCGAGCGAAGCCGGAGCGGGGCGCTAGTTTTATATAAGTAGATAAATACAAGGCATGTAGTTGTGTCGTTAATGAGCTATGATACTCACAAAATCTTGTCATCATTTTTACTAATTAAATATTTTTAGTGCGACAGTATACTCAGCCTTAAAACTACAACCAAACATTACAGATACGCTCAATATCATCAGCGCCGACCAACGGCAGCCTGCCTATCACAATAAAGCTAAAGGAACAGTTAGCGACCAAATACGGTGGACTATTGAAGGCCCTCATATCGGTTAACGAGCAAAGGCTGGATGTACTACAGAAGCTACAACGGTTACAAGACCTGCCATTAACGGTTCTGAGGACGAAGGGGCCTGAAGTATACGCCGTTTGGAAATTGGATACGGTTTGTATTCTTTTTATCAAAATCGCCTTGAACTTCATGTACAGTCGGGGGCAAATGAACCTGACCTCTCTGAGATAGAATTCGGTAAGGTAGAGCGTCAGTTTAATCTGCCCCCGACTGTACAATCAAGACGAACAGTAAAGCGGCATGTGGGACTTGAACCCACTCTCCAGCCACGGCAGTGACCTTTAAAGGTCATACCAAATACTAATAGTAGCGAGTCTTAAGCTAATGATGAAATTATGTTGTGTATACACTTAATTTTATGTGGACGACGTACTTGGCACGTGGCTAGAACAGACTTTATCAATTCTAAATAAGACCTTTGATGTGGAAACGTTGTCGTGGCTGACTTGTTGACTGTTAATCGGTTAAAAGAAATACCTAATCAGCGGTCAGATCCTTGATGTGGAAATGTTGTCGTGGCTGTCTTGTTGACTGTTTCTCGGCTAAAGGAAATACATTCACAGTTTCTCCTCTGAGACCCTCTACTTTGATCTATATGAATCAAAAAAGCGACGCATTTTTCATTTCCTATTTTTCGGCCAATAAGGGTATCTAAAAATATCGTCCAACAATACTAACTCATAATAATTTCAATTAAAGATTACTTCAAAATAGAAAAGTAAAATGTTTAAAACATTTTTTTACCTAGGTATTTTCTTATTGTGTGCTTTGTTTCTTAGAAACCGACATTGATTGAAGAATTATTGCGAGAAAGAGCCCATCTAATTGAAACTCATAGTCGAAATTTAGCTGCTTTAATAATAGTGACTGATAAAGCAAAAAGCGAAGAAAGTAGTTCATTAGAGTTCGGGAAAGGATCACCAGAGATTGAAGTGTCAGATGAAGAAAAAGAAAATATTATTGATGCAACAATAACAACAACTGAAAAACCAAAAAACGAAGAAAGTAGCTCATTAGAGTTCTGGGAACCTTCACAAGAGGTTTTACATTCAGATGGAGAAGAAGAAAAAGGAATTAATAATATAATTGATGTACCAATAACAACGACTGAAAATCCAAAAAGTGAAGAAAGTAGTTCATTAGAGTACTGGGAACCTTCACAAGAGGTTTTACATTCAAATGGAGATGAAAAAGAAGAAACTAATATAATTGATGTACCAATAGCAACAACTGAAAAAACAAAAATCGAAGAAAGTGGCTCATTAGAGTACTGGAAAGGTTCACAAGAGATTTTAGACTCAAATGAATCAGATGAAGTAGAAGATGAAATAACGAATTTCAGGGAACCTACAGAACTTGTTGAGAAAAATTTAATTATTGTACCTTATCTCAGCCCATTAAGTGGCTCATTGGAATTTTTCGAGGCTTCTCAAGAAATGACTAAGAAATATAAAGATTTAAGGAGATATAAATATGCCAAAGATTGTTCAAAAAAAGCCACGAAATATTGCAAAATTGCGTGTAAGGAGGCTTTTAAGAAGATGTGCGGCCGATTTAAATGTACATCGGAAGTAAAGAGGAACTATAAGAAACAATGCCATTATATGTGTTTAGAAGAATTTGTTACGGACAGTGAATATTTTGAGTGTTAGTGCTATGAATTTTTATATAGTGAACTATATTTATTTTTATGTGATAATAAAATAGTTTTATTTCAGTAACTTTTGATTTTAATTAATTAGTCGTTTTAAAGGAAAGCATTTAATCTCTACGCACAAACGAACGTATAAATTTATTTAAAATTTATTAGATACGCTTATTTAGCTTAGGCAAATCCTACTCTTTTTCAATAAATTAGAAATTTATACTACAAATTATTTATGCACGATTTATTCTTTAGAATCCAACGTTACCTCGAATCGAAGATTTTACAACCATCAGGACTATTCAGGACTTAGATATCACAAATATGATTCAGAAACATAATTATGATACAGATGAGAAATATATAATTATGCTTATTATAAATAATTTAGATGACGAAGAAAATAATACAATTAATAGTTTGAACGACATAAAGACATCAGATGGAGATTCTTATAAACGTTTTGAAGGTATTTTTAATAGAAGAAGATATGCTAAAGACAGTTGCAAGAGAAAAGCTTTAAAATACTGCCAGATAGCGTGCAATAAAACTTTTAAACTTATGCTCGAGAGTAAGACTTTTAAATCTAAATGTTTCAAATGTAAATTTGTGATGAAGAGGAATCATTTTAGATATTGTCGAAAATCATGTCAAGATAGATTTGAAAGTAATAGTCAGTTTCCAAGTGAATAAAAATTTGAAAAACTAAATAAGCATTGATCCTGAGGATTCCGAAAGATACATTAGGGCTCATTGTGGTGTTTTCACTGAAGATATGCGTGAATAGAAATATGATTCATATGATAATGTCAATGTTTTCCATAATGAGATGTCAAGTAATTATTTTATAAATAAAAAGATCTAAATGTGTATTCAGTTTGATTGATTAATTCATTGATCATCCTCCGATAAACACGTTTAAATAGCTCTATAAGTAACTTATCATTTTATTGCAATCTTCGTATTTTACTAACGAAAACAAAATCATTTGAAACATTACATAATTATATTTAGTTGTGTCAAGTATTTCAAAATAATAATGGTTTAATTCCAACAAACCGACAAGTATTTTTAATGGAGTTAATTTAATAAATATGTTTCTTAGAATTTGAAGCACGAATATTTCGCGCAGATTACGGATGATTATTATAATGATAATAAAATGGATGAGGTATATTTTATTATATTACCAAAAACCGAGAGAAAAGCAAGAATAAGCGACGAAAATAGTCCTGTGCCAGAGGAAAGTTACGAATTTGATTCAAGCTACGGATCAGAAGAAATAACTTTTGATGGGCGAAGAAGAGCGAAAGCTTCCGAAAAATTAGCAAAACACGCTGCAAAAAGTTGTAGAAATGCTCTTAAAACTGCTTTTAATAGGCTGTGTGAGGCAAAGAAGAAATATATATTATGCACAAAGTCATTGTGCAACTCTTTTGAAGAATTAAGCAAAATATCTTGTAATAAACAATTTATTAGCGGGAAGTATAGCGATTCGGATATGGATTAGTTTAATTTTTTTGTTTAAGTAATAAATAAAGCATTTCTCATTATTATCTTGTTTCATTGACCTCTCTATCTATTGGTATGTGAAATTGAGAGTGAAATAGGAACGACAATAGACAACACATCTTGTAGACAATAGTATTGTGTCCTCGCAAGTATTTAATACACGTAGATACTTACTAATACAATTAGTTGAGTGAGGGGATACATTCACAACTGAAAATTAGGTATTTAGACCTTAGCTTTAAAAATCTAACAGAAAACTTAAGAGAGGCCTTTATTTTACATATGTATAGAGGTCACAGTTGCAGTAAATTTTGTTCTCAAAACTTAAAAATACTTTTTTATTTTTCCTTAGCAATCCAAATCGCAGCTCGACTTTGAAAGGCTGTTCAGAGACAGTATTTCTATAAATACTGCTGCTGTGAAGAATTTGGGTGAAGATATATATTTAATCATAATACCAGAAACAAAAACACGATCGAAAAACATGCGACAAGAAAATATTGAAAGGCTAGAAAAGCTTCTTAGACTCAGAAATGATCGAGATGATGATAGAGAACTTAGCAAATACTCTAGAGACGCAGAAAGTGACATATTAAAATATTTTGACACGCAAAAGAAAATGAAAAAATACAAAAGGAAGAATTATTTAAATAGAATTTTGCGGAAATATCGATTAAAGGGGAGAATATAACATAAGTACATACATGTTTATCTTTATACAAATATCAAAAAATGTGAATAAACATTAGGAAGTAGTGAAGAATATCTCTGGAAGAAATTTCAGGAGTACACAGGGACTAATAGTGATACTGTGGTGATATGCAGTTTTTATGAGTCGTCATCAGTGACGAGGCAATATCTCAAATGTGGTTAAAGAAAGTTTTTGCAAGATCATTTGAATAAATATTTGATCGAAAACACTTTTGCTTACTCATGTGTACATTTTTTTTATTAAATAAAAACAAACATTTTAAATTATTTTATTTGTTATCAACTCTAAGTATAAGTAGTGTAATAATAACCAAAAACACAATTTGTTGCTTCGACACACAGAGATAGATAAAAAGTTTGCTGTAATATTTCTGCTATATTTTTGTCTGTCTAATGACCATAAAAGAATCGAATGATATTCAACAATTTACATGTACTCTTTTTTGAAACAAAATCAGAAAAGAGAACCCAAGTAGGTAAATGCTAGGCAGGTATCATTGCATTGCCTTAGCACCCACCACTCAAGAAGCCCAAAATTAGAAAAGGGAACCCAGGTAGGTACATGTTAGGCAGGTGTTATTGCATTGCCTTTTCTAGCACCCATCTCTCAGGAAGAACCTTCACTTGTTAGTCAGATAAAATAATAATAAAAAAAATGTTTTCAATCTTAAACTGTTTTTGCTTTGTTCTTAGGAACCTACAACACGATTCAAAATTAAAGAATTACGTCGATTGCGCTTACTAAATAAATTAATGTCAGAAACGATTAACGAATTGAAGAATATCGAAAAGCTCCAAAATTTACTTGGATATCAAAACAAACAACACAGAAAACCTAAGAACAATCAATTTGATAATTATAAAGGGAAACTTATTGGAACAGAGCATAATCAAATTGATAGTGGAGAATATTGGAGTTCGAAAGAAGAAAGAGACTATAGAAGAAGGAGTAGAAAAAAAGGATATAAATGCAACGAAAAAGCAGCTAGAGTTTGTACTAGAGCATGTAAAACAGCTTTCAAAGAAGTGTGTGCTGGCTACAAGTACGCAAAATCAGCTAAAACAGAATTTGCGGAAGAGTGTAGGAGATCTTGCAGACTACAATTTATACCAGAATCTGACTTGGATTCTATGGAATATGGTCGGTTCCCGTGGTAAAGTAAATATGGCGTCCTTAACCATAGACATCTGAAAAATATATACTCGTAGAATCATCTAAATATAAAAATAAGGTTCTAAAAAGATTCGTTATTTTGCCTCCACTTGACATAAGCCGCATCACCAGTAGTTGCCATTTCTGTTGTATTATAAGTAGGTATTACACAAATACTATCCTTTATTCTTTAGATTTTTGTATTCTCACCCTACCTAACTATAAAAAGTTAGATTTTAAATTATTAATAAGTAAGTAGCCTCTCACTCTGATGATGCAAAGTTAGTAATGATTTTAGCACAGCAATAAGACAGGATATATTGGTGTTAATTCCGCCTATCGTACTTCAAATCGTATCGTACCAATTGTACAAAATGTATTTTTGTGCAGCTTAACGTTTAAATAAATATTATTTCTAGATTTTTTCAGTCTATTTCTATTACAACCTTTTGAATTTGTAATTTAAAAGTTATGTATAAGGAAACACATTTTGTGTTATTGTGACTCGTTGGCAAACAAGCAACTGGACTTCCTAGGATCAGCATATCCGGCCCTGGAGGACTATAGGCACTTCGCAACAGGTGATATTCTGAAGGTCATGCAGTCCTTATTCAGAATTCCCAATGTGGGTGAGTAAGGCCTTGGGGTAAAAATAAAAATACCCAAGGTTTGAAGTACTTCCGGACCTCGGGCTATAAAAGTTGAAAACAATATGGTACCTACGAAATGGTTAAGTAGGTACCATATTGTTTTCAACTTTTATAGGTTTAGAGGCTTGCTTGCTAGATACCTACACATCTAAGTAAATTTATGTATAATACTCCGATGGAAACGTGGTGTGTTTTAAAAGTTGAACGATGTGTATCTGATTGCATGGTATACTAGCTCCCTAATACGTTTTTAGCTTTTATCCTTCGCCTGCGTGAATTTGTTCTAGGGTTTTTTAATTTTCTGGGTTAAAAACTACCTACCCTAAAATCTGTAATAGACTTCTTTAACAAAATTTGCATAAGCAGTTTCGAAGAACACCTTGGATAAACAGCCAGAACAACAAAAGATAAAAAAAAACGTTTGCTGGCAATAGGTAAAGTTAAAATTTACTGTATTTTGAAACTACTGACAGTCACTCCAATTTTATTTATTTGCGTGGATGCGTTGAATCGTTTACCTATTCGTAATCTCTTTGATAAGTCCATGTCGGGAAGTTCTGTAAATTTTTGTCACAGAGGTTGAGATGGGCGGGCCACCTGGAAAGAATTGATGACACCAGAGCAGTCAAAATTATCTTGAAATGGATCCCAAGCGCCAAGACCTAGAAAGTGCTGGAATGATTGTCTCCATGAAGACCTGAAGAGAATAGGCAGAAAAACAACTTGGCGCCGGGAGGCCAGAGGAGAGAAGATCGTAGAGGACGACAAGACCCACAAAGGGTTGTCTTATCGAGTGTGTTATTACTAACACTGGTGTCAGATTTTATTCAAGGCGCCTAAAGGCATCTGACATGACTTTTACGACTACCGCCATCTAGTGGCAGTAGCCGTATACACACTAGTTAACTAAACAGTCAACAATGTGCAGGTTTCCTCACGTTGTTTTCCTTCACCAGAAGCAAACAAACAAAGGGTTGTAGCGTCACAGGAAGTAAGTAAAGCTAACCGTTCAAAAAGTTGCCTCGTCGGAAACCAATCCTAGGTGCACCATCAGGTCATACTTCTCGCATAATAATGAACCCACGTGTGTTTGAGTCGCCATAATTACCTTCATTTTCAGTCATTGTTGTCCTTAAAGTAATTAAGTGGAATTCTTGTACTCCTAAATCATATTCCGATAACGAAATTTTACAACGCAGCCAATTAATATTTTATATCACAATTTCCGCATCTATTTTCATTACTGCAATCAGTCTTTGATTGAGTAGGCGTAACAAAATGACTATGAAATTGATTTTCCTTTCATATTGTTTTTTTCTGGCGTTGAATATTGTAAGTAAATTTTATGGGTTGTTATCCTATCCTAACTAATATTATAAATGCGAAAGTGAGTTTGTTTCTTTGTTTCTTCTTTACGCTTTATCTACTAAAACAATCTTCCTGAAATTTTGCATACACGTAGTTAGAAGTACGGAGAAGGACATAGGGTACATTCTTCACTTATCATTCTTCTTTTTCATCCATCCCGGGAATCCCACTGTTCCCGTGGGAAATTTACGCGGACGAAGCCGCAGGTAAAAGCTAGTATTGTATAAAATAGTTGTGTTAAGTAAGTATTTTTTATCATTCATTTTTTCAAACAAAAATAAAAATGTATTTTATATTTAACAGAAAAAAAATATATTGTATTTTACAAAACTATAAGTAGACGTTAACCAAGTGGAAATTAACTTCGTTGGATAAATAAGATTTCAAATAATAATTTTGCTTTTTTTGTGTAAGTATAAGTATGTACTTAAGTATACAGTAAGTATGTTTGAAACACTCAATGCGCAAGTCTGCCTTGTTAACTTAATCAGTTTTTTTTTTAATTAAGTATCCTACATTTTCAAATTTCATCATCATCATGGCAGCCTTCGTTTTGTCCGTCTTCGGACATAGGCCTCCCTCCATCCTCTTCCATGACTCCCCGTCTCTAGCCTTCCTCATCCAGTTGTGACCGACATGCTTCCTGATATCGTTCACCTATCCCTCTCCTGGACCACCCCTTCCCCTGATCCCCTCGTCGTCTCTATTGTCTTATTTACCAACTTGTTTTCATGTTCCGAAGGCATCAATAGAAGCCCAAAAACCAATCTTAAGAAGTGGGTCACCACCATCGATTTTCGCCCAAAAACCAATCCTCAGAGGCGGGTATGATACCGACGATCGGGATGAACAGTTAGAGATATTATCAGATCGGTATGATGTCCCGAATGATAGGTATTACTCAGGTAAGTTTTTTATTTTATTTCTGTCTATAATATTTACATATTGTATGTTTCATACTGTATGTATCGATGCCAAAATGCAAGCATCTCTTTTAGGTAATTTTGTGAAAAAAAATCCTATGTTCTCTACCAGATTTTACACTCCACCAGTGTACCTTTCATCTAAATCCGCCCAGTGTGATAAATTAAACTCCAAATTTTGATACAGAATCACGTCTTACGGGGTAGACAGAGCCAAGAGTCGTGAGACTCAAAGGCCACGCTTAGCTGAATAGTGGGCTTATTAATAGTATAGAGATTCAGGTATAGTGACAGGTTGCTAGCCAATCGCCTATGAGTGGAGGTATCCCCAGTTTAAATCCCTTTCCCTCAATTGACTTTTGATTCAAACTTTTGAGTTTAGATAAAGGCCGACAAGAGGATAGCTCTATTAAAAAGAAGAAAAGGGAGATAGTTACACGTTAAGTAGATCCAAAGAAACGAATTGTAGAGAGACATCCGCCAGCTAGATAAGTCGACTACGCAAAGAACATTCTCTTATTGTCAGTCGACTACCTACTACTACTACTACTAACCCTAGTAGGCCCATTTAGACGGTGCAAGTTTCTTGTACACACAAGAGCAATAATTGCAGTGCAACAATTGACTATCAATAATTGCAAGCAACTTTTGTGAAGCAATAATTTACTTGCATGGTATTTAATTTATTTGCTTCAATTTAATTGTATGCAACAGGCAAGAAACGTGCACCGACTAAATGGATTCTTTAATGTCGCTAGTAACATTGAGGAATGCACTGTTGCTATTTCCGGTGTTTGTTTGTGGGCAAAAACTGGATAGCGATGGCCTAGGATAGAAAAGATCGATGAAGACCGAGGGAGACATAAACCTACCTTCTAAGAACCCATTGGGTTACCCAACAGTGGGTTATTTAATGCTGATGATGATGTTTTCTAGGACCCAGACCAAGACCCAGAGAAGTACGTGACAGAGTCAGATACCAGAGCAGTGGGGAATTGCAACCCGCAACGGACCTCAAACAGGAACTGATGGCTGTTCTACTTCTAGATGTAAGTGTTTCTTTCAAATTTCCATTAACAGACCACCCAGGTGTCCCGAGTTGCCTAAAGACTTATAAGACTTGACGAAATGACTACTATCGCCATGCTATAATAGATGCTAAACGCGACCAGCTAAATGCCCGCTCTCCTGCTGCAATGATATACAATTATGAGGACGGTGTACTTACGTGCCCTAATTGTGCGCGGAGTTTCGTCGCGAAAATCGGCTACGTACCACTACCAAACAAAATAACGACTAGGAGTTGAAGTGGTCGCCAAGGCCGAAACCGGTCGGACACACACACACACACTATCGCCATCTAGCCATATTATACACTAGAGAGAACGACTCCGCTATGAAATGTCTAAGTACGAAACGTCTATGTACGTTAGTTTTAAAGTTTGCGAGTGCGATGTACTTTAGTTCTAAAGTATCCTAGTACTACGTATTCCAGTGCTAAAGTTGAACTGCCAATCAGTGTGCAGGTTTCCTCACGAAATGATTTCCTTTATCGGAACGGACCGACGACCCACGTAAGTAATACTGATACAGATTCATCTTGCAAATGTGTCGTGTCCCCAAGCTATATAGTCTCTCCAAAGTTTCATATTCCTATTACCAAAATCAAAGACATTCAAAGGAAGAGTCTTGTCCATTCCTATCGCTTCTTCTAATGTCTCCTCACAATCTACCTACCTACTATTCAAATTCCATCTTTACTTATGCCAAGAAGTCTGAGATATTAGCTGTATTGTACTTTTAACTATGGACTAATTGAAATTAAAAAAAATTGAATTGTTATGTGTCGTTAAACGTTGACATCGATAAATTTAATGAATCTTATGTTGGGAAATAAAGAAACTTTTTGTGGCAGTGGTGGGAAGTACGCGAAAAGTCGATCCCTGCAGTCTTGAAAAAAAAAAACAAAATAAAGGAATAAACATTGTATCGGATGGTAGTAAATCTATGTGAGTCAAAGGAGAAGCAAGAACAGCGTATACTTGGATGGACGATCAGAGAAATAGTCTAGGCAGTAGACGAAAAATGATAAATGACTTACGATTAGGAACGCGTTGCTGGGGCTACTGATGATATGGTAGTGCTGAAGTTGATCTCATATTCCTCGCTAATATGACTAGAAAAGTAGAAACTACTTCACTTTCACCATACACTATAACATTTTGTGTCACTGTAGAACCAATTGATAGATCTGGGCTAGAGCCAATAAAGTGACACCTTGGAAACATGGAACTTCGAACTCTGAAGAAATAAATATGTTTTGGTTATTTAATATGCAGTTTCTACATGATTTATTCATTTTCTGTAAATTGTACCGTATTTACGTAAATGATTGAATACTTTCTTTCAATCTTAATGACAGGGTCTACTCTTAGCTTCCAAAATAACAAGTAACATTTTCGTAGTAACTGCATTGTTAAAAGAACCAAAAATATTCATTTTCCAGGGTCAAATTGAAAAGAGGTCAAGTTCCGATGAAATCAGTGATTCATCATCAATAGAGATTGATAGTTCTGATGAAGATTATAAATTAGAAGGTCCTAGACTCGAACCAAGAAGGGTATGGAAGAATTGTGGTAATGCAGCAGTCAAGGGTTGTAAAAGAGCTTGTTCGAATGCTTATAAAGCTGCCTGTAAAAGCCGTTATAAGTGCAAAAGTGGCCTTAAAAAGAAGCTCAAGGAAGAATGTAAACATTATTGTCACGAACAGTTTAAAAGAAAAAATTAAAATGTTATCGCGCCACCTGCGGATTTTTCATTGTAATTCCACAAAAAAATCAAAATATTGACAATGCGTCTACATTTTAACTCTCATTTGGCTAAATAAATACACAGCGGCCGTGGTATGAAGTCTTATGCATAGAGCAACACGAACTCCTACGCGCAGAAGTCCTTGTTGCTTGAAGGTCTTCAGCGATGTCGAACTTGCTTCAGCAAAATCCTACATTTACCTATCACTTTTGGCAAGACGTATCTATGAGAATTTTAAAGTTGTACAATGATGTCTCCACCTAATTCATGGCCAAATTATTTCTGATGACGTGACATAGAATTACACTGATTGCGATTGGGAATTAAAATTGAGACCACAAGAGAACACGGATGTTTCATCATTTGAGTGATATCTACATCGATTTTAGCCATTCGGCATGATCTTCGTCTGATTTAAAAAAAAAGATTAACCAAGTATTCCATTACATTTGGCAACTAATTTTCCCTTCTCAAGTTCCTCTGATGAGTATTATCACCTATCATTAGTATCTACGCACTGGCACGAGAATCAAAGGTTCAATCAGTTTTACTTTTTCAGGCGAAATTGAAAGACGATGCCTCTGATTCGAATACTGATTCATCGGCAGAAATCTCAAGCGCAGGAAACAACTATTATAAGACCTTGCGTCAGAAGGATACAGACCAATGTGGAAATTCTGCCGTCAAAATCTGCGAAAAAGTATGCTGCCAAACGACTAGGAATATATGCAACAGATATACTTGTGCTCAAAAATTCAAGAGACGAATGGAAACGGAGTGCAAATTCAACTGCCAAAATCAATTTAGCAGACTTAGAAGACTTTTATAGATATTATATATCTACTATACGACATGGAATTAAAAGAGTGCGTTGTGCAATCAAAACGTTTTCTTTCGTACACTTGAGTTTGAATTTGTGTGGAAATTTTACTGCTTTTGCATTTTATACTGATGTGATCCCACTGCTGCCACCAATTATTGAAAGGTGCATTTGGTGTAACACTGATGCAATATGTATTGATTTGGCTGCTTGTCGGGGGCTGATAATCGGTGAGGTAGGAGGGTCAGATTTATCTGCTCGCCACAGTATATGTCTATAAAAGTCACACGTGCGTTACTACTACATATTGGAACTAATCTTGTATACATAATTTCTGATAAAGTAATATTTCACAATAAATATAATTTATTAGCGTTTATGGCAAGCTGTAAGCAAATTGCTACACAAGTAATAGTACATTGTTAACGAGTGGATGAAAGTAACTTTTTTTAGTCCCGGACGGGGTTAGTTGAGGGACGGGGCCAATAGTTTGAGGGACTTAAAAAAGTCTTTCACCCGAGGTAAACACTGTGCTTTTCATTACGAATAAAAGGAAAGTAAAAATAAAAACATGAATTAGCTAAAGATATGATACGGAAGCATAAACAAAACTCTAAACATGAAAAAAAAAATGATCGGCTTTAGCTTCCAGCTTATTTTTTTTTTCTGTGGCCGACCAACTATTTAGCTATAAGATTCTTTTCATTGGTTCCATTATTGAAAAAAATATAAAAAAAATCTATATTAAAAAAAATTTAAAAAATATATATTCTTTAACTCCATGTTAAGTATTTCAATTTTACATAATATGTTGAATGGCTGTATAGGAAGTTGGAATATGGTTCAATAGAATAACGTGAAAATAGAACTAGTTTTTTTTTAAATAATTTGACAGCTGTCAGTTGAAAACGATTCTCCCTAGGGCTGAAAAGTATTACTTTCTCCACGCTCCTCAGGCAACTTCAGACTTACTTTTAGAGTATGAGTAATGAAAACATTATTTACTTCATCAGACTACATCAAGACATCGAATCATCATCTACCTTTAAGTAGGTCCCTACCTATTCCTATTATCTGGGGTCTGCGAAAATGTCTTCTCTCTTCATAATCCACTGTCTCCAGTCATACTCACATCCACTCCCAATAAGTACCTTTATATCTTCACTAACCAATCCTTTCATCTCGTTTTAGGCCTTCCACCTCCTATATCTACCTACTTTCATAGTCAAGCTATTTTTAGTAAGTGTTCGTCTTCTCTCCTCATCACGTATCCACATTTTGTCATAATGGATTGGAATTAGTTAAAGATTAAGAACGGCTGGAGGTTTTATTCCATGCTGGTCTGGGAGCGAAGAAAAAACATAGAAAGTGCCAGCTGCTTCTCTTCCCGCGCAGATTGTAAAAGTCAATCAAGGGAAAGGGCTCTAAACTGGGGATTCCTCCGCTCATAGGCGATGGGCTAGCAACCTGTCACTATATCTGAATCTCCTTTCCATCAGAAAGCTTACTATTTAGCTAAGCGTGGCCTTCGAGTCTCACGACTCTTGGCCCTGTCTACCCCGTAAGGGATAGAGGCGTGATTCTATGTATGTATGGAGGTTTTAAACTACTTTCTACTAGCTAATAGAACAACAAGAGTAGTACTGAGATATCTTCAGATAAGTGTTCATTTGGCACTTCTACTGCTGGATATGGTTTAAGTTTATATACGATTTAATAGTTATAATTATCGAAGTCAATAAGTGATTCTGGATACCATCAAACCAACTAATCTATAAAACTTGTAAGTCCGCTTCTTAACAGCAAATCGAGAAGAAAATGCTAAACAATTCATTAGGTACATTTTTATCTAAAGGCGTCAGTTTATAAAATATGAATCTCATATCTCTCTTCTATATATGCCTGCCTACCTAAAATTGGACGCTGACTGACTGGCAGAGTCAAAACCGCTGAACGTGGAAACTTGAAATTTTGCAGAGGTTCTTTATATAGCAAAAGTGGGAATTTTGGAAAGGGGTTGTTGCACAAATGTATGGGGAGCCGGCTATATCATTAAGCACCTATCTAAACTTTTCATTTTTAGGTCAGTATCAATGCCTTATAAGTAAATCCGATAAATTCATAGCATTTCTATGGTAACAAAATCAACAAAATCGTAATGAAGGTTAGGCGAGTTCCGCCAAAATGGCCGACACCCATTATGATTTGACGTTGACGCGCTTCATTTGACAGGTTCGATTTCCGGTACGTTCAAAAATGTACTTTTACTACATACGTGCCCGCGGGAAAGAATTTGTTTATTTTATTTATTATTCATCTATTTATGTGAAATACACATATGTTTTTATGATATTGCTTGTAACATGTGTTAGGAATGTTTACTTTAATTAATTTTCTAAAATATAATGAAAATATCGAACATTGTATCTGATTTTCTGTATCATATTTTCCGAACGTACGTACGGGCGCCATGTCAGTATGGCCATTATACGACATTAAGCGATATTAAATGTATTTTTATACCATAACAAGATCACGAAAAAACAAATATATGATAGTTTTAATCGGTTTTTGATATTATTTCTGATTTTTGGGGAACTGCTCATGATATAGCCTGTTATGGAACATGCCCTTTGACTCATAACGGGGTGAAAAACTTTTTTTTTTTTTTAATTACACCGAACGACGTTTTGTTTTTAGCAATTGAAAAATCAGAGGGCAGGCGACTCAGACACAGATACGCCGCCAAGCGACGCCGACGCGTCAAGCAGTGAAGATGGAAAATTTGGCATTTTTAATATTTTACGGAAAAGCGTATGGAAAACATGCAGCAAGACTGCAGCCAAGATGTGTAAGAAAGCTTGCGAAAGCGCCGTCAGCTCCGGGTGTTCTAGCTACGATTGTAAAAGCAAATTGAAAAAGGCGCTCAAAAAAAGGTGCAAAGAGTCCTGCAAAGATCGATTCAGTACTGATTAATTAATCTGAATTTCTTCCGCATTTTCCCTGTCACTTCTTCATTATCTGATCTGCTCATGTTTTTTAAATTGTAGTTCAGCTCATAACCCTGGACTTTTTGTAACTTATTTTTTTATAACTGCAATTTGTTATGTGTACTAAATTAATAAAATAAATAATTGCGTTGCATTTCTACAGATATAAATCAAGCTGAATAGTTTATTAATCCGTGCTAATTTCTGATACTACCGGTCCGATTTAAAAAATCATTTGTTTGTATGATATTCATGATATTCAGTTTGTTCCCGCAGTGTTACCCCAAGGTGTTGAGTGTTAGTTGCAATGTGTAACACTGTTACAGATCGGGATTTTCCCCCGTTCAGTATCAGTGCTACCCATCTGGGGACAACGGGAATTAATGAGAATATCAGGAATACCCAAATTTCCATGGGAACGAAGACCGGAAATCCTGTCAGTGAATACAATACACAAACGAAAAAATCCACAAAAAAAAAAACAATGCAAAAAATCTTCATAAAAGTATATAGGTATTTACCATGATGTAGTTTCTTTAAAGTTTCAATATGCATCTTAGCTCAAAAATGTGAACTTTATATTTTTGAATAAATATTTTCAAGACATTTATTATGGTGGCAAATAAAACTACCAAAAAAATTTTGTTCCTTTTATTTTCCTACATCAATAGAATACAATCTGTATTGTGATATTATTTGTTAATGTTTTGCAATACATTCTCATTTCATCTTATACAAAAGTAATATTATATAAATCAACTTCAACAATTAACTCCTGTATATTGTTAATAAATATAAGTAGGTACTTAAATTTAAAATTCTAACATTTATATATTTAACTTCCTAAATGGCTCAGAATTTTTTTTTATATAATAAGTGCGGTTGCCAAGATCTAATATCTAAATAAAATAAAATTAAATGGTAATACTTATAGGACGGAATGTCTTACGATATGGAATTTTAAGGTAAGTAAGTACTCGTATTTTTTTCGTTTTAAATGTATTAGTTAGTTACGTTATAAATATTTGTATAAAAGTATACAGATTTGTGTATAGTACAATATTGCATTTTAACCAGAATTGTGACAAGACTATTTTTATTTCACAACCGAAAATATCTTAACAAATGAAGAAATTCTAACTTAGCTAAACTAGATATTTTTCTTTAACATTATCAAGGCACATTTTCAATAACAATGTTTTAAAATAATATCAATTAAATTTATATAAAGACACTTCACTTCATCTCCAAATATTTCGTCATTCTAAAATAAAACAAAAAGCATCAAGTCAAATTTAAAAGAGAAAATAGTTAAATTATTGAAAACAAAATCGACATATTGGAATTATATAAAAGACATAATGACAATAGGTACCCTTGCAATGCTAATGCGAAATACTCGTAATAAAAAGAATATTAGACATCAAGTTAATACAACAACATTGACATTTTCTAATCAATGGCGAAATATTTGAGAATTTCAAAATATAATTTCATAAAGGTATCACAATATATAATGCTATATATTATATCTAATGGAAGTTTATCGTGTAAATACAATTTCAGTGCACTTATCTACAGCTTCCCACCGCTGGGGCTACGGGAGCTACTTTTGATCGACGTCACAGATATGTTGCCAGAACTGCTGCTCAGAGTGGGGGGAGGGGAGCGGGGTAATGCGAAAGTTTTATCTGTCAAATTCTCCTGACTCAAAGACTTTTGACTGAAAACGGGAATTTTGGAAGATACCGTCACGCCGCCGCCGACTGACTTGACACTTTTCTCAGTTTTTACCGGTATGTTACTCGGCTTAGCTGATATCACTGGCTTTTGATTCAACGGCTGTTCTGAGCGCAGTTGCTGGTCTAATTGCGACAGTCTTCTGTTTTCTAAGTCTGTGCTTGTCACGATAGTGCCTTTGGGAGATTCGTACGTCGCGGTCCTGAATTTTATATGACTGTTTCTTGGTAAATCAAAGTCTGAATGACGTTTCTTTGGTTCGTTCTGGGTCGATGATCGTCTCTTCACTTCGGCCAACTGCTTAGCCGAGTGGTGTTGTTCGTTTAAAATAAAATCGTTAAGCATATCGATATCTAATTCGTAAGATAAAGAAGGCTCTTGGTAAGGGGGTGCTCTTTGTCTACTCGCAATTTTGTCTTTCAAATCTGTTTTCTGATTCATCTTCTCCGTTCTTGGTGTAACCACTTGTATCTCCATCACGTGATCCTTTTCTGCTTCTGAGTCTTTAGGACTTCCCATTTTAGAATATTTGTGAGTGTCCGAGTGTGTTGCTAACGATGGATTGATAGAGTATTTCGTTTTAGTAAGTTCTGTTACATCTTCGCTAGTAGTTTTTTCTTCTCCTAGATCTTGAATAATTCTTATACCCATTCTCGATAATTCTTCTGGAGTTCTGTCGGACATGAAACTGGGATCATTTTGCAACTTTATCATCAATGCTTTTGCTTCTTCTTCGGTCATATCTTTCGTGTTCAGAATTATCGTTTCTGTTTTAGTAAAAGAAGGCTCCTCAGATGTAAATTCGATATTAGGATTCTGCTTTTTTATTTCCTCAAGTACTTTTCTGTCAATATCCTCGATATTCCCTTCTTCAAGCATTGCTTCATCGATGCTACCAGAATGTCTCATAATACCAAACGTTATCTGTTCCACTTGTACAGGTGCCTCGGTTTTGCTTGTGATGTATTTTGTAGAGACTTTTTCTACGTTTTGTGTTATAACTTTATTTCCAAATTCGTCTTCTGCAACATTAACAGTTACTGTCTTTTGTACTGGTTCTTGTGTCATAGTAATTGACATATTTGGTGGCTCCATATATAAAGTTCTTCCATCTATTTCAACACTTCGCCTTTTAATACCTTCGATGACATCGGGTACTACTCTTGTTGATTCCCCTATCTCAATAGACTGATAAGACTTTCCCCTCTGTTCATTAGAAGGCTGATTCTTTTCATTAGTAGTAATAGTTACGACACTACTACTATGAACATCTTTGGGTTCAGACCATTCTGCAGAATATGGTTCTAATGATGGCTTTTTATTATATTTCAAACTGTTATTATTAGAACCAACTTTTACATTGCTGACAAAATCATCGTAATCCGTTTGTCTAGATCTGGGTTCCGAAGTTTTTAAATCGAAGTTTACAATATCAGGTTGGTGCATTGAAGATTTGAAAGAATCTGTCAGCTGTGAAGGTATTTCTTTACTGGTTGTAGGTTCAGTTTTTTGTGAACTTTGATCGATATGGACATTTAAAATTGGATTTTTGGCTAGTAGTTTCTTCATCATCTCTGATTTGGGACGTTCTAAACTGTTTACGTACGTATTTCTTGACACTTTTAGATCATCTGGTATATTAGTGTCATATGACATAGTGAGTTTGTCGTCGAATTTGATTGGAGTACCAGTTATTTCAGTTTTAGTAGAAATTGGTTGGATTTCGTGGGTACTATCAAGAGAACTTAAGTTGCTACCATCCGACGTAGACTTTGCAAATTCGGACACAAGTTTTAAATGAACTTTCATATTCTCATCCATTATTCTTCGAGCAAGATGATCTGACGTTTCATGTGGCTCATTCTCCTTATATAATTCAAATTCTCTGTTTTGTGGCTTCTTGTCATCCTCAATTTTATCAGATTCTACGGAACTGTTAGAACCCTTGACAATAGCATCTTCTAAATTGCCAAATTCAGAAGCTTTCTTTAATCGATTTCGTTGGAATGTATTCAGACCTTCAATAGCAGACGTTTTCGAAATATTTAAGCTCAATCTAGGTTCTTTGTTTTTCATGACCATCCCTTTTTCATTGTCAATCATTTCTGGTAGGATATCATCAGTTCCCGAATCAAAAAATGTAGTTTCCACAACAGACATAGCTTTCCTCTTTTTAGGAGAAAGAGTACTTTCTTTAATTTCTGCATCGTCTGCAGATATATCCAAACTTTGTGCTCGTTCTAAAGTCCCTGTCGATGGCTGCCTTGTTTTAGCCCTTAGTTCAAATCTAGAAAGATCACCTAAGGACGCAGCTTTTCGCTCATTTTCATCTAAAATAGAAGCACTATCTGATGCAGAATGAACTGTGTCGTTCAACGGAGAACTGTGAATAGTTATATCACTGTTATTTAACTCGATTGTTGTAGAACCTTTATCGCTTTTATCACTGTTGTTGAAAGACACTACCGAGTGAACATCATGGTTGGATGACAGATTAGATTTTGAGTCTTCGAAATAGTTGTTCAGTGAATCACTCTCTCGTTTGAAAGGTTTAGTTACGATATCGTCAATATCATCTTGACTAAAGTTTATAGAATCTTCGATACGCGAAATGCTTTTGGTTTTATTTACCTTTGGCGTTGATGTGTTGAAAGATGAAGCGGTTTTGTTACTACTAGTAGAAGATGTATCATGCAAAATACTGGAATGTTGCTTTTCGTTTTTCAAAAAATCTGTGACATTTTTCAACTGCTCGAGTATGCTGTCATCAGTTTTGTTTTTCTCATTATCTGGTGGTGACGGCGCCTTACCTTTCGATTTTTTTACTGGCTTTGGAGCTTCTTCCTTCTTATGTTCAATTTTTTCCTTTTCAATATTCAACTCACTTGAACTTTTTCTGTTAGTTCTTGCTGCTCTAGCTGCCTCGAGCATGTGTTGAGGTAGTTCTTGTGGGATGCCATTTTCATCTCTTTTAATGCCGCTAGAGTTCAAGTCAGTCCTAGCGAATGAACTATCTGAAGTCTTTGATGTATCCATGTTACTGCTGACATCAGATTCGTTTAATTTTACTCTAGCGTTAGGTATTGGCGGTGCCATTTTCTCTCGTCTTTTAGCTACTATCGGTTTCTTTTGTTCTATCTCATTTTCTTGTTTAAATTGAGCTGTCGGAGCTGGTCTTTGAGGTTCGGGTTTATCAACTTCATCTAAAGTTTTCTTTTCAGGAACAACTGCTCCATTCTCTATACTCTTTTGCCTTAATACTCCATCATCGGGAATATTGGGGGGCAAGACTCTAATGCCGAACTTCATACCACGTTTTGGATCATAATCTCTTTTTTGGACTTCAGCATGTTCTAAATGAGATAAATTCTCTGACTGAATGATCTGAACTTCGCCGCCGCTTGAATTTCTATTTCTGTTTCTTTCTGGTTTATTTAAAGCGGCTGGAGTATCTGAATGCCTTGATTTAGTGGCGAGTTTGCTGTTCTTCTCGTTTTCTCTCTCCAATGTGGTGGGAACGCCATCTCTTTTCTCTTTCTTGTTTCTCTCCAGTGTTGTATTCACGATCTTATCTGTTATTATCTTCTTTATGCCTCCTTTGCCATGTTTCGTTTCCAATGTTGAGTTGTTGGAGTTGGACGTGTTCGGTGATCTTGGCGGATGAAGCAGTTTAGCTTCTTTTTCAAGCTGAAACGGAAATTAAAACAAATTAATCATCAACATTTACAATAATTTATATCGAATGTTTTGCTCTAGACCAAAGCGAGATGATCTCTGAAGAAAAAAAAAAGTAAAAGTAATTCCGCTAATTCAATTCTAATGGAAATAACGGCTGTTTAGAATTACGAATGTAGTAAACTGCACAACTGTGCTGAATCCATATTGTATGGGAATCACAAATAGGAAGAATCGCGTTTGTATAGTCGATCGCATAATTAAGCTGGGGAATTTGTACGTTAGTTTTTTGGAACTACCGGTCTGTTTTAAAAAATTGTTTTCATAAGAAAGGCTGTCTGAATCCTGAAATTCCCATCCATGGAAGCGAAGCCGCGTGGCCAGCCAGTGCACAATATGCACATAGTGTAACATAGCGATATGACGACCTCTGTGGCTACATCACGCCGGACTGTCACACCGGAGGTCCCGGTTTCGATCCCCGGTTCGGGTCAAGATGGAATGAAATGATGGAAAATTATCTTTATCAGATTGACCCGGATCAATCTGAAAAGGATCATTTTCCATCTTGACTCGATTGGATGTTTATCTTTAAATGTATTTGTTATAAAATATAGTATCGTTAAGTTAGTATCCCATAACACTAGTCTCGAACTTACTTTGGGGCTAACTCAATCTGTGTTATTTGTCCTATCCTAAATTTATTTAACGTGTGACATAACTTTTGCCCAGACGTAACATTATTGTACATCTACATTACTATTCTCTTAGCATCCTGTGTCAACAAAATGCATATTATCTATTCAGACAGATCTAAAATATTTAGGCGACTTATAACCTTTTAGCTCTTAATAGATGTAAAACAATAGAGATGTGAGCATTCCACGACGTCCGTTGGTATTCTAAACATTATTGTCACTTCCAATAACATTGTCAAACAGATATCTGTTGTTAGAAATACATCCTAATACACATTTCCTTCTAGGTTTATTATTGTTTACTATCATAACATCGCTTGTGACATTTTTCTTCTGAAAATTAAAAAGCCAGTGTTATTTGAGCTGTGCAAGGTATAATTTTCTCTTAACGTTTTTTTGGTGAGCGGTTCAACTGATTTTGGTTCTTCATATGCATCGATGAGTAATGATAGAGATATTTAAGTTTTAAGTTGCGGTCTGAATTTTAACGTTCATTACATAAGTTGAGACAATGCTCGATTTGAATTTCAAATTACTTTTTGTTCAGTTACAGATATTAGGTACCCTTTGTTTTGAACTCGAGTACCTAATATTGTGTTATGACTTTCGCTTATTTCGTGTATCGTCACAATTTTTTTTCACAAGTGAGCATTTTGCGTGTTTACAAAATCCTGTATTACTCAACATACCTGGGGCCCTATTTTTGAAAGTGTGACACAAAAAAAACGTGAGCCGAATGATTTTTCATTATCCATTATTCCGTATTTTTGAATTGTCTATAGATGTCGAATAATTCGCAACGAGTGGTCTAGACCCCTACTTATCCTATCCTACTTCCTACTATATTATAAATACGAAAGTTTGGATGTGAGTTTGTGAATTTGTGAGTTTGTGAGGATGTTTGTTACTCAATCACGCAAAATCTACTAGACGGATTTCGATGAAATTTGGTATACGGGTAGAAAAATACCGGGAATAGCACATAGGGTACTTTTTATCCCGAAACTCTTACGGGAGCGAAGCCCCGGGGCGCGGCTAGTAAAGAATAAAGATTTATCATTAGATGAACGTAGATAAAAACTGTTATTTACCTATACATGATATGATACCTACATACATACAACATACCTACCTAATTACTGTGCTTCTAATTAAACAAGCTATTTTTGTCTAACATTCACTTTATACAGAAAGATTTTCGGCCTTCATGGAAACCGTATGATCAACTAATCAAAACCGTAGCGGAGGTCAAAATTTTGCAACATTTGTGCACCGATAAAAAAGTTTAGATGGGTTAAAAATAATACTACAATCCTACTATTACTATAAAAAAGGAGATATTAGATATTACCCTTAAAAAGGGAGGTATTAGGAGCACGTAACCGGAGAGCTTGTATGAAGAGAGTGATGAGTGTAGAGGAAGCAAGAGAAATCTGTAAGGATAGTAGCAAGTGGAAATCGCTAGTCTCTGCCTACCCCCACAGGAAAAAGGCGTGATAATATGTATGTATTTGGTATGTATGCACTATTCCTACTATTACAAATGCCTTTGGATGTGAGTTTATGTGATGTTTACTCCAATCACGCAAATCTGGACGGATTTTGATGAGAAATTATAAAATTTCTCATTAAAAAAAAAATGCAAGTTTTGTTGGTACAAAACTTGCATTATATTTTTTACGACTCTCTCTCGAGACTTTAAGCCAAGACAAGGTTACTTTAAAAACTAAGTCATGTATGACATAATAAATAATTAAGTAAACATTTACACCTTGTAAACACAATTTTTTTGAGGCCATTCTTATCACGATGCTTTGAAGATGGTATCGTAACTAAATATAAACATTTTTACTTTTAACATTTTGACTTAGTAAATTACTTAATAATTCGTTCAAGGTGACTGTGCCGACTTATAAATAAATATCATAAAACGGTACCTGTCATATTTGGAGATATTTAAGAAAAAATGTATTAGAGGACAAAATGTATTCTATAGGGCCAGTAGAATATTATTTTGGAATTAATGTCGGCATATTTGTATGCTCATCACCCAAAAAATACTGATAGTCTAACTTAAAAATTAGCTTAGGTGTCATCTCAATATCCCCGCTTAGAACCTGCGATATTAGTAAATTCCAAGCGGACGAAGTCGCGGGCAGACGCTAGTCATATATCGAATGATACCAAATCAGCTCATTACTGTGAAATAGAATAGAATCATTTATTTGAATAGATTACATTAAACTTACACAGATCTTAAGTTTAAATGTAACCAACCTGCATGTAGGCGTGCAAATGTTAATATTTATAGGTACATACACTAAAATATATTCTAAATAGGTATAATTTTAGTGTATGTGTAATGTATGTACCTGTATAACAGTAAAAGTTGTCGTAAAACACACATGCGCTTCTTTAGACGTTTTCCTTGACACCGTAAGATAAAAATGGTTGCCAATTTGATTGCTATTATAATGAAGCTGTAGAGTTTGTTTGAACGCGCTAATCTCTGGTAGTACTAGTCGGATTTGAAACATTATTTCTGTGATTAGAAGCCTCATTCATAAGCAGGGGTTAGGCTATCCTGTATCCCGAAATATTTACAGGAGCGAAGCTGCAGGCACAGCCACAGAATTAATAAAAGAATGACACAGCTCAAGAACTTAAATAACCTTTGTAATCGTATAGTCCTCGAGGCCTAAGCTGAGCTTTGGACTTGATATTGTAAAATAAGACAGTGTCTGTACCATAAAAAACATAAGAACATGGTTTGTACAAGTTTTTACAACTAGCGCACTTACTGTTCGGAATTACTCAAACTAATGCAAAGCTCAGGGGAGCGATTCTACAAATTACAAACGTAGATATCGTGTCTCAATTGTGTCTCAATGAAATTGTACTGAAGCGACAAGATCTCTATGTTTTAGTAGGTACAATGTCGACGTCTGACGACCTCCGTGGCCCAACGGTCATCACGCCGGACTGCCACACCGGAGGTCCCGGGTTCGATCCCCGGTCGGGTCAAGATGGAAAATGATTCTCTTCAGATTGAATCGTTTAAACTGTTCCTCCACTCATAAAATGGGCTAGTGTCAGTATATCTCAATCTCCATAACACAAGTCTCGAACTTACTTTGGGGCTAACTCAATTTGTGTGATTTGTCCAAAAAAAATGTCTTTGACACAACTGAGGCACGATATAGTACATTTGTTGTTAGTAGTACATAGCCCAGCTTAGTCCTCGCGGACTGTGTCTGCTGTATTTGGTGAACTTGTGACATTTCGCAAATGGGTCTGACGCAGAATGTGCACTTCGCAAAATGAGCACTCATCAAAAATTTTACATTTCGCAGAATGTGCATTTCTCACAAGGGGCACTTCTCATAATGTCCATTTCTCAAAACGATCACTTCGCAAAATGAGCACTTAGCTAAATGTGCACTTCGCAAAATGTGCACCATTCAATGATTTGACTAAATCTATTGTAAAACAAAGTTTAGGCTCAAAACAGATTAGTTATGTATGGGTACTGCGTATTCTTCTCCCCTTCTCTTTCTTTTTTTTAATTTGTGAAGAAACATGTATAGGTTAGGTTTTTTGGGGCGAGCATTGATACGGTGATGCCACGCTTCTCTCACTCCACGCTTCTGCCACTCTTCTCGCAGTATAAAAAAAGAATATTTAATTGGTAGATTTTTATTACTTAATGATTACTTGGAAAAGTGTTAATTTTATTTTAAATACGCAGTACCCATACATAACTAATCTGTTTTGAGCCTAAACTTTGTTTTACAATAGATTTAGTCAAATTGTGGCGTTCCGTGGCATTCCCACGGGATCTAACGGCACCTAAGCTTTGCAAAGGCATCGTAAAGCAATTAACAAAATGCACAATGCCTTCGCAACAAAGGACCGACAACTTATACAACTTGTTTACAACCGGCAACTTACTTTATGATTATTGCCGAACGGAATTCCAAATAATTTGTACAACCATTTTTTATGATAATGTTCCGTTACAACTGTTAACGTTTAACTTAAAACATCCATTAAAGGACAGTCTGACTTTACTCACTAAACAGTGAACACGCGTTTCATTTACCAGTCCTTCTGGCATAAACCTACCAAGTACTCGTCCGAACATAGTAGGTACAGTACTTTGGTCAATCAGTTAATTTAATGGTGACCCTTACATAACTCACCACAAGTGAGTCAGTTTAGCCACATATATCCATAAACAATACAAATAGTAAAATCTAAAATATAAAGTTACATAAAAATATAATATGGTAAAGTGGTGACATCCCGACGTGATATCGACGTGATCTACAAATCGTCGTGATCAAGAAATCTACGCAATCTACGACGTCGTGTTCTACAATCAGCGTCAGACTCAACAATACGAGCATCCTGCCAGCAATTATCAAGACCACGATGTCACACAACGAAAGCGACTACGCAGCCCAGAGCCCATCACCTGCTGAAGCACAGGCGGCCACAGCTGCACTCGCCCTGATGTCAAGAATACCGGAGTTCTGGCGACAGCAACCGCGACTCTGGTTTCATCAGTTTAACGCCATCGTGGACATACACAAGGTTAGTGACCTCCACAAAAGTCAAATATTAATATCTAAGTTGGGTAAAGACGAATTGAGCGATATTAGCGACATTCTCGAAAATATGCCAACTGTAAATATATTTAACACTATAAAAGATAGATTATTATATGTATATCAGGAATCCGAGTCTCGTCAACTAAACAAATTATTAAACGAATTAGAGCTCGGAGACCAAAAACCTACTCAATTACTTAGACGTATGCGGGATCTCAATAACAATCGCATCGCAGATGACACACTTAAAATTTTATTCATAAGTCATCTGCCAAACTCAATACAACCAATACTAACCGCGTGCGACGCAGACAAAATTAGTTTAAATAACCTCGCAATAATGGCAGATAAAATATTAGAAAATATTAATTGCCCATTTACAACGGCTCCTATTAATGAAAAATATGTATCTACTGTTAATGCTTTTGATGTTTCCGCGAAATTAAATAGCTTACAATCAGAAGTTAAATACATTTTAGATAAGATAACTGACAAGGGCCATAAACCGCGAGACCATAGCCAACAAAGCCACCCTATTCAAAATAACTATAAATCGCCCACCAAAAATAAAAGTAATCATAGGGATTTCGCCGATCAAACTTCAAAACCCGGCGATCCGAACTACATGTGCTATTATCATTACACTTACTTAACAAATGCGCGCAAATGTGGCGATACCAAATATTGCAGTAGTTATAATAATCATAAAAATAACCCTGCAAACACGACTTCAACACCGGCGGACATAAATGTTGCTGAGGTTGATAAGTCATATAGATTATGCGTTAGTGATAAAATAACAGGTACTCAATTTTTAATAGACACAGGCGCTGATGTTTCCGTTCTAGCCGCGAAAAAGCGAACAGGAACGTCAGATTATACCCTGTATGCAGCTAACGGTACCCAAATTACTACATATGGTAAAAAAACCATTACCATTGATTTAGGTTTACGTCGCCCTTTTCAATGGACATTTATATTAGCCGATGTCTCTAAATCTATTATCGGTGCAGATTTTCTCGCCGCTAACAAATTAATGGTCGATTTACATGCAAAAAAACTAGTCGACAAAGTAACTTCATTTTCGCGTCAAATAAGTGTTCTTCAAACTAGTGAACCGACTGTTCGTTCTATAAACGAGAACGACGAATATCACGCTATTTTAAAAAAGTTTCCTAACATTACTAAAATGGAAAATTTCTTATTAGAACCTAAGCATGACGTGAAACATCACATTTATACTACCGGACCTCCGGTACACGAGAAGGCACGCCCACTTAATCCACAGAAATACAAAGCAGCCAAAGCTGAATTCGAAAGAATGATGCAATTAGGTATTTGTAGGCCCTCAAATAGCCCTTGGGCTAACCCTCTCGTATGTGTAACTAAAAAAGGAGAACAAGAAATAAGACCTTGCGGTGATTATCGCAGGCTTAACGCACAAACAACTCCTGATCGCTACCCTTTACCTAGATTATTAGATTTCACTTATATGTTAAAGGGAAAAACTATATTTTCAAAAATAGATGTTAGAAAAGCCTATTTTAATATACCGATGGCCGAAGAAGATATTCCTAAAACTGCCGTCATAACACCGTTCGGTTTGTTCGAATTTACTCGGATGAACTTTGGTTTACGTAACGCAGCTCAGGATTTCCAAAGATTTGTAAATACCGCCCTCAAAGGCTTAGATTTCGCATTCCCATATTTAGATGATATTGTTATAGGTTCAGAATCAAAATCACAACACTTAGTGCACCTAGAACAAGTCCTAGAGAGACTTAATAATTATGGTCTCACAATTAATTTACAAAAATGCGAATTCGGTAAACCAGAACTAGATTTTCTAGGCTATCACATTACTCCTGAAGGTATTATACCCAGCAATAAAAAAGTTCAGGCTATAATTAATTATCCTCAACCAAATAATATCGAGGAATTACGACGTTTCTTAGGAATGATTAACTTTTATAGAAATAGCATTCCGAACGCCGCGCAAATACAGGCACCATTAAACGCGTACATACACAATTCTAAAAAACGCGATAAGACAAAAATAATATGGACTGAAGAAGCATTAAAAGCTTTCAGCCAGTGTAAAGAAAGTTTAAGTGCCGCTACATTATTATCACACCCTGATCCCTCCGCACCGCTAATTTTAATGACGGACGCTTCAGGTAGTTGCGTAGGCGCAGCATTAAACCAAGAAATAAATGATAAATTACAACCACTAAGTTTTTACTCTAAAAATTAACTGAAACACAGTCTAGATATAGCACGTATGATAGAGAACTCCTAGCAATATATATGTCAATTAAGCACTTTAGGTATATTATAGAAGGTAGAGAATTAATAGTATTAACAGATCATAAACCCTTAACATACGCACTAACAAAAAAAGTTTCTCCATCAGATTCCCCTAGACGTCTAAGACAATTAGATTTTATTTCTCAGTTCTGCGATAAGATACAACATATCGAGGGCAATAAAAATACCGCAGCTGATACTTTGTCTAGGGTACAACAGATAACAATGCCAGGTTCTGATATTATCACTTGCGAGACATCGAACCTAGCTCAAACTCTTTCATCCATTTCACACACTGGACAGTCGAGCCATCACAATAAAGGCGACAAAGTTTTTATTCATAGGGACTTAAACAATGCTACACATGTGTTCGTTAGAAATGAAACTCATAAATCGCTTGTTCCTCCCTATGAAGGCCCGTATAAAGTTCTAAAAAGAAACCCTAAATACTATACCATAGAAATAAACAATAAGCCTGTCACAATATCGCTCGACCGTCTCAAAACAGCTTATTTATTAATGGATGACAACGTGTTGGTCACAAAACCTACAAAAACGCCAACACCAGTACCACCGGCACCAGATGAAGTACCTGCAAAGAACGACACCCCACAGACGCAACCAACAATAACCCGTTCCGGGCGCACCGTAAAAAAGGTGGTAAAATTCAACTTATAATACACGTGTTCAGACTTCACCGTTTAGAAGATGCAACAGCCTGCCTTCTAACGGCAACATGAAAGGACCACGTGCTGCATATACAGCAAGCGTCATCATTACTTCGTGTCTATTGTGCAGTGACTAGTGATAACAAAGTGAATTAAAGTGCCGGTATACAAAGACAATATTTTGGCAATTTATCAAAATTAATTAAGTAGTACATAAGTCTATACTGTAAATTTCTAATAATTCATGTATTAACTACTAACCTAGATATAGACAACTACTTATTGTTACTAACAAGTTACTAACTATAAATGTTTAATTTTAAGCCACATGTAATATGCCCCTCCAATATTTTTGTATAAATTTAAAATTAATTATTTTGTCCGAAATTGCTATATTATGTAAATAATTATGTACAAAGAACGATTACCTATAATTTTAAATTTCTAGCTTTTTCTAAGGGTGGAGGATTGTGGCGTTCCGTGGCATTCCCACGGGATCTAACGGCACCTAAGCTTTGCAAAGGCATCGTAAAGCAATTAACAAAATGCACAATGCCTTCGCAACAAAGGACCGACAACTTATACAACTTGTTTACAACCGGCAACTTACTTTATGATTATTGCCGAACGGAATTCCAAATAATTTGTACAACCATTTTTTATGATAATGTTCCGTTACAACTGTTAACGTTTAACTTAAAACATCCATTAAAGGACAGTCTGACTTTACTCACTAAACAGTGAACACGCGTTTCATTTACCAGTCCTTCTGGCATAAACCTACCAAGTACTCGTCCGAACATAGTAGGTACAGTACTTTGGTCAATCAGTTAATTTAATGGTGACCCTTACATAACTCACCACAAGTGAGTCAGTTTAGCCACATATATCCATAAACAATACAAATAGTAAAATCTAAAATATAAAGTTACATAAAAATATAATATGGTAAAAAATCATTGAACGGTGCACATTTTGCGAAGTGCACATTTTGCGAAGTGCTCATTTTGCGAAGTGATCGTTTTGAGAAATGCACATTATGAGAAGTGCCCCTTGTGAGAAATGCACATTCTGCGAAATGTAAAATTTTCGATGAGTGCTCATTTTGCGAAGTGCACATTCTGCGTCAGACCCTTCAACCGGGTCTGACGCAGAATGTGCACTTCGCAAAATGAGCACTCATCAAAAATTTTACATTTCGCAGAATGTGCATTTCTCACAAGGGGCACTTCTCATAATGTCCATTTCTCAAAACGATCACTTCGCAAAATGAGCACTTAGCTAAATGTGCACTTCGCAAAATGTGCACCATTCAATGATTTGACTAAATCTATTGTAAAACAAAGTTTAGGCTCAAAACAGATTAGTTATGTATGGGTACTGCGTATTCTTCTCCCCTTCTCTTTCTTTTTTTTAATTTGTGAAGAAACATGTATAGGTTAGGTTTTTTGGGGCGAGCATTGATACGGTGATGCCACGCTTCTCTCACTCCACGCTTCTGCCACTCTTCTCGCAGTATAAAAAAAGAATATTTAATTGGTAGATTTTTATTACTTAATGATTACTTGGAAAAGTGTTAATTTTATTTTAAATACGCAGTACCCATACATAACTAATCTGTTTTGAGCCTAAACTTTGTTTTACAATAGATTTAGTCAAATTGTGGTGTTCCGTGGCATTCCCACGGGATCTAACGGCACCTAAGCTTTGCAAAGGCATCGTAAAGCAATTAACAAAATGCACAATGCCTTCGCAACAAAGGACCGACAACTTATACAACTTGTTTACAACCGGCAACTTACTTTATGATTATTGCCGAACGGAATTCCAAATAATTTGTACAACCATTTTTTATGATAATGTTCCGTTACAACTGTTAACGTTTAACTTAAAACATCCATTAAAGGACAGTCTGACTTTACTCACTAAACAGTGAACACGCGTTTCATTTACCAGTCCTTCTGGCATAAACCTACCAAGTACTCGTCCGAACATAGTAGGTACAGTACTTTGGTCAATCAGTTAATTTAATGGTGACCCTTACATAACTCACCACAAGTGAGTCAGTTTAGCCACATATATCCATAAACAATACAAATAGTAAAATCTAAAATATAAAGTTACATAAAAATATAATATGGTAAAGTGGTGACATCCCGACGTGATATCGACGTGATCTACAAATCGTCGTGATCAAGAAATCTACGCAATCTACGACGTCGTGTTCTACAATCAGCGTCAGACTCAACAATACGAGCATCCTGCCAGCAATTATCAAGACCACGATGTCACACAACGAAAGCGACTACGCAGCCCAGAGCCCATCACCTGCTGAAGCACAGGCGGCCACAGCTGCACTCGCCCTGATGTCAAGAATACCGGAGTTCTGGCGACAGCAGCCGCGACTCTGGTTTCATCAGTTTAACGCCATCGTGGACATACACAAGGTTAGTGACCTCCACAAAAGTCAAATATTAATATCTAAGTTGGGTAAAGACGAATTGAGCGATATTAGCGACATTCTCGAAAATATGCCAACTGTAAATATATTTAACACTATAAAAGATAGATTATTATATGTATATCAGGAATCCGAGTCTCGTCAACTAAACAAATTATTAAACGAATTAGAGCTCGGAGACCAAAAACCTACTCAATTACTTAGACGTATGCGGGATCTCAATAACAATCGCATCGCAGATGACACACTTAAAATTTTATTCATAAGTCATCTGCCAAACTCAATACAACCAATACTAACCGCGTGCGACAGACAAAATTAGTTTAAATAACCTCGCAATAATGGCAGATAAAATATTAGAAAATATTAATTGCCCATTTACAACGGCTCCTATTAATGAAAAATATGTATCTACTGTTAATGCTTTTGATGTTTCCGCGAAATTAAATAGCTTACAATCAGAAGTTAAATACATTTTAGATAAGATAACTGACAAGGGCCATAAACCGCGAGACCATAGCCAACAAAGCCACCCTATTCAAAATAACTATAAATCGCCCACCAAAAATAAAAGTAATCATAGGGATTTCGCCGATCAAACTTCAAAACCCGGCGATCCGAACTACATGTGCTATTATCATTACACTTACTTAACAAATGCGCGCAAATGTGGCGATACCAAATATTGCAGTAGTTATAATAATCATAAAATAACCCTGCAAACACGACTTCAACACCGGCGGACATAAATGTTGCTGAGGTTGATAAGTCATATAGATTATGCGTTAGTGATAAAATAACAGGTACTCAATTTTTAATAGACACAGGCGCTGATGTTTCCGTTCTAGCCGCGAAAAAGCGAACAGGAACGTCAGATTATACCCTGTATGCAGCTAACGGTACCCAAATTACTACATATGGTAAAAAAAACCATTACCATTGATTTAGGTTTACGTCGCCCTTTTCAATGGACATTTATATTAGCCGATGTCTCTAAATCTATTATCGGTGCAGATTTTCTCGCCGCTAACAAATTAATGGTCGATTTACATGCAAAAAAACTAGTCGACAAAGTAACTTCATTTTCGCGTCAAATAAGTGTTCTTCAAACTAGTGAACCGACTGTTCGTTCTATAAACGAGAACGACGAATATCACGCTATTTTAAAAAAGTTTCCTAACATTACTAAAATGGAAAATTTCTTATTAGAACCTAAGCATGACGTGAAACATCACATTTATACTACCGGACCTCCGGTACACGAGAAGGCACGCCCACTTAATCCACAGAAATACAAAGCAGCCAAAGCTGAATTCGAAAGAATGATGCAATTAGGTATTTGTAGGCCCTCAAATAGCCCTTGGGCTAACCCTCTCGTATGTGTAACTAAAAAAGGAGAACAAGAAATAAGACCTTGCGGTGATTATCGCAGGCTTAACGCACAAACAACTCCTGATCGCTACCCTTTACCTAGATTATTAGATTTCACTTATATGTTAAAGGGAAAAAACTATATTTTCAAAAATAGATGTTAGAAAAGCCTATTTTAATATACCGATGGCCGAAGAAGATATTCCTAAAACTGCCGTCATAACACCGTTCGGTTTGTTCGAATTTACTCGGATGAACTTTGGTTTACGTAACGCAGCTCAGGATTTCCAAAGATTTGTAAATACCGCCCTCAAAGGCTTAGATTTCGCATTCCCATATTTAGATGATATTGTTATAGGTTCAGAATCAAAATCACAACACTTAGTGCACCTAGAACAAGTCCTAGAGAGACTTAATAATTATGGTCTCACAATTAATTTACAAAAATGCGAATTCGGTAAACCAGAACTAGATTTTCTAGGCTATCACATTACTCCTGAAGGTATTATACCCAGCAATAAAAAAGTTCAGGCTATAATTAATTATCCTCAACCAAATAATATCGAGGAATTACGACGTTTCTTAGGAATGATTAACTTTTATAGAAATAGCATTCCGAACGCCGCGCAAATACAGGCACCATTAAACGCGTACATACACAATTCTAAAAAACGCGATAAGACAAAAATAATATGGACTGAAGAAGCATTAAAAGCTTTCAGCCAGTGTAAAGAAAGTTTAAGTGCCGCTACATTATTATCACACCCTGATCCCTCCGCACCGCTAATTTTAATGACGGACGCTTCAGGTAGTTGCGTAGGCGCAGCATTAAACCAAGAAATAAATGATAAATTACAACCACTAAGTTTTTACTCTAAAAAATTAACTGAAACACAGTCTAGATATAGCACGTATGATAGAGAACTCCTAGCAATATATATGTCAATTAAGCACTTTAGGTATATTATAGAAGGTAGAGAATTAATAGTATTAACAGATCATAAACCCTTAACATACGCACTAACAAAAAAAGTTTCTCCATCAGATTCCCCTAGACGTCTAAGACAATTAGATTTTATTTCTCAGTTCTGCGATAAGATACAACATATCGAGGGCAATAAAAATACCGCAGCTGATACTTTGTCTAGGGTACAACAGATAACAATGCCAGGTTCTGATATTATCACTTGCGAGACATCGAACCTAGCTCAAACTCTTTCATCCATTTCACACACTGGACAGTCGAGCCATCACAATAAAGGCGACAAAGTTTTTATTCATAGGGACTTAAACAATGCTACACATGTGTTCGTTAGAAATGAAACTCATAAATCGCTTGTTCCTCCCTATGAAGGCCCGTATAAAGTTCTAAAAAGAAACCCTAAATACTATACCATAGAAATAAACAATAAGCCTGTCACAATATCGCTCGACCGTCTCAAAACAGCTTATTTATTAATGGATGACAACGTGTTGGTCACAAAACCTACAAAAACGCCAACACCAGTACCACCGGCACCAGATGAAGTACCTGCAAAGAACGACACCCCACAGACGCAACCAACAATAACCCGTTCCGGGCGCACCGTAAAAAAGGTGGTAAAATTCAACTTATAATACACGTGTTCAGACTTCACCGTTTAGAAGATGCAACAGCCTGCCTTCTAACGGCAACATGAAAGGACCACGTGCTGCATATACAGCAAGCGTCATCATTACTTCGTGTCTATTGTGCAGTGACTAGTGATAACAAAGTGAATTAAAGTGCCGGTATACAAAGACAATATTTTGGCAATTTATCAAAATTAATTAAGTAGTACATAAGTCTATACTGTAAATTTCTAATAATTCATGTATTAACTACTAACCTAGATATAGACAACTACTTATTGTTACTAACAAGTTACTAACTATAAATGTTTAATTTTAAGCCACATGTAATATGCCCCTCCAATATTTTTGTATAAATTTAAAATTAATTATTTTGTCCGAAATTGCTATATTATGTAAATAATTATGTACAAAGAACGATTACCTATAATTTTAAATTTCTAGCTTTTTCTAAGGGTGGAGGATTGTGGCGTTCCGTGGCATTCCCACGGGATCTAACGGCACCTAAGCTTTGCAAAGGCATCGTAAAGCAATTAACAAAATGCACAATGCCTTCGCAACAAAGGACCGACAACTTATACAACTTGTTTACAACCGGCAACTTACTTTATGATTATTGCCGAACGGAATTCCAAATAATTTGTACAACCATTTTTTATGATAATGTTCCGTTACAACTGTTAACGTTTAACTTAAAACATCCATTAAAGGACAGTCTGACTTTACTCACTAAACAGTGAACACGCGTTTCATTTACCAGTCCTTCTGGCATAAACCTACCAAGTACTCGTCCGAACATAGTAGGTACAGTACTTTGGTCAATCAGTTAATTTAATGGTGACCCTTACATAACTCACCACAAGTGAGTCAGTTTAGCCACATATCTTCTCTCAGCCGAAAGACGTCCACTGCTGGACAAAGGCCTCCCCCAAGGATTTCCACAACGACCGGTCCTGCGCTGCCCGCATCCATGCGCAACCCGCGACCTTCACCAGGTCGTCGGTCCACCGAGTGGGAGGCCTGCCAACACTACGTTTTCCGGTTCGTGGTCGCCACTCGAGAACTTTTCTGCCCCAACGGCTATCTGTTCTGCGAGCTATGTGCCCCGCCCACTGCCACTTAAGTTTGGCGATTCTGCGGGCTATATCGGTTACTTTAGTTCTCCTACGGATCTCCTCATTTCTGATTTGATCACGCAGGGAAACTCCGAGCATAGCGCGCTCCATCGCCCTTTGGGTGACCTTGAGCCTTCTTATGAGGCCCATAGTAAGCGACCACGTCTCTGTTCCGTATGTCATCACTGGCAACACACACTGGTCAAAGACCTTAGTCTTGAGACACTGCGGTATTTTAGACGAAAAGATATCGCGAAGCTTCCCGAACGCTGCCCAGCCGAGTTGGATTCGACGGTTGACCTCTTTCTCGAAGTTGGACTTACCTAACTGAACTGTTTGTCCCAGGTATACGTAATTGTCAACAACTTCGAGTGTAGAGTCTCCAACCTTTAGAGGAGTGGGTGCGACACGGATATTAGACATGATTTTCGTCTTATCCATGTTCATTTTTAGACCCACTTGTTGAGAGGCTCTACAGAGGCCATCGAGCATTGTGCCTAGGTCTTCCAAGGTCTCAGCCATGACTACGATATCGTCAGCGAATCGAAGGTGAGTGAGGTACTCGCCGTTGATATTGATACCGAGTCCGCTCCAGTCCAGAAGCTTGAAGACATCTTCCAGGGCGGCGGTGAACAGTTTCGGAGATATAACGTCTCCCTGTCTCACCCCTCGCTTCAACTGGATAGGTTTCGAGCCTTGATCCTGGAGACGGACCGACATGGTGGCGTTTTCGTACAAACACTTCAGCGCTTCGATATATCGATAGTCAATTTGGCACCGTTGGAGAGACTGTAGCACAGCCCAGGTCTCGATCGAATCGAAGGCTTTCTCGTAGTCCACAAACGCCAAGCATAAGGGCTGATTATACTCCTCAGTCTTCTGTATAATCTGCCGCAGCGTATGTAAGTGGTCTACGGTACTAAAGCCTTTTCGGAAACCGGCTTGTTCGGGAGGCTGGAAGTCGTCGAACCTGCGAGCGAGACGATTCGTAATGACTCTCGAAAACAGTTTGTAGACATGGCTCAGAAGTGAGATAGGCCTATAATTCTTCAATAAGGTTTTGTCGCCTTTTTTGAAGAAAAGTACCACCACACTTCTGTGCCATGCTGTAGGCGTTTGTCCCTCGAGTATGACGGAATCGAATAGCTTCTGAAGAGCTTTTAATACCGGTGTTCCACCTGCTTTCAGAAGCTCAGCCGTGATTCCATCATCACCCGGTGCTTTATTGTTTTTTAACTGTTTGAGAGCCATTCTAATCTCGTATAGGCTGACGTCCGGGATATCTTCGGTGTAGTGTCGGGTCAATCTGGCTCTTGGATCTTTGGCCAGATTACTGACAGGTGCGCGTACGCTGGTGTATAATTGTCCGTAGAACTTCTCAACCTCTTCCAACAGCTCTGGCTTCGACGAAATGATTCTGCCATCCTCAGTCTTCAGCTTGGTCAGTTGGCTTTTACCAACAGACAGATCCCTTGCAAACACTTTTGAGCCCTTATTTCGCTTAATCGCCTCTTCAATACGGTCAGTATTGAATTGCCGTAAATCGCGCGTTAGGGACTTGGAGATCTGTCTGTTTAGACGTCGATACTGAGCAGCATCGTCAGAGGACTGCAGAACCAAGTTTCGTCTTTCTTCCATGAGTTTGTTGGTGAGGTCCGAGATCTTTTTGGTTCCTTTTGAACAGCGGGTTTTGAAGGCCTTAGACCCAGCTGTTTGGACAATTTGCACAAACCTGTCATTATAATCGTCCAGATTTTCGCAGTCTCCGAGGCATTCGAAGCGATTCTGCAACTCGAGCTGAAAGCTCTCGGGGTTTTGGAGCTGGATATGCGCTGGTCGGAGCGTAGACTTCATCAGTCGACACCTTTCGAGTTTTATTCTAAGACTCAATATGCCTCTTACCAATCGGTGATCGCTTCCTGTTTTTACGGCATTGATCACAGAGACATCATTGAATATGTGCCTCTTCGTCGACAAGATGAAGTCAATCTCATTTTTTTGTAACGCCATTAGGATGCAACCATGTCCACTTTCGCTGTTTTGGCTTTTTGAAGAAGGAGTTCATCATAAAGAGGCCCTCCTTCTCCATAAAGCCGGCCAGCAGATGACCACGTGCATTCCTCGTTCCATATCCAAAATTCCCCACTCTCAGCTCATCATCGCTTCGTTTGCCCAGTTTCGCGTTAAAGTCCCCCATCACAACGGTATAGTGGGCCTGGGAGCTATGTATGGCTCTAGAAATATCCTCATACATAGTCTCTACCTCGTCGTCGGAGCGATATGAGGGCGGTGCGTATACTTGTATTACCTTCAACGAATACCGTTTGGTGATTCTGAGTACAAGGTACGCTACCCTCGCCGAAACGCTCTCGAACTGGACCACGTTGTTGACGAGGGACCTGTGGACGATAAACCCGACACCACCCTGGGACAGTTGGTCGCCCTCCCGGAAATAGAGCAGGTTTCCGGATTTGAGGATCATGGTGTCCTCCCCCTCTCTTCGGACTTCACATAATCCATAACCATAGCCACATATATCCATAAACAATACAAATAGTAAAATCTAAAATATAAAGTTACATAAAAATATAATATGGTAAAAAATCATTGAACGGTGCACATTTTGCGAAGTGCACATTTTGCGAAGTGCTCATTTTGCGAAGTGATCGTTTTGAGAAATGCACATTATGAGAAGTGCCCCTTGTGAGAAATGCACATTCTGCGAAATGTAAAATTTTCGATGAGTGCTCATTTTGCGAAGTGCACATTCTGCGTCAGACCCAACTCCTCACCGTATTGACATCGCCCGTCGAGCCAGCCCTCTTCAGCAGCGGATGCGCGACCCCCCTCCCCGCGCCGCTGGTCCACCCCCCCTCCATTACTTCCAGCTCCACAGGGTAAGGAGACGCCAAGGATATGATGCTGACAGCGTCTTCTAACGGTGTCCCGGTGAATTCGATCTTGATGCTCTTGATTTTGTCACCTGGAATTATTTTTTTGCTGCTTAGAGTCCTGTTTCTTTAGAATAAATGTTAAATTTGTCCTCTGGACTGTCTGATTACCAAAACCACCGGTGGACATTCAAGCAGACAAAATAAGTTTAATGTCCTTTTCTATATTTTCAACCACAGATCAGAAAAAAAGCCGCATGAGTGCTGGCGCGTTCATTTTTCTCTGCTCTGCTCCATTACAAACTTTTTAATTATCACTCTTTAGTCGTATTTTCTCATGTCGTCATTATATGGAATTAAACACAGACAACGACTCTCTTGGCAATTTTAATGGAGTGGTTTGCCATTGCCTTCTCCATTTCAAACACTAGTTGAAATCATCAACCAGAGTGCACGTTTCCTCACGATGTTTTCCTTCACCGGGAGTAAGTGGTGGTCGATGAAAACTGACATAGCTATTTGAGTCAGATTGGTATAAAAACTCATGTAGCACGGGCAGGATTCGAACCTGAGACTTTAGCAGCCACAAGTGGGCGGCCTACCACTCAGCCACCACCGCTCCAAGGTCCGCGGGGGAACACCCAAAGGGATTTTGGGAATACGCCGTTTACGACGTGACTACTCATCCTCAAAAATTACTACTACTATATTTTAGTCTATAATTACTACTACCTAACCTATAAGACTTTACCTGGCTGTAACTTGGCAGCGGCCGCTGGGCCACTCCTGAGCACCGAGTGGATGTGCACCCCCTCCCGCGCGCCGCCCCCGCACCGCAGCCCCAGCCCGGTGAAGTCGCGCGCCCATAGCTTCACGCGCCGGATGCGCGCGCGCTGGAATCCAAAATGGAATGTTAGAATTGAATTTGAAAACAGAGAAAGTAATTCAAAATGGCCCTTATCAGGGCCGATATCGGGAGCAGTTGCCAAATCCAATATTAAAAAATCCGTAAAGCTTTGCTCAGAAATGTATAGATGCCTCTATATAAATTCGTATATCTACGGATTCACGTGGAGGCAATTTACGGACTTTAACGAATTTTCAAGCAAAGTCTTACGGATTTTTATAAATTGCTCCTGATATCGGCCCTGATTAAAGGCCGTGAGTAGAGAATACCTTTGAAGTTACACTATTGGACAGTGGTCTCTCCCATAGACCAAGGTAAAGTATAGACTACCATATCACAAAGTAGTTAAATATAGTTTTAAGTAATCTGTGACCATATGAAGGGTTGGAAGCGGCCTGTGACTAGGTATAACAATATCGTCAGACCAAAATTGATTTAAGTATACCTATTTGCATTTTTATCGAATTTGAAAATAGGGCAAAGAACTATTTAAAGTAGGACTTCTTTTCATTTTGCTTCTTTATTATTTTTCCACTTATCAATAAGTATCTAAATAAATATATGTATATTATATTACTTCTGTGTTTAAATAATTATTACATTCAATTACAAAAGTTTAGGTGCGTGTTAAGGCACGTAAATACCTTTTTTGGTACTTTGTTTGGTACCTGATTAGTACTAATAGTCTAATCTATTTATCATATCTCAACACCAAAAAAACTGACAAAAACAACACGGATTTGGGTCATAGTTTTTGCGGCATAGATAAAATGTGTTTACCGTCGTCTAGCCGATGACTTCATTAAAGCCTTACTTAATTATAGCTAGCAGGTATATATTATCTGTGCTTAGGGCTGTCATCAGCAACATTACGGACCAAGGACAAAAACCTCAAAAACTTGGTCATTTGTGTGAAATAAAGTTTTTATACCGGACGCCCTCGAAAAAAAAATTAATCTCGAAACTCCAAAAATCTCCAATAAAGTAGCGCGGCAGAATTAGACTTCCCCAGACATTAAAAACGTAAAAAAAATACTCAGATACTTTAAAAACGCTCCCAGACGCTCCCCGGTCATACTCTAAACCTCAGATCACATCATGTTTGATGTGATCTGAGCTCTAAACCAATGATTTTTATTTCAACGTCTATACCTCTAAACCATAAAGGGCCATTTAGACGGTGCAAGTTTCTTGAACATACAAGAGCAATAATTGAATGCAATAATTGCAGTGCAAGAATTGACTTTCAATAATTGAAAGCAACTGTTTACATGGTGATATAAAGAAAAAAAACTTGAATACAATTATCGAGTGCAAATCTTGACATACAATAATAGCCAATGTTTATTTTTGGATTTTTGAGCATCTCAGATGCAATATTATTATTATTAATGCGATAGCTCAGTTGGAAGAGCAAGGTCGTATAAAGACCTGGTCGCGGGTTCAAGTCCTGCTCGCATGGAATTTTTTCACCGTATCTTATTTCTATATGAGAGTACTTTAGTACTAATATTGCATCTGAGATGCTCAAAAATCCAAAAAAAAAAAAATATTGATGGCTTCCTACACTTTAATTGATTTTCAACTTCATCGAATATGGGTTAAATCAAATACCTTACTCGTATAGTGGGTATTGGTGTTAGGTTACGCATGCCTAATGCGTTTCAATAGAAATTGGATATGGTGAAGATTTTCGATGTGCAGGATTGAAATGCGATAGCTCAGTTGGAAGAGCAAGGTCGTATAAAGACCTGGTCGCGGGTTCAAGTCCTGCTCGCATGGAATTTTTTCACCATATCTTATTTCTATATGAGAGTACTTTAGTAATAGCCAATGTGTTCTGTTTACACTTTTTGAAACACAGATTTGATCAAACTTGCATACCAGTTCAAGAATGTTACGTGTTGTTTAGACTATGCAAGTAAATTATTGCTTCAATTTAATCGTATTCAACTGGCAAGAAACTTATACCGTCAAAATGGCCCTTAAAGATAGAAAAAAAATTCATCCAATTTTTTTCTCGCGCACATTGTAGGTATCTACATAATATAGTGTAACAACACAGTCTGCGCTTGCTTTTTATAGCAAATTTAGTCGAGAAGTTTTACTACGGTGGATTTAATTTTGAAATTTAGGTTTTTTCTGGTAAAAGTCTATCAAGATGTATTTTTTTCGACGTCTATGCTATAAACTAGGAGAAGTCCGGGGAATCCCGGACGGTTGGCAGCCCTATCTATGCTTGCTTAGCCTTCGATGACATCAGCCCTCGGCGTGTGAACTCACAGACCTTGCTTGGAGATGTAAGGCTGTAGGAATCACCGGTCAATCTTTTTGCATCACTGTTAATGATAATCCTGCTGATATTGTAAACTTTTTGCACAGCGAAGCTCGAATTATACATAGGCTGCTATTTATGTATCCGAAACTGGTTGAAAACGGAACTCTTTGGCTGTATAGTAGAATACTATTCAAAGTCAATAAGGGATTTTCCGAGACACAAATTAAAAAAAAAATAGTTTCAGATGAATTCATAGGTGGCGCTTAGTAAAAGGCGAGACAGACTCAGAAAAAGCAAAAAATGCATTGGATTGGCATTAAAAAAAATTAAACCTAATAAAAAACATCTTAAAACTGTATTTTGTGTGTATTGTGATTTGTGCAACTGTCAAACTGTTATGTGATTTTTTTTCTGCCTCTGGTTGAGAATAAAAAGCGCACAATATAGGTACAGCCATTATTACAACTCGGCTTTTAATAAAACTCCATCTGTTGAGATTTTTTTATACTGATTTTTTTTTTCTTAATTAGCTGTCAGAAAAATTCCTCATTGTTTTTATTTAAATAGGCTTATTATTATTTATTATTTACTATATGGGGACGCCAGCGCGAGTACCAGACGGGTGATCAGTCCACTTATGCTGGGACCATTTCACCCAATTCCCCTAAATAGGCTTAAAAATAGCACTTTTAAATCATCATTTTCTTGTTTTTAATTAGTTGACGTCATAAAATTACTTAAAGCTAAGGTTACCACCACCTCCAAAGCGCAAGTGGAGAAGAGGCGGCGCAACAAACTCCACTGCTGCGTTTTCTCCAAACTATTATATTTATCAATGTATTTGGTTTCATCAATCGTACCAAATACTATAAACTTTGATCGTACTAACAGACGTCTCATGTACATTTTAAATCCGGTATACTAAGCGGTTGAAGGCGAGAAGAAACTTTGAAAACATTCGTAAAGTTCGAAAATCGTACTTACAAGTATGTGTTACATTATTGCTTTTCTCACGTAGCCGTACTCGTAAAAGTCGAGCAAGGGATTTTTTAATGTAACTTTTGGGCAGAAGCAAAGAAATTATAACTTGTTTAGAACGCGGAAATCTAGTTTATCAAAAATGTTTCCTAACACTTTTCTTGCAGTACCTTGCAGGTTAGGTACCTATAGGTACTTGTAGCTACCTCAAAGATTAGCATAGCCACATTCCTTCGGAACAAGCTTCATTATGACGATATCGCAAGCATTCCGCGCGGAACAAATTGATCCAGGGGCAGGGTTGCTGAACATTTTATTGAAAGAATGACTTTAATCTTAACATGTACAATAATGATCTAGGTATGTACGTTAATAAAATTGCAACGTTAGAAATCCTACTATTATTATAAATGCGAAAGTTGGATGTGAGTTTGTGAGGATGTTTGTTACTCAATCACGCAAAATCTACTGAACGGATTTCGACGAAATTTGGTATACGGTTAAAAAATACTGGGAATAGCACATAGGGTACGTTTTATCCCGAATTTTTCACGGGAGCGAAGCCCCGGGGCTCGGCTAGTCCTAACTAATATTATAAATGCTGGAAGTACGGAGAAGGACATAGGGTACCTTTCATCCCGGGAAAAAGCACTGTTTCCGTGGGAAATTCAAGCGGGCGAAGCCGCGGGTGAAAGCTAGTTGATTTATAAAATTATAAACATCAAAACAAATATTGTGGCGAGAACGTTTGGATGAATGATTAGAATTAAGATGTTCAGTTCACACATCAATCATGGAAAATCAAAAAGACGGATTTAAATAAAATAATAATATGGTAGACGACTAAACTTAATTACCTCAAACTGTAAATGAGAAATGGAATGAATTTAACTTGCATCTCTCTAACATGTCTTATAGAAGAGATTTCTTTTGTAATAAAAACCCTACAAAATATCCTATTTATACAAGCATTTGTTCACTTTAATAAAGAAATACGTGTCTTGCTGAGTATGTTATAATTGACACTACTTAGTAATTAAGGAAGGAAGCTTAGAGTTCAACATAATTAGGAACATAAGAGATAACAGATGTTTACAAAGACAATGGGAAGTCGGCCTCACGGGCGTGTGAAATCGTTTAGATCAACTGTACTGTCCATTTAAACCATTTAGTACAGACAAATGCACACGACACAGCCCAAACTCACTTTATACTTCGAACTGGACACATAAGAGAACATGATTTATTATTAAAAATATGTCCTACTAGTAGGACTACAAGAAACTAGGCCTCCTCGTAGTCCTTCTAATAGGACAAATTCTTAGGACTACGAGGAATGAGGTGAATTTCGCTCCCGACTCGTCGTGGTCCTACCGCTATGTCCAACAAGTTGTAAGTACCACGGGTAAGTAAAAACTTACATGGTCCAACTGTCAAATTGCTTTTTATTCTGCGATTTATTGCTATGACCCACGGGTCATAGCAATAAATTGCAGGGAAAAAAACTGAGGCGCTCTCGACCGGTGGTTCAACGGCTATATTCCTAATTATTTCCGCTGTATACAATATTACAGATGCATGCTCCATCTATGATCCAGGTTGTAACTTGACATGTGGTTGAAACTACAGCCTAATGTTGCCGACCCCTGCTGTAAGCGCCAGGAATGCCCAGTATTTCAAGGTGCTCAACATCTTATTGGAGGAATTTTGTTGCGGTCTCTAGTTATGTTTGGTGCCTTTAAGATACTAGCTGCGCCCCGGGGCTTCCCTCCTGTGGGAATTTCGGGATATAAAGGACCATGTGTTTTATTTTCGGTATTTTTCTACCCGTATACCAAATTTCATCGAAATTCGTTTAGTAGATTTTGCGTGATTGAGTAACAAACATACTCACAAATTTACAATGCATCCAAATTTTCGCATTTATAATATTTAGTACCTAGTATTTTATTTGTGAAGAAATTCTGAAATATCGATCTCGTCTTTATCCCTTACGGGAGAGACAGAGCCAATAATCGTGAGACTCAAAGGCCACGTTAAGCTGGATAATGGACTACCATTGATATAGGTATCAGGTTTAATTTTTGTGAATGTTATTTAAAACAGAATGAATGACAATATGATCATGTTTTCAAAACATGCAAGTAATTTCAAGATTTCCGTTAAGACGACCGGATTGAAAGGAGACACTAGTGTTATTATCAACCAGTGAAGCGGTGGTGGCCAAGTGGTAATGACACCCGCCTGAGGTCGGATAGGACCCGGGTTCGAATCCTACTTGTGTCACATGAGTTTGTAGACAATCTGACTCATGTATGGTAGTTTTCTCGTAGACCACCACCTGCTTCCGGTGAAGGAAAACATCGTGAGGAAACCTGCACATTGGCTGTTTAGTTTACTAGTGTGTATACGGCTACTGCCACTAGATGGCGGTAGTCGTAAAAGTCATGTCAGGTGCCTTTAGGTGACTTGAATAAAATCTGACACCAGTGTTAGTAATAACACACTCGAAAAAAAGAAGATCAACCAGTGGAGAGCAGATGACACATGATTCCTCTATTCACACATCTCTCTTCTAATGGATATTATCAATACATATAATAAAACTGTAACTGTTCTGTGTCTGTACATAGAAGACAACTATGAGGAGTCTTCATGCTTCGTAGGGCCAATAGAAGCCAATACCATTTTTTTGTAGAATTTTTTTCTGTCTGTCTTTCTGTCTGTATGTTTGTACGCGCATCACTCAAAAACTTCTGGACCAAATTTGATGCGGTTTTCACTGTTGTATTGTTGAAGGTCTAACTTAAAATCTGACGTAGGTTTTATCTTGATACGCTGCTTAGAACCTGAGATATAATAATAATTTACGCGCGGACGAAGTCGCGGGCACAGGCTAGTTGCTAAATAATTATATTAACGGTGTGCTCACTTGCCCGCAGTGTACGAGGATGTTTACCAATAAGATTGGCTACATAAGCCTCATACGAGCTCACTGGTCGGGTCAAGATAGAAAATGATCTTTTTCAGATTGACCCTGGGTCTTGGTCCTGGTCTTACTTCCTATCCTACTAATCCATACTAATATTATAAATGCGAATGTTTGGATGTGAGTTTGTGAGTTTGTGAATTTGTGAGTTTGTGAATTTGTGAGTTTGTGAGGATGTTTGTTACTCAATCACGCAAAATCTACTGGACGGATTTCGATGAAATTTGGTACAGAGGTAGATAATGACCTGGAATAGCACATAGGCTACTTTTTATCCCGGGAAAAAGCACTGTTCCCGTGGGAAATTCACGCGGGCGAAGCCGCGGGCAAAAGCTAGTAACACTATAAATGCGAAAGTTTGGATGTGAGTTTGTGAGGATGTTTGTTACTCAATCACGCAAAATCTACTGGACGGATTTTGATGAAATTTGGTATACGGGCAGAAAAATACCGGAAATAGCACATAGGGTACTTTTTATCCCGAATTTCCCACGGGAGCGAAGCCCCGGCGCGCGGCTAGTTTGTTCTAGATAAAGTATCGTTGAGTTAGTATACCATAACACAAGTCTCGAACTTTCTTTGCGAAATGAAACGAATTGCACCAACCAAAACAACTTGTACCTCTAGGCTCTCCTCTAATAGGTCTACAGGAAGCATAGACATAGAATTTTTTTATGATCGGTACAGATTTCTTTTGCAATAAATATCAATATCCCTTGCACTCACAAACTCACGAGCGTCTGAACTCTGTAGTATACTGCTCGTCTAAATAAACTGGAATATTCCACCATGTTTATCGTAAATTAACCTGATTAAACTTGTTCGCGTTTATATGTCATCATTATAATCATGGCGTGTCGTAAATTGGACCATTGTTAGTTTTATCTTAATTTTAACCTTAAGATTATCACAGGTGTAGAGTTATTCTGAGTTGGTTACTAAAGACCGGATGCCGTGAGTAGATCATAATTTATTTTGCATATAGGAGTAATAATGTTGTAGTAATAATGTTTGACGACCTCCGTGGCCTAATGGTCACCACACCGGACTGCCACACTGGAGGTCCCGGGTTCGATCCCCGGTCAGGTCAAGATGGAAAATGATCTTTTTCAGATTGACCTGGGTCTTGGATGTTTATCTATATATGTATTTGTTATAAAATATAGTATCGTTGAGTTAGTATCCCATAACACAAGTCTCGAACTTACTTTGGGGCTAGCGCAATCTGTGTGATTTGTCCATATATATTTATTTATATTTATTTATTTATTTATAATGTTGAGGTCATTATTACTCTTAAATGCAAAATACACAAATATTTAATACTACTAAATCTATGGTCCATTTATTCATAATTGTCCTATTATGTAAACAATCTTCACAGTACTTTTTATTGAATTTTGTTGAAAATAAATCAAATATTAGTTCAAACCTAAACATTCTAAATTAAAACATTTATTAACCACGAAAGTAATTTCTTAAAAAATCTATTTTAATTTATATTGTTGTAAAATCATAAAAAGACATGGAAAGATTGTTTACATAATAGGACAATTAAGAATAAATGGACTTTATGTTTGTTAGTTGTTACATAAAGTAATGCACTTGTCAGGATGGAAGTAATGAAATAAACCTAATGATTTTTTGGTAAACTTAAAACAAAATCACCATGTCTATCAGTTAGCTATAAACTCAAAAACTACTGCACGGATTTTCATACGGTTTTCACAAATTAAGGGGATGGGTTGTGAGGAAGAAAGAATTTGACTTTTTCGGGCGAAGCCGCAGACCAAAGCTAGTATTAGTATATAGTAATCAACAACTGTGTCGATGCCTGATAGTGATCAGAACGAGTGGTCAGTTTTCTCAGAATTTTCCACGCATTACATTCGATTGTGAACCGTGAATTCATCGGAATAGAGTTCCGTTTCTTACGTTTTCATTTATATTGGTTTTTAATTGGTGATCGGATAGATTAGAAGTGTAAGTTGTTAGCAAATAAAAGTAATAGGTACGTAAATATCCAGTAATAGGTATGTGATATTCGTTGTACTTTTTTCAATTCAAATTTTATTGCGTTTTATATTATACTAGCTTTTGCCCGCGGCTTCGCTCGCGTTAATCCTTTCTTAGCGGATGCCTACGTCATAACATCTACCTCCATGCCAAATTTCAGCCCGATCCGTCCAGTGGTTTGGGCTGTGCGTTGATAGATCACTATGTCAGTCAGTCAGTCACCTTTGAGTTATATATATGTATATAGATACTAGCTTTCGCCCGCGTGAATTTCCTACAGGAAAAGTGCTTTTTCTGGGATGAAAGTACCTTATGTCCTTCTCCGTACTTCCAGCTATGTGTATGCGAAATTTCATGAAGATTGGTTTAGTAGATAAAGCGTGAAGAGGTAACAAACAAACAAACTCACTTTCGCATTTATAATATTAGTTAGGATTCAGTTTTATTTTATCTACTATTATAGTTCGCGTCATTTAAAAATAATGATGGAAGACAGAGGAGGGGGTGAAAATTGCGCATGGGTACGACTGACGAACCAATCGCGTTCGCCGGACGACACCCGCCCGCCCCGCTCACCGCATAGACCGATAAATCGCCTACTGCGCAGCTTGACCGCCATTATTCATCTTACTTGACGAGACTTATATCAAACTTACATGTATATGAGAATCGTCCTTGCTCTGGTCGGGCTTGGTGAACTCCGCTTGTAACGCAGACGGTTTCCCCCCCAATGGTTTCCCTCCTAAAGGTTTCCCCCCCAGTGGTAACGTCGGGGCGTCATGCTGCCACGCCCGCTCCTCTTTGAATCCTGGGTTGTCGAATGCGAACTCGTCCTTGACTGACTCCGGGTCGGTGGAGAAGACTAGGTGCTTTCCTGCGGGCAAAGAAATGGAAGGTTAGTTATTTCAATGGCGGCAGTCAAGGCATTCATGTCTTTAGGAGATTTGAGAATAATTTAATACTATATGATCTAAAACACACTCAATTGTGGTTCTGACCAAGCGTTTAAATCTAAACAACTCACTGGTGTTGAAATTGAAAAGACATAAAATGTATACTTTAATTTTGTTCTACATACATACATATTATCACGCCTTTTTCCCGTGGCAGAGACAAGCGATTTCCACTTGCTAAGATCCTCACATTCACATATCTCTGTCGCTTCCTCTACACCCATTACTCTCTTCATACATGCTCTCCGGTTATGGGTGCTCCTAATATCTCCCTTTTTAAGGAGGTCCGCAATCTGGTCGCAGTGCAGTTTTTTTTAAATTGTGTTCTGGTTTGTAGATTTCATTTTGAGTTTGATAAATAATTAGATACTTATTTATCAAACTCAAAATGAAATCTACAAACCAGAACTCCTTACTCCACAGGAAAGGACAGGAAGATTCCTTACTCTATACTGTTCTATTTCTATTTTGCACTGATTTACCAGTGAATTCGTTATTGGCCTTACTTGAAATGAAATTCTTTTAGCATACAAGTTAACTCTGTAACGGTGTGAATTCATAAATTAAGAAAAATAAAATAAAAAAATGAAGAGATTCTTGGGTAGATTAGAATCTAAACTTGGGTCGGGCTTTAGAAACTTCACTCCGGTCTCTTTGACAAATGTATATGTAGTAAAGTTAGTTTCGAATGGTTTTGAATGACAAGCTGACAACTTAACAAAAACATATGAAAAATGTGGTAAACAGTGCAGGCAAGGTAAGGCGACACCACTAGCACCTCGGTATCGATACCAACCAACGTAATAAAACCTAGTTTTCACTGCGCGAAATCGTTCTCACATGTAATCTGTAATTATGGCATAGCAACACAAATTAACCAGAGTATAGAAACATACCTAATGGTATTTTATGAAAAGGTGTAATTTAAGTATATTTGATTCGTGTATTTGATTGGGTAATTAAATCATATATAATATGCTGCCGATGATGGTTTATAGATAACCGTTTTTTTTCCAAAAAGTTTTAATTTTAATTTTGCTCAGGAGAATAAACTCGTGCTGAAAAGTCGCAAAATGTGTTTAATTATATGTATTCTATCATAAAATTAAATAAGTATTTTTAACAATTCTCATACCTTATAGACCGGACAAGGTATGAGAATTGTTAAAAATATGTATATTACTAGCTTTTGCCCGCGGCTTCGCCCGCGTGAATTTCCCACGGGAACAGTGCTTTTTCCCGGGATAAAAAGTAGCCTATGTGCTATTCCAGGTCATTATCTACCTCTGTACCAAATTTCATCGAAATCCGTCCAGTAGATTTTGCGTGATTGAGTAACAAACATCCTCACAAACTCACAAACTCACAAACTCACAAATTCACAAACTCACAAACTCACATCCAAACTTTCGCATTTATAATATTAGTATGGATTATGAACTTTAAGTACACTATACCATTGAATCTTTGATAATATAAGTACATTTTCAGGACATAAAGTTTGTATACGCAAAGTAACATTGTCAACTCGTTGCCAAGATAGTCGTTGTATGTTTTTCATTCTACATAATGACAATGTTAATAGAGTTGTTTGCGATTGCCTTGTACATTTCACGCACTAGCTGATAAATTATATAATCAACTAGAGTGCAGGTTTTCCTCACGATGTTTTCCATCACCACCATACATGAGTCAGATTGGTATACAAACTCATGCAGAACGGCCATGATTCGAACCTGGGACCTTGCAGTCATAGGCGGGCATCCTACCACTCGGCCACCGCTTCAATCAGTAATAGGGGACCGGCCAAGGTATGAGAATTGTTAAAAATATGTAATTTTATTGTGCAGAACAACTACGCTCTGCTACCAGAAAATGTGCAGAGCAACTACGCTCTGCTGCCAGAAAATGTGGCAGAGAGAATCCGGACAAACGAAGCGGCGGGAAGAATTCTGTACCGGAACTTTACCGGGAAAAAATCTACCGGTAAAATTAAGTACCGGGACAAAATCTCCACGCGACACCACGCTTGTCCGACTAGAATCTAACTTAAGCTATACGCAGTCTGCTACCACCGTAGCTTATGAAGGGAGCTACAGGGCCCTATATGATAACCTAACCTATAAATTAAATACAATTGAACACTTACCAAATTAAATCTTCTTTCTCTTCGGATCCAAACTTGAGTGTCTTCGGGAAGGGGGAATTCCTAATCACCCTACCTAACCCTTGAGATCTCAATTCCCCATAACAACTAAATAGATTTCTTCCCGTAGTTTCCCTCGGGAACAGCCAGATGTGAACAGCCAGCCACGTTTCACCTCTCACAAGAAAAAGTCACAATAACAGAGTTTTTCACAAACACAAATTCAATAGTTATTTGACAAACAGGAAATTCACAATTATCACTCAAACTAAACAACAAGCAAAAGACGCGAGACCGCTCCGCGTATTAAAATCAAACCGATATCGCCCTGGACAATGCAATGGCGGACCACACGATGCATTCCACGCTAGCAGTGTGAAAACCCCGAACGCCCTCTGGCGGCAGCAATGCGAAACGCCTGCGTTTAGTTTTACCCAATATATTACAAACATCCCCCCGTCCCGGTCTGAGAAGCAGACCGCTAGCTTACTCTACGGGAAGGCGGGCGAGAGAGGTCACACCTCTCCTTAAAATCGAACCGTCGACCAACACCTCAGCCACACGCGGAGTGCCATCTCCGCCAAGAATCAAACGTAATATGCGAGCTCGTCGCCAAAGCAATGAGGGCAAATTTGCCTCTTTTAACAATACTAAATCACCCTCCCTGGGAGGCTCAGTCCTGTCTGTCCACTTCACTCTTTGCTGCAGCAAATGCAAATATTCAAGCGACCAGCGACGCCAAAAGTCCTGGCTCATTTGCTGCAACATTTGAAAACGCGACAACCGATATACGCGTTCATCCTTCCACGGGTATTCGGGCAGGGCATTCAACGGCCCTCCCACCAAAAAATGACCAGGGGTGAGAGCTTCCAAGTCATTTGGATCTGGAGATAGCGGACAGAGAGGACGAGAGTTGAGGACCGCCTCAACTTTACAAAACACTGTGGCCAGCTCTTCAAAAGTTAGAGCCGTTTCTCCGATAATGCGGCGGAGGTGGGTCTTTGCGGATTTCACAGCCGCTTCAAAAATCCCTCCCCAATGGGGGCAACTTGGGGACTAAACTTCCAGGTTATTCCCCTTTGGGCAGCAATTTGACTTAAACTAGTACAATTTTTATCAATAAACACAGAAACATCCTTAAGATAATTTACAGTTCCTTTATAGTTTGTGCCATTGTCAGACCTAATAAGGGAAGGTAGACCTCGACGCGAAACAAAGCGATCCAACGCGGCGACGAAGGCCTCCGTAGTCAGAGCCGATACCACCTCCAAATGGACAGCCTTGGTGGCCAAACAAACAAATACACACAAATAGCCCTTCACAATACGGGCATTACGAAAGGGAGAAGCCTTGATCGAAAAGGGACCGGCAAAATCGGTTCCAACGCCGTCAAACGGTCTCGAAGGTCGGATTCGATCAGCGGGCAAATCACCCATCTGTGGTTGCATCGTGGATGCCTTCAACCTATAACATGCAATACATCGAAACAGGACACTACGGATTGCTCTTCGGGCAGACAAAATCCAAAACTCGCGTTGCAAAATAGCCAACAAAGCATTGCACCCAGCATGGGCGTTACGAATGTGTCGATCAGACACCAAAAGCTGCACCAAGGGTCCGCCCTTGGGCAACAACAGAGGATGGCGAGTCTCATATGGAAGATCCGCCTTCCGGAGCCTGCCTCCAACCCGAAGAAGCCCATCCGAGTCGATGTACGGGTTCAAACGAGCGACCGCGCCCTTCAACTTAGCGCGTCCGTCGCGCAAAATACGAAGCTCTGACTCAAACCGTCCGGTCTGCACGACACGGACCCAATGCAACAATGCGCTCCGGCGCTCTTCTGCACCTGCAATCGGCTCCAACCGCTTTGCCTGTGGGTTTCTACAATTATGTATGAAACGCTTAATCCAACTGGTAACACCCAGAAGCTTATCCAAGCTGCTATACCGAGCAAGTAGCCAATCCGGCTCCGACGTCATCTCAGCGACTACAGCATGTACACGAAGCCCAGTCAAACTCAAAGAAGTAACATCTGTCTGACAGACAGGCCAAGATGTTTCTGATCCCATCAGCCACTCTGGACCCCACCAGAGCGGGTGTGACACCAATTCTGGTGCCGTACAACCTCGGGAAGCACAGTCCGCTGGGTTAAGCTCTCCCGGCACATGTCTCCATGTTATATCAATTCCGATATTCTGGATTTGGGAAACCCTGTTTCCAACAAAAACCTCCAAGGTATGTGGGGCCGCGCGCAACCATGCAAGCGCGACCTGGCTATCCGACCAGGCGAAGATGTCTCGTATCTCGACCGTGGCCGCCAGCTCACATGCAACGTGATGCAACAATTTAGAAAGAAGGTGAGCTCCACTCAACTCAAGCTTGGGAATAGTCAGCCTAGTCCTGATGGGGGCGACCTTGCTCTTCCCTAACAAAAGCGAGACATTGACCCGGCCATCGGCGTCAACTGTCCGCATATAGACTGACGCGGCGTAGCCTCGCTCCGACGCGTCACAAAAGCCATGCAGGCTGGCTCGATATTTCCCGGGGGCAATATTCGACGAGGCAAGGCAATCCGATTGACTTCCTTAATCGATGAAAACAACTCGAGCCAATCATCCAATGGAGAGCCAAACAGCGGCTCGTCCCACGAGACGCCCAAAGTCCAAAGTCTCTGAAGAAGACACTTCGCAGAGAATATCACTGGACTGATCCAACCGCTTGGATCAAACATACGAGCTATTACGGACAACACCGTTCTCTTAGTCCAGACTTTTGGTATTTCCAAGTCCACTTGGAATGTGAAAATATCGGTTAGCGGCTGGTACTGCATGCCCAGCACCGCTATCCTGTTGGGATCATCCACATCCTCAAACAGGTGAGGGTTCTGTTGGTGATCCTCCGGGATCCCTTCTAGAACTTTAGGCTCATTAGACAACCACTTACGTAGCTCGTAGCCACCTGTCTTCAATATTTCAATCAATTCATCCCGCAGTAGGAGGGCCTCCTCAATACTTTGGGCTCCGGTGCACACGTCATCTACATACAAGTCACGTGACAGCACGGAAGCCCCACGGGGAAAGCGGATCCGTTCCCGCTCTGCCAATTCAAGCAATGATCTGATGGCGATATAGGGACTAGATTTCAAACCATACGTGTTTGTGTTGAGTTCATACACCGTCACAGGATCCTCAGGGCGCTCACGCCAGAGTATCAACTGGAATCGCCTGTCCTCAGGATGTATGACTGTCTGGCGGAACATCATCCGGATGTCCGCACCAAAAACCACTTGATGTCTTCTAAAGTTCAAGATGATGTCAATTATGTCCCTATGCAATTTGGGACCCGAATGCAAACACAGATTCAACGAAACCCCGTTCGAAGTGGGTGCGGACCCATCAAAGACAGTCCGCAACTTGCCCGTTGAGGCCTTCACCACCGCGTGGTGGGGCAAAAAATAATGCTCAGTTGAGCTCCAATCAACTCGAGCCGGAGACATGTGACCCAAATCCTCGTACTCGCGCATAAATTCAATATATTTATCGCGAAGTACGTGGTCACGCTGCATGCGTCGCTCCATGGACAGCAGTCGTTTCTCCGCAAGCGCCCTACTTTGCCCTAGGCTAGGACGAGAGGCAACAAAAGGTAACCTAGTTACAAACCGACCGGAGGGCAACCTCTCCGTGGTCGATCGAAAAAGGGCTTCGCACTCAGCGTGTTCCGGATCCATCCTGGAACTCATAGGTGGCTCCTCCACCTCCCAAAACCTTTGCATGGTCTTGGCCAAGGACGCAGATGCGACAACCGGTGGCTCCTCCGCGGTGCCATTATCAAACACAGGGCCCATCAGGGCAAAACCAAAAATCGTAGACACTGCCATCAGTGAAGACGAACCCAGAGCCTTCTGTGTACCCAACAAAATCCAACCCAATACGTCCGAGCCCAGGAGCAAGTCCACTGGGCCGGGATGAAAGACAAAGGGGTCGGCCAAATCCAGACCCGAAACCAAAGACAACACACCCGGCGGTATGTCTGTCGAGGGGTGCCAACCCGCAATGGTATCCATTACCATAGCCGAAGTCGTGATCCTCATTGTGGAGGACTTCAGCGAAGAAAAGGTGACAAGTGTCTGGCCCGTCAGACACTTCACTTGTATGCCACCAACTCCAAGAAGTGGCACAGGCGAGTCTTCCACGACTAAACCTAACTGGCGTGCCACTCGAGTGGTAACCAAACTGCTTTGAGCCCCTGAGTCCAACAGAGCTCTCAAATTAATGGCTTCCCCCTACGACCCCATACGCGGACCACCGCGGTAGGGAGCAGAACCGTCCGCGGCTCTGTCCCAGCAAGGAGCAAGCTAGTTACGGGCTCCCCACTCTCTCCAAACCAGGGGCGCGCCACTGACCCGGATAATATGGCGGGCGAGTGCACATCCCCATCTGAGGGGGCATAACCCGCGGCCCGGCCATACATATGGTACGGCGGGTGGTACTCCAGCCGTGGGTCCTCGTGCAGCGGCGGAGAAAACCGCTGCGGCTGCATGTGTTGGGTAGTGGTAACCCGCGTGGAGGGGGGTGTCCCCACTCTCACGTCCGATCTAGGGCCCCCGCCCATGGGGGCCCTATCCGGGCCTGGCCAGCTACATACTGGCCATGACCTTGGGGCGCGTGGTCCCGGTCCGCCAAGACCCGCGCAGGTACGCGACCCCCTCCCGAGGGGGTGCGACGAGCGAAGCCGCGTCCTCCGTCCGGTGGTGGAGGGCTTCGCGCAGGAGCGCCCCCGCCCATAGGGGACCCCTGCCTCAACATCCGGGTGCCATCCCCGTTGCGGTTCATGCAAAGCATCGCGTGGTGCCGCCCACGGCATGCACTGCATGGTATGGCACTGGGACAGTCACGTGCATAGTGACCGCCCAAACAATAAAAGCAAAGTTCATGCCGCTTTGCCATGCGGCGCCTATCTTGTACTGGCAGTCTCTGCCAGTCCCTGCATTGCAGCAGGCTGTGGCCCATCCGACCACATTGCAGGCAGTCCGCGTCCCTCGCGACTGCTGCCGTGTGTGCAACCCGCGCACCAGCTCCACGCGGTGGCGGTTGCCGTCCCTGTTGGGGCCTCCTCGCCATGAGGGTTCCAAGGGCCTACGTTCAGGCGCTCTGGATGGCGCTGAGTCCGTCATGGTATTCTCAGCGGCCCGTGCCTCAAACTCCAAAAACTTCACCAAGTCAGTGAATGTTGGTAGGGTGGTGCTATCCCGCTCCGCATTTTCGCGCTCAAACCGCGAGCGGATGTCATTGGGCAATTTGCCCAATACAATGTGCACCAACAAAAAAGACCATTGGTCCACCGGCAGCCCCAGTGTGCGGAGCGCGTTACAGGCCACTGTAACGGGCGTGAGCAACTGCAGGCGCAACTGTGCCCTGTTGGCCACCTTGGGCAGGGCCATCAACTGTGCGGCGTGCGCATCCGCTAACAAACGTAAGTTTTGATAGCGGGAGTTCAATAACTCCCAAGCCGTGTCGTACTGGTCGTCCTCCACCCGGAGGTGCTGGATGAGCGACCGCGCTTCATCCTCAAGAGTGGAGAGGAGGTAGGCCATCTTCTGGGCCTTCGACAAATCCTGTCGTGCTACGACCAGGGACTCAAACATATTTTTATATGCTACCCACTCCTCCATCCTACCCCCAAAGTGGGACAGCTGAAGGGTGGGGAGCCGACCAGTAACCGCTGGTCCTTCCTGTCTAACAGGTGTGCGAGGGGCTGGTCCGCCAGCCTGTCTCGCCCTTATTGCGATCACCGCCTCCGCGATATCATCGTGCAGACTCAGGATCTGGTCCATGTCCGCCATGTGACCTGCGTAGGCCTCCGGGGTAAGATCGGCTTCGGTAAGCGCCGCCATGGCCGCTTCCGCGCTAATCAATCGTGAGTGGAGGTGATCCGCTCTTAGCAGTATGGCGCCCTCCCTGTCCTTCCGGGACAGGAGTCCTCCGGCCGTCACAAACCATCTCAATTCGTTGGCGAGTGTCGCCCTAGCATTGGAGACCTTCGCCATCGCGTCAAGTCACAAACAAACAAACAAATAAGAAAAGATAAAAAAGGTAAATAAAGAACAAAATCAAGCAACAACACGAAAAACCGCGGTAGGTATGAGAATGGCACAAACCCGGAGCGCACGGTACAAACCGCAAACAAATACAAAAAGGTTACAAATATTCTTATACAAACAAACTAAGAAAAATCTAATAATTTTTACAAACAATTAATTATTTTTTACAAACGAACAAATAGAGGGTAGATAAACTACGCTCTGCTACCAGATAATGTGCAGAACAACTACGCTCTGCTACCAGAAAATGTGCAGAGCAACTACGCTCTGCTGCCAGAAAATGTGGCAGAGAGAATCCGGACAAACGAAGCGGCGGGAAGAATTCTGTACCGGAACTTTACCGGGAAAAAATCTACCGGTAAAATTAAGTACCGGGAAAAAATCTCCACGCGACACCACGCTTGTCCGACTAGAATCTAACTTAAGCTATACGCAGTCTGCTACCACCGTAGCTTATGAAGGGAGCTACAGGGCCCTATATGATAACCTAACCTATAAATTAAATACAATTGAACACTTACCAAATTAAATCTTCTTTCTCTTCGGATCCAAACTTGAGTGTCTTCGGGAAGGGGGAATTCCTAATCACCCTACCTAACCCTTGAGATCTCAATTCCCCATAACAACTAAATAGATTTCTTCCCGTAGTTTCCCTCGGGAACAGCCAGATGTGAACAGCCAGCCACGTTTCACCTCTCACAAGAAAAAGTCACAATAACAGAGTTTTTCACAAACACAAATTCAATAGTTATTTGACAAACAGGAAATTCACAATTATCACTCAAACTAAACAACAAGCAAAAGACGCGAGACCGCTCCGCGTATTAAAATCAAACCGATATCGCCCTGGACAATGCAATGGCGGACCACACGATGCATTCCACGCTAGCAGTGTGAAAACCCCGAACGCCCTCTGGCGGCAGCAATGCGAAACGCCTGCGTTTAGTTTTACCCAATATATTACAAACATTTATTATAGAATACATATAATTAAACACATTTTGCGACTTTTCAGCACGACTTTATGCTCCAGAGCTAATTTACTAGAGTTCAAACTTTTAGGGAAAGTCCATTTTCTACGCGTGACGTCATATGAATGTACGTTTAGTTAGGGGCGTTTTGGTATCGTCCAAACATTGCTTAAAAATGTGAATTGTTTTTTGCTATATCTAGGGAAATACTTTGGTTATGAATGTGATTGTTTCACGGATGATTCTATTAATGTGAGATATTTCAAAGAAGCATCAAAAAAAAAAAGTTGTCCGGTCCCCTATTCAACGAATATTAAGATGTGCTATTTCTACAAGCCTCTATATTTTGCGACGCATGCTTGAAACAAGGTCAGTGGAAGAGATTTCTTACGTTTTTTGCACGACACTTCATGTTTTCTAATTGATATGGCGTTATTGAGCGGTAATGTGCCCAGATGAGATATGAGAACGAGTCATCAACATTTCTTATTACGTGTTGTAATGAGATTCGTGGATAATTTGAAGCTATCAATAGGTACAGAATATAGACATAAACACTTTGAACGCTAGGATTGCAGATACTATAGAGATGTATTGTTATATCAATGGGAGACAACCTCTATGGTGTTTATAAAAGTTGTGAAATAAAAAAAACAATGCGTCCATAGTCGCAAGAGTACTTTAGTAATGCATTTTTTAATTTTATTTAACAAAAACTCCAATCCTTAAATAAGACCGGCCAAGTGCGAGTCAAGCTCGCGCACCGAGGGTTCCGTACAGGCAAAGCATCTCACATTATAGCTCTAACTAAAAGACGAACCAGTTTTAAAAATAAACTTAACTTTGCAGTTCGATCCTTAGGATTCATACTGTATCGAGCGCAAAAATAAGTTTGTAACACTTTTTTTTGGACTTCCAACAACATATTTACAATTTTTAGATATACTCCAAGTACTGTTAGACCTTGCTTTTTGCCAAATTTCATAATTTTAGGTCAACGGGAAGTACCCCATAGGTTTTGATTGGTCTCTGAAATCGCAAAATATGCAAAAAATCGCAACATTTACGGTAATATCTCCTGATCGCGTTGACGTATAATTTTGATTATATTTTCGCTGAAAGGGACCGTAAATCCGAATATTCTGTATTAATTTCAACATGATACCTTTAAGCGTTCCTGAGAAAAAAACTGACAGACGGACAACAAAGTGATATAAGATCAAAGGTTCCGTTTTTACCTTTTGAGGTACGGAACCCTAAAAAGTATGTTTTATTTGTTTGTAATAACTTTTTGTACGAAAAGATTAATTATTATTGGCATTTTCTTGGCTATATTTTTGTACTATATTAAATGTATGCTGTAAATTATCCGTAAATGAATAAATAAATTGAAGATTAATTTATTTGCTTTCTTTCAATTTGATTTGATTTCCGTTTGTAACGACAATATTGACATTCCTCGCATTCATATTGACAAATACCTGACAGCTATCGATAAACAATGTATTGTACAATCGATGCAAAAGCCGATGATGGGAACTGTGAAAGTGTCCTACATGGGGCTTGCGACTTGAAAGCAAAAGTCGCTAATGATATATCGATAGTTAGCGTCCATTTTGTTAGCACATTATTGTGGTTGACGCTGCTGTGAGAATGTGCGGTGTTTATAAGGCGCTTGACTGACAGAAAAGACATAAGACGCAGAGGTGGCGCGGATATCTCTTCCGCGTCCCTTTCATACAAAATGTATTGAAGCGTCGCGATCCAAAACATATAGAAAAGACAAGGCGTAGATACGATGCTTAGTCGTTTGCGCCCTGTCTACGCCCCCCGTCTTTTCTGTCTGTCCAGCGCCTAAGTAAATCTTTCTTCTGTCTTTTGCGTGTGTTTTAAATAACATTATAGTGGCTGAAAGTCAAAATAAAAATAAAATAAAAATCGTTTATTCTGAAAGTATGTGTAACAATTCCCTGGTTTCCCTGTGGCATGGGAGTCAGGCGAAAGTCGAATAAAATGTATGACATGATATAAAAATAATGAATTGTTATTGGATTTTATAGAAATAATAAAAAGTTAGGTACTTAAGTTATTGAGTTCCATACTATAGGTAATTGTGTCAAATTGAAAAGTTCTATAAGTGAATAAAAGTAAACCTAATAAAATATCCCCCAATAATAAAATATAATATAAAATATAATCCATACTAATATTATAAATGCGAATGTTTGGATGTGAGTTTGTGAGTTTGTGAGGATGTTTGTTACTCAATCACGCAAAATCTACTGGACGGATTTCGATGAAATTTGGTACAGAGGTAGATAATGACCTGGAATAGCACATAGGCTACTTTTTATCCCGGGAAAAAGCAGTGTTCCCGTGGGAAATTCACGCGGGCGAAGCCGCGGGCAAAAGCTAGTAATAAATAAATAAGATAGCATACATAATTGACATAGCTGTTCCTAACACCCACAATATTACTAAAACCATAACTGAAAAAATAAATGTACAGACTTAAAAGAAGAAATAGGAAGGATATGGAAAATAGATAAAGTAAAGGATAATGTATATATTGTACCCATAGTGCTTTCACCAACAGGACTAATCCCAAAACATTTGCACCGCAGTTTAAAATCAATAAATTTGTCCTCATCTAGCTACATAAATATGCAAAAAGCTGTAATTTTTAAAACATGCAGGACCGTTGAAATTTATGCAAGGGGATGAAACAATAGATTCTTTATAATATTATAATGACAGCGCAGGACCGGTCATTGTGGAAATCCTTGGGGGAGGCCTTTGTCCAGCAGTGGACGTCTTTCGGCTGAGAGAGAATATTATAATAAGTTAGCTGCTACATCACTTGGCAGTGCCCGTGATTGTAGTTTACTACAAACAAATACCCGACATTACCAGCCCAAATTAAGAGAAGAAAAAGAAGATGAAAATAATAATAATCCCTAATTTAATATTTATATACTAGCTGCGCCACGGGGCTTCGCTCCCATGGGAATTTCGGGATAAAAAGTATCCTATGTGCTATTCCCGGTATTTTTCTACCCGTGTACCAAATTTCATTGAATGTCTTGCAGATTTTGCGTGATTGAGTTGCGTGAACAAACATCCTCACAAATTCACAAAGTCACATCCAAGCTTTAGCATTTATAATATTAGTAGGATATACATCTCTCTCTCTCAGCCTAAAGACGTCCACTGCTGGACAAAGGCCTCCCCCAAGGATTTTATCCGTGGGGGGTTTTGCCGTAATCGCCACGCTTGGCAGGCGGGTTGGCGATCGCAGTGTGATGGCATAGTACGCGGAAAGATGCTGGATGGATGGATATACATACAGTGAATAAATACCTATTTTTTTGTTTCGTGTTCATGCCCAATTGAAGCTGTTATGTTTTCACTATTACGTAATGTAATTTAATTACTGTTGGACGAAGTGAACACTTGACACACTAGCCTTAGCTACGGTCAATGCGTTCTTCCGATTTGTATTTAGATGACTTTTATGTATTTCGCAAAAAAATATTACAAGCTTTTATTTAACTAGAAATGTACGTAAGTAATTTGATTAAAACTAACGTGAGAAATATAATAATAAATAAATAAGATAGCATACATAATTGATACTATACGTCATAGTGATTATTAATACGGATACCCACGCGTCAATCGAGGGAAAGGGCTTTAAAAAGGGGATTCCTCCACTCATAGGCGATGGGCTAGCAACCTATCACTATACCTGAATGTCCATTCCATCAGAGAGCCCACTATTCAGCTAAGCGTGGCCTTCGAGTCTTACGACTCTTGGCTCTGTCTACCCCGTAAGGGATAAAGACCTGATTACATGTATGTATGTATGTACAGTCAACAGCACATCAACCTACTCAAATTCATTGCAAATTCGACTCTGCGGCCGCGGCATAAGAGATCATGCAAGGTAACTTGAGGTGCGGTCGACTGTACTCTACTCACGCGTGTTGTTAATGCAATGTACGTGATGTATGTTCGGTTCGGACCAAATCTTGCAAGCAAAATTTACAATTTCCGCTTGACTTAAATAGTTAAAATTTTACTGGCGGCTTCAGTTCTGATGACCTGATGATAGCATGACCTGATGGTGCACCCAAGATCGGCTTCCAAGTTTCTCGTGTCTAAAGGCGTGTGCCAAAAATAAAATTAAAAAAAACTTGAATAGACTCAGACTATCAAATTTTGTTATTTGTTTGGTAAAATTTCTTTCATAACGTAACAAAATTTAAAGTTTGAAGACAATTGAAGATTCAGCACTTATGACATTAAAAAAATTTGCTGACTACGAAATTTAAAAACTATACGCATTTGAAAATCAGGTCATCGACCTGAGTGGGCGGATATTTTGCATACTTGATACGCGACTCATGTAGTGAATGACAAGAGTTCAAGGGTCCGCAGGCAAAAAACAAATCGCTGTGAAAATTCACAATTTACATATGAAAACATACTTATTTCTTTTAGTTGTTGACCGATAAAAGCATTGACCGGTAAAAAAAAGATCCAATAAAACAATACAAAATATACTGAAAATAATCCTAGACCGAAGGCTATCGGGGCTGCCATTCCCTGATCTAATTAAGTTTCTATCATGCAATCAATTAATTACAAGACGAAAAATTGTGAACAGATTGTCATTATCATAATTACAGCCCTACGGCATATTCCTAGAGTTGGCATTTTCAATAACTTTGTTACTCAATCACGCAAAATCTACTAAACAGATTTCGATGAAATTGGGTATAGGGTAGATAAATACTGGGAATATATACATAGGGTACCGAAATTGACATTTGATTTTTTTTTAATTGATTGATTGATTAAATACGGAACCCTACAAAACGTATCCAAATCAAAATAACAAATCGCGCTTACTATTAATTTCATTGCTTTCAAGAACAATAGACGTAGGCATCACAATTATAGTATTTCCAAACCAGAGGTCTCAGTGTTCTCAAGATTGTTATAAAATTCTTACATAATTGGAAAACGGAGTTATTGGTATTGGATTCTGGAGGCCTAATTTTGTAAGGTTAAATTTCATTACATTTACAGTAATAAAAATTTTGAAAAAAAAGTTACCCAATATTTTTACTGATTTGATTTGTCAGTATATATTTATCTTTTTATTATATCAAACTAAATCTTATCCTACTTATTCCTACTAATATAATGCAAATTTCGGATTTGAGTTTGTGAGGAGGCTTGTTACTCAATCTCGCAAAATCTACTCGACTGTTTTTTATGTAATTTGGTACACGGGTAGAAAAATCTCAGGAATATCATATATGCGAATGTTTGGATGTGAGTTTGTGAGTTTGTGAGTTTGTGAATTTGTGAGTTTGTGAGTTTGTGAGGATGTTTGTTACTCAATCACGCAAAATCTACTGGACGGATTTCGATGAAATTCGGTACAGAGGTAGATAATGACCTGGAATAGCACATAGGCTACTTTTTATCCCGGGAAAAAGCACTGTTCCCGGGGGAAATTCACGCGGGCGAAGCCGCGGGCAAAAGCTAGTATCATATATAGAACATTTCATCCCGAAATTCCCACGGGAGCGAAGCCCCGGGGCTCAGCTAATATAGATATAGTGATGAGACTAACTTGTTATGTATGAAAGTCTCAAAGCACGAACACATTGTAGGACAAACAATGCAGTGAAAGTAGCGATGAGCCGTGTCAAGGGTCAAGAGTTAGTTGCAAGCCCTATAGATAGCAAATACAACTAAACTCCATTTATTCTTACCAGTCCTATCATGTAAACAATCTTACCATGACTTTTTGTGATTTTACAACTATATAAATTAAAATAGACTTTTTAGGAAATTACTTTCGTGGTTAATAAATGTTTTATTTTAGAATGTTTAGGTTTGAACTAATATTTGATTTATTTTCAACAAAATTCAACAAAAAGTACTGTGAAGATTGTTTACATGATAGGACTGGTAAGAATAAATGGTAGTTGCCCTAATTATCACGACATAACAGTTTTATTTCGATTTTCCATGATTTAACATCATACTAAAACAATTTTCTCTGCAAATTTGCTCGTTTGCGTGCTCGTTTGCCGTCCTATGTTTTTTTTATTAGCCTGTTGGATGATAAGAAAATAAACAGTGGGTCACAACTATTACTGCTGACAAAGGCCTCCCCTTTTTTTCTTCCATATACCTCTACCGGTAATTTGTTGCCAACCACAGAAACATCTCCAAATAAATTTTAAAAAAATCAGACGTAATAATATTAATTAGCAACTTATTTATGGTCAACTGGCAAGCCACCGCGCAGAATAGGAGTCTATGGCGCTCTCTCGTTTCGGAGGCCAAGATCCACTTTGGGGTCACTGAGCCAGCGGAGTAAGTAAGTAAGTTATGGTTTATTTGTGATAAAAGAAATTATCGATGTAAAACATCTATTGACGCCGCTTCGCAGTAAAATCGACTCGAATGCCGTGACGGAAAATGGCATGGCGCATCGATGCTCACTTGTTTTACATTTGCCGGGAGTTCCTTTTTTCTTTCATTACATATTGTAAAAATAGTTATTAGAATTTTATTTTTGGAATATAATCCTGTGAGCGACGCGTTGATGTCTTTTACTTTAAAGAATAATGGTTGTTTAAAAACAATTATTAGATTTCAAGAATTTTTGGTTGTTAATTGATAAATGTTACTTAATTTTAAATATTACATTAAATATCCCATGGGAGTAACTCGTAAATGTTACAATACCTCCGTGGCCTAACGGTTATCACGCCAGACTGCCACACCGGAGGTCCCGGGTTCGAACCCCGGTCAGGTCAAGATGGAAAATGATCTTTTTCAGATTGGCCTGGGTCTTGGATGTTTATCTATATATGTATTTGTCATAAAATATAGTATCGTTGAGTTAGTATCCCATAACACAAGTCTCGAACTTACTTTGGGGCTAACTCAATCTGTGTGATTTGTCCGTATATATTTATATTTATTTATTTATTTAATTTATTTTAGTTAGTGATGTAGTTCAGTCTAAATCGATCAACTTTTTGATAATTATCCCAAAAATGTGACATTTCCCACTTGTAAACATCAATAGAGTATGTACGTACCAATTACCAACAAAGTTAAAAATTAAATACTTAATAATAATAAAAAGTTAATAAAGAAAAACGGACTCATGGTGCAAGCGTCTTCTAGATTGGAGACCATGGGATCAAAAGCGCCCCAGGGGTAGACCAATGACGTGGAAAGACGACATCAAAAAGATCGCAGGCAGCAACTGGACTCTCATTGCCCAAACAACACACAACAGAAGATGGCGAGGATTGAAGGAGGCCTACACCAACTATTTGGTAGAGAAAGGCTGAAAAGAAGAAGAAGAAGAGAATAATAAAAAGTTAGCTGTCATCGCCCGGCAAATACATCTGAGCATAAAACATTTGAGCATCGATGCACGATGCACGATAATTACACCAATTTCCGTCACGGAGTTTGAATCAAAAACCGTCACCGATTTTATTACCAAGTCTTGAAAATAGATGTATTTACATCAAAAACGACTAACATATCTACTTTGGGTCCATTAAGCATACATCGAAAGGCCATTTTCAGTTAGTTTTAAAGCAGAAAGCTGTTTAACCTACAAACGGGTTCCCGAGATGGCGTGGATCATGTTGACACACATTACGTGAGTGGACAGTGGTTGTCAAACTCTGCAGAGGTTTTCAAGGCTACTCTGCAGCTAACAAAAGTTATTATCAATCAACTTTCATTTAGGTTTGAATTGTATATAGAGCCCTTTTTGTGACGTAAGCCTATGAAAAAGAGTAGTGATGTGTCGTTCCCGAAATTTTTAGAGAAACAGCGGAAAGTTTCTTGGAAACTCGGAAATATTCTCGAGAACGGAAAATTTTCCTAAAAACCCGAGAAATTTCTGAGAATTTTCAAGGAAAGGAATTTCTCGGATCAGAAAAATTCTCGGCGGCAAATTGCTAAAAATAAGGTGATGAAGGACCAAATCTTTCATTTTAGAGCTTATATTATGTACTTAGATTGTAGATGACACTAGCTGACATACTATAATAAATATAAATAAAGTCATTTATTTCAGGCACAATTACAAATTATAAAATATTACAAGACCCATATCTCACACACAAACATAAATGTCTAAATAAACACTAAAATAAATAAATTAAATTAATATTAATTTTTGAAATGGTAACAAGTACTTATTTACTATTTCCGTCGCGGTGCACGGAAAGACAATATTTTAAAATAGGGCTGCTCAGATGCTATCACTGGTCTCACTGTGTACTGTCAGATTGGTCTACAAACGCGGAGATAAATGTCAACCAACCAGTAAAATTAGTCATATACGGCTGCACTGAAGCCTGTACTTAGACTAAAAAAAACTATTAAACTATAAAATATTCCTGGCTGTATATCTTGTAAAATCAGATTCAAAAAGGAGAAAAGAGTATTTCATCTAAGAACACCCCTGGTTTCAAATGGGACCCTTTCAGCCTACTTGGATGACATAATAATACCAAAAGTTCAGAAACATAAATTTAAATTTAAATTTTAGTTTTTTTTTTTTTAAGTTATATTTTAGTTAGTTTTAGTTTATTTTATATTTTAAGTTGTTTATTTTAATTTTAGTTGAAATGTTAATTTTAATTATTTTTCTGGAATATTATTAACTACGTATTGTCGAAAAAAATCTATAATACACATGAAAAGAGAGAAGTTTCTTTAATTCCCAGATTGACAACCAGTGGCGCAGTAGCACTAAATGGTTGCATGTGGAAATATTTGCACTATCGTTAACAGTCAACGGCATTCGCAGTAGTTCTGGCAGAACTGGCTAAATAAGTTGTTGTGTGCCATTCCTTACTTAGATCTATGCGGTATCCTATCTACCTGCTTTCTTTTCCTGGGGCATACAAAATAGCTTGACTAGTTGTCTTTTTGTCTGTGTACTTGTTTTTTTATATGGATTTTACCGATAAGAAGTTTAACCCTTAAAAAGTATTTATGACTTTCCTAATTGCGCCTAGGGGCTTCGCTCCCGTGGAAATTTCAGGATAAAAGTACCCTATATGCTATTCCTAGTATTTTCTACCCGTCCGTGTAATAAATTTCATCTAATTCCGTCTGGCAGATTTTGTGTTATTAAGTAACCATTGAGGTTCAAATTCCTTACTACTAGAGTAATAATATAGGCCAAAGTGAGAAGAAAATTCATAAACATGATAGAAACAAATGACAAGATAGATGTATTAGTGATTGGCACAGCCGAAAATCGCACATAAATATATCATAATAAATTGATTCATTTAAATATAGAGTTCATTTGTTACATGTAAATAGTTTAAAGTAATGTATAAAGTTCATAACACAAAATAAAAATGCCAACAGGCCTCAAATATTTGGTCTATCTTCTATTTCATTATAATTGAAATTAAATACTTAAAAAAACAGTATGATTAATGATTGAAAAGTTTACATGTCTCATCACTATCGAATTTCACTGTCAAAAGATGCACCACGCGATGCACCGACGTGTCACGATTTGCGAATAATATTCTTCATCTATACTAAGGGTATACAATTTCATAATCTAGATAAGTAACAGACTCACATATTCACATCCAAAGTTTCGCATTAATATTTACAATATTAGAATTCTTTAAACAGTACTTTTTCAAAATACCGTTTAATTAAAATCAAATAATAGCAGTGATAGGTACTAAAAATATAAAAGTACTAGATAGATGATGTCACACCACCATACATAACCATGGGTAATAGACTATTGTTAAGACATCAGAAATTGAAACAGTGTACATAAAGATCATAACTACGCAAGATAACCTAGAAAGGTAACTGTTTAGCAATTGCTATGTACTCTGCGCCCATTCAACTATCAAATTCAATAAAACCAGTTTGCGCGCGCGCGCATATCTCACGGTCGACCGCCATCTTGTTTTTATTTTGACAGTTTTTACAGCGGGAAGCGTTGGGCAATTTGAGGTTATGAAAGATAGACTATAACATTAGACAGCTAATTAGAAATACAAAATATTAATTAATTGTTCCTTACAAAACTAAAATATGACTTCAATTCTACTTACTGGCAATAACTTATGCGTTAGTCAATATACCGTTTAGTAAAATAACTAAACCACATATATTTCACTCTAAAATTACTTATTTACATTTTAGTTTGAGGAAAAACGATATTCTATAAAGTTCTAATAGGTATTTGTGGTTTTTGGCGCTTGATTGCCTGAGCCTTGAGATTTTACTTTATATGAGAAAAGAAGTTAAAACAATCTGTCAGATCTCTCGATTAGAATATTTCGTTTATCAACTAAAGTGGGCGTTTTATTTATAAGTTAACAAGTCTACCGTAGTAATGCAGATACCTACATATACTGGTAAATCGATGCTTATAACTGTTCAAATTTATTTAGAGCGGAACTGTTATCATTATTTTTTATAATTTATTATTATTTATTTATTATTACCTACCTATTACTTTGCTAAATGTAACGGTATAAATATTTATTAACCAAAAAAGAAGTGTAACTATATGAAAACTAGATGTCGCGTGGGGCGCGAGATGCAAGCACCTCGCGTGCTGTGCAAGGCAATTTTACTTTTGCAGTTGCGATTTGCACGAAAAAAATATTTTCAAGTTGGCAAAAAGTCGGTTTGGTGAAGAACCGAAAGGCTACTCTGGCTTTTGCTCTTTGCTATGCATATATTGCATTTTCATGCATACTTATAATTTAATGATACATTGCTAATTTTGTTTTTTGACTACGCATAATTCTTATAAAAACTATGCAATGAACATCAATTTACCGCAACATCCAACGCATACAGCTTTACACTTTGCAATGAAAACGTAATGAGGAATTTTCCGAGACCCAAATTAAAAAAATAAATAGTTCCAGATGAATTCATAGGTGGCGCTTAGTAAAAGGTGAGACCATTCAAAAAGCAAAAATGCACGGGATTGGTATTTAAAAAAAAACTAATAAAAAAACATCTAAAAAGTATCAATATTGTGATTTGTGCAACTGTCAAACTGTTATGAATTTTTTTTCTGCCTCTGGCTGACAATAAAAAGCGCACAATATAGGCACAGCCATTATTACGACTCGGCTTTCAATAAAACGCCATCTGTTGAGACTTTTTTGTACTGATTCTTTTTTCTTAATTTAGCTGTTAGAAAATTCGCTCATTGACTTCGCGTATGGGCAATAGCTTAATAAATTAATAGGATAATATAGAGCTGTAAACTTTGAAATATGGCCTATTAAACTCACGATATGTGGTATAAAAAGGTTATTACACGTGATTATACTCGGTTACTTAATTATATGGATAGTATGGGATAATTTACTATGGAAATGTATGATTGCTGGTGAAGAAGCATATAATACATGTAATTGAAGTATTCATGTTCCCAGTTCACTCATTTTTCGATTTATTTGCCATAAATGTAGTATGTCCAATGTCATTAATCATTAAAATAAAGGGTCATAAAGTCCACAAAGTTATCCATCCAAAGTTATTTATCAATATATACAATTCTTTTGTTACTGACCGAGTGACTGACAGACAACGCACAGCCAAAACTACTGGGCGTAGGAAGCTGAAATTTGGCATATGGTTCCTTATGGAGTGTAGAAGTGTGCCATTTCTTTGAATGTGTTAATTATAGGTTAGTAGTATAGAACTAGATTCTCTCTCTCTCAGCCGAAAGACGTCCACTGCTGGACAAAGGCCTCCCCCAAGGATTTCCAACTAGAACTAGATTACTATGTAGGTATTTATAATACATGGCGTAACAATTCAAACATTGGCGTAATTTTATCTTTTTGTGCAGTCGGGCGATAAGATTCGTATGTTTAATGAATTGCTAAGTAAAAAAGGAATAAGTGGAATCTCACATTTATAAGTATTTACATACTATAGTAAATTTCTACTTTTCTGTGGTAAAGTAAAAGAAAAACTGCGTCGAGTATATTAAAATAGTATATTATAATAATGCATTCAAGAGATTGTATATAGAAACTTACAAAACATGACTACTTTCGTCCTGACATAGCACTACGTTAGAAAAACAAGTAAAAAATAAAAAGAAATTCAAATGACAACAAAATCATAACTTTCAAAAGTGATCTTTTAACCCAATCTGACTTATGTACAGTCAAGCGTCATAAGTGCAGTCATACCTCGAAGATCTTATTGCCTAGCCTTAATGATCATAATGCCTTGTAGTTTCAGACTGCACTTTTGACTCTTTACTGTACCTATGTTAGTTTTCATCGACCACCACTTGCTTCCGGTGAAGGAAAAACATCGCGAGGAAACCTGCTCTCGGATTGATGATTATCAGCTAGTGTGTGAAATGGAAAAGGCAATGGCAAACCACTTCATTAAAATTGCCAAGATAGTCGTTGTGTGTTTCATTCCATATATGACCACGACCCTTAGTTATGTATGAGCAATACGACTAAAGAGAGAGAAAAATAGGTTATCCTTGAAGACAGTCTCCTTTTTCATCAGTCGTAAAAAATCAATTAACAGTCTCCACGACAGAACAACAAACAATTACACTGATTGTTTAATTCTGACGGATTGTCTTGCTTCAGTAATGAATTGACCTGACCTCGACCTTCGGCCCATGGTTGGCCACGTTTCCGCGAAGTCTCAAATGTCACAGACGGATCGAATTTCAGCTGATAAACGGATTGGAGACGGACTGATATATTGGAAAAGGTATACTAATAGAGTTAATGTAATTTGACAATTGTTTTGAAATGAAAATAAATTTATCGCTTGCTCTTTATGAGCAAGCAATAAATACATGAAATGGTGTTAATTCACACATTTTGCATTCCGCCAACCATCCCGCGGGATCGTCAAACGCGGGATCCAACGCTGACTACATTTGACATACACAATATACATATTATTCTTTAGGGTTCCATACCTCAAAGGCAATAAAGGAAATCTTTTGATATTAAACTACATAGTTAGTTTCTAGTCCCCTATAAGAAGCACCTCAAAACCTGTAGTTTTGAGGTAATTCTGAAGTCGCAAAATATGCGAAAATTTGCTATTATTTATGGTCATCTTTTTTTTATTTTTTCGTAGCTGAAAGAGACCGTGGAGTGGACCCAAGTATGTATGTAATATACCTCTACGCGGCTCAGGTCTAATGTCTCTTTCGCAAAAACACCTAGTCGTAAAATGTCTCTTTCTCGTAATGTCTTTCGCAAAATGCCTCTTTCGCACAATGTCTCTTTCGAAAAATGTCGTGACAAGGACTTAGAATAAAATTTTGATTTTCAAGCCAATAAATGCATGGGTAAACTCATCAGCCACCTTTCATTCATTAATTAACCTCACTTAATTATCCGCATGAAGTTAGCTGTTAATTTTTATACGTAGATAGAAGTACATTAATACGCACTTAAAATCTCAAACATCATTATTAATTTAAAATGAATATTTTGGATGACAGACAACATTACTCAGATGTTAATCACGCTAAAAATGGCGTTTAAAAATACTTAACCTTGACAAAAGACAATCAAAACAACAAATGATACACGAAAGGAATGTTGTTTATTATAATACGGTCAAGCACTAATCATATTTGCGTGCCAGGGGTTCCTTACGCTTCTTGAAAAACCACTTTACTGAATTAGTCAATCGACCCATGACATTTAATAAATAACCTCGACTTCAAACCGAAGATACTTGCACTTTTCCCCGAGCTACAAGATATCAAATGTGATCATGTCTGTCATATCTACATATATGTTAACCTTTAGCTGACGACCTGGCAAAATAAAAACAGAAACGCCGAGGTGACGACTGAGAGACGTAATAAATTAAAAATATTTAAAAAATTAAGTAAACATCTAACAATTTTCTAGCTTTGGCAATTAAAAGATTAATATTTCAGCTCATTCAAATGATGGGTTTAAAAAAATAAAAGGCAAAGTATAAGTACAATCAACATCACATTTTTTAATTACTATAATTAGTATTTTGATTCAGTCTTCAATTTTTTAGTTTTGTAACAATCAACAAATGAACTTAAAATATCGATATATCTATAAACAAAGAAAAATTAAACAAAAATCTAAACTCTAACTCTACTATGAAAAAAAATGACAGACCATCTTTGGGTGTATTTTCGACTAGCGAGTTTTGCAGTCATCACACACTTGATTACAGCATGTAAGGCACATTGGCTTTTTACAATGATAACAAAAGTATTTGGTACGCCTCTTCAGGCGGCTAGGACAGATGGCACAGGTTTTTCGAACACCTGGAACTGGATTTGAGTAGTTTGGAGTTGGTGGGGGTTCTGGCATGTCAGTCGGTCCAATAACGCGCTCTATAGTGAGCCGCAATTCACGTGGGATTCTGTCATTATATACTCGTAATTTCATATGAGGCAAGACTAATTCCCGTGCAAGTGATAGGAGAAATTGGCCTCGTGTTATAACTTCTTTATTTGTGCATTTGTTATAAAGTATATAAGTATTGATCCCACTTAAATCAATCAATCTAAAAAACACAACCATTGGCCAGCGTCTTGTTCTCCTAGAACAGGAATAGTTAGAGCATTTTTTGTCGACTTCATCTACACCCCCTTTAGTTTCATTATAATCCATAATAATAACGGGCTTATTAGTTAAAAGGTCAGTTTCTTTGCCATGGTGCATAGAAGATACTAGTATAACAGCTTTGGCTGGTTTCGTTACATAAGAAAATAAGGTATGATCCTTTGTGAATCCATATAATGAAGAGCCAACAATCCTATCCTTATGAGGCTGGAATTCAGGTGGAATTTCCTTTTTGTTTTTCTTCAGAGTGCCCAAATATGTCAAATCACGATTTTTCAGTTCTTGCACTAGTTCTATTGAGGAAAACCAGTTATCTGCAGTAATATTGCGATTAGTTCCTTCAATTCCTTTGCATAGACGTATAACAGATTGGGTTGGAATGGCAAATCGTTTTTCCATATCATTTAAGCCTTTGCCATCTGATCCTTTGCCGTGATATATATATGCATTGTATGTATAAAATGTGTGGGCATCTACTAGCAATAGAATTTTTATGCCATACTTGTTTGGCTTACTCGGCATATAGATTTTAAACTTACAGCGTCCTCTAAATGCTACTAACATTTCGTCAATGCAAACATGAGTGCCTAAAGAATAATTTTGCTTGCAATTATTTATAAACTTGTTAAATAATTCTGAAATAGCAGCAAGTGTATCATCCTTTAATCTATCTGTTCTTGTTTGAGAATCATCGAAACGCAAACAGTTAATCAACGTTAAAAATCTGTTTTTTGACATAACACAACGAAAAATGTCGCGTCCGGTGCCATTTGTGGCAAAAATATAATCGGCATTCTCGTGGTTTGACTTAAATACGGACGTATAATACAATAATCCAATTAAAGCCTTCAGCTCCATTTCATTTACGGGTCCCAATTCAGACCTAGTTGTATCTTTGAACTTGGATAATATAATAATATAATTATTTAGCTTCTCGTTAGTGTATCTTACGATCATATCAATCATGTCTTCAGAAAACATTAACTTCCATAACTCTTCAAAAGAAGTAAATTCAGTTGGACTTACTTGTGTTGCATTAACAATATTATGACTACGTACACGAGTTGTTCGCGACGGTTCCACTGACGCCCACTTATACCTATTCTTCCCATAGAAATACCGCTGACGCTGCGATGTTGATTCTGAAACTTGGTCTTCATCAATGGCTTGTACAGATTCATATTTGTTCTGCTCATAGCCAACCGGACTTACAGTAAGTTCGGTTCGTCCTTCGTTTGTATTGGTCCTAATACTTTCGATCTGAATTATATTGTCTTCAACCTCGTTCTGTGGGCTGATAATAAAAAAAAATTGCTTAAAAGTTTGCGACAAGTATTAGAAAATATATTCATGTGAACTCTTACATCATTGAAATACATACCCAGTAACTTCGTCTTCTATATCAGATTGTTCAGAGGCTGTTTCATGCTCGCTCTCTAAAATAAAATTCGGATCGCCAATATCGTCATCGAAATCACTACAGTCATCATCGCTCTCATCTACCAAGTTCTTGAAAATTTCATCGTCTTTTAAAGGTCGACTACGTTTTTGGGATCCCGAGGGTTGTTCGAGGTCTAAATCTTGATTAGAACTGAAATAGATATTTCGCTTCTTGGACTCCAAATCCCTTTGCCTATGCATTCTGAAAAATCAAATAAAACATCAAAACCGAGGTCACGTCAACGAGACACTATGAACAACACTACACTATTAGCGATGTGACGACCAATAGACGTCCAAAGTTTTGTACATTAAAACCTAACCTAGTACTTACGTCTGTCAGACGTCGCGACGCCTCAGATCTTGGACACGGGTGCACTGTTTGCGCTCGTAGCGTCGACTGGCGGTAAATAATGCCGAGGTAGCGGGGAGAGGGTAACCGCGCGTGTCATATTTTAATAAATATGTATTTACAAAACAAAAGTAATGACGTCTGTGAGACGTATAGGTCGTCAGTTAAAGGTTAAAATTGTTTGTGTGAATATGATTTGCCTACTTAAAATACTTCTTATTGATTACTAGCTTTTGCCCGCAGCTTCACCCGCGTGAATTTCCCACGGGAACAGTGCTTTTTCCCGGGATGAAAGGTACCCTATGTCCTTCTCAGTATTTCTTAAGTGTAGGTCATGAGAAAAGTTTTGGTGTATAATTTACGCGGGTAAAGCCGCGGACAACAGCTAGTATTGAAAAGTAAATAGTCAAAATATTTTTCACGCGAGGATTTTAACGTCAGGTCGCAACGGCTGCCGTTATGACGGCTGCCGTTTTTAAAATCCTCATACGCAACGCCGCCTCAACTCCTCGTATGCGGACTTGTTTGAAGATGTACGTGGCCGTTGCAATGCCGTTGCGCTGTCGTTCGACGCGTGTCCAACTCGACGCCAACTCAACGGCTACGTGTGCGGAGTGCCTTAAAAAGAATAATAGAAAGCAAAAAAAAATTTTTGGAATTTCTTGTCTGTCTGTCTGTATGTATGTACGCGTTTCACGCAAAAACTACTGGACGGATTTGAATGAAACTCATATAATATATAATTAGGCTATAATTTATTTTGAAAACTGGAACACCTGATGAAGAACCATAACAGAACAACTAAACTATAAGACATATAGAAATGGTACCTTTGAAAAAGTTTATCAATCTGATGAGCATTTTCTGTTGACGTATAAAAATCGAAGATCAGGAACATCCGATGAAGAACTCCAAGAGACCAGCCACAATATAACATATGTATATGGAAATGGCTCCTTAGCAAAAGTCATTCAACCTGTTGAGCATTTTCTGCTGACGTATAAAAATTGAAGATCTGGAACATCTGATGAAGAACTCCAAGAGTTCAGCTACGCTATAAGATATATGGAAATGGCGCCTTAGTGAAAATCATTCAATCTGAAGAGCATTTTCTGCTGAACTACAGTTTGAAACACAAAAAGATTTTTCATCTAAGCTAAACTCACGCGGGCGAAGCCGCGGGCAACAGCTAGTTGTCACTATACAAATACATTACTCATGAAAATATGAATAATTGTAATTTGGACATGGACATTTGGTAGAATGAATTCTTTATACTAATAAAAAACATTACAGGCAAGAAATAAATAGCCAAGGTCAGGTTGACAAAAGTATACAGCCAAAAGTAGGCCTACCCTGCAGACGGTAATGATGATGATGAATAAAGGTGATGAATAAGAAAGCTGATGATAATGAATAAGGTGTAAAATCTCAACTCATAAAAGCATTCTCAAAAAGCAATTCTTGTTTCAACCTTGAATGTTACTGAAACGTACTTTGTTTATTGTTTAAAGATACCGTGCACTAGTAGTCACATTATGAACTTGCCTCAAGATCCTTAATGGTATTGAATGTGGCTATAATATGTTCTACCTGTCACGTACGTTGTGGCAAGAATGCCTGGTGATGTCATCCCATACCTGTGGTTTTATGATCATTGTGAGTAAATTAAAAATAACACAGAAAGGTGGTGTAGCAAGTAGCAATGTATGTTATAAAAATATCATATTAGTACTATTATACGGGTATAACTATTCAGAGAAGAAAAAGATGTCATTCATATCAATCAAGTGAAAACAGCCCTATAAATCATAGAAAATCTGAAAACATAGTCGTCAAATTAAAAAAAACAGCTCATTGTAATGACCAATGACAGTACATGGATAACAGACTAGGCAATAGCCTTACGACACCCGTGAAGTCAGCTTGGCTTCCTAAATTCGTATGCGCTCAGAGCACAAATGCTTATAAATTTCTACATAAATTATGTTGATTCCGCGCGTATCCTGCTGTTCCTTTGCAATATATTTCTACATTTCCTTCATTTTTCCGTTTTATTTTTATTTTGTGATAATGCTCTGGTCTTCGGATTTTATCTTTATTTAATTTCAACAATATAACTGATGAGTAAACTTTGATGTTTGGACAAACAATGTCTTTGAATGTCGTTTGTAGGATACGGCAAAAATATTTATTTGTTTTCAGACGGCTTTAGGCTTGTTTAGCATCTAAACCAGTAGGTATTTCTTACTTTCAAGTGTGTTAGTCAGGCAGGAGGTCTGAAAAGGCCACTTTGACAAATCACAATTCGATCCATTTTATAAATTCGTCACAATATGAATTCCTCAAAATGACAGAGAGCAGATGGTCTAAAACGGCCATTTTGATGCATCGAAATATAATCCATTTGTCAGTTCCTAAATATTTAAAAATGAAACTTATGTAACCACTTATAAGGTTCATTTTTAAATATTTAGGAAATGAGAAATGAATCATATTCTGATTCTTCAAAGTGGCCTTTTTAGACCCTAGGATTTCTTTCGTCATCTAATATGACTAAATATAATTAGTTATTTAGTCATATTAGAGGCAAGTACTAATTACTACTTATAAAGTTTATTTATAACCGTTATTTTTGTAAAAGTATAATCGAATAAAAACTAGTTTGCAGTCCTATATGATTTTTAATTCATAATTTTAGACTGGAGACATCTGTTTATTATTTAAACAATTGGCTTACTTAATTTACGGCAGTAGCATCATAGTGTTGTGTTATACCATTTTAGATATGGTTAGTCATATTTACTATTGGCTTGGCTTCTCAATTATTGACACAGCACAACCTCTAATGTCTTTAGTAAACATAAGGAAAAAAACTCATTAAATTCTATTGTTTTTCAAACGACGAATCATTCATCATGTGATAGAGTCACATGAATCATTATGCTGCTAAATAGAAAAGGGCACGATGAATAGTTATAATTCGCTGATAGTCTGCTATTAAGATTTGTCGACATTATAATCTTGCTTATAATCGCTACTTACACTAACACAAGTTAAATATCTTTGCATATCAATGTCAGTCTTTGAGAAATATTCTATCGCCTACAAAGAAATAAAGTCATTTGAACGATATTCATTATGTAAAAATCCGTAATAGCTTATATAATATGAAATACTTAAAATAAAATTACAACGCTTGTTTTTACAAGCGGTGTACCTAACTGTCTCTGACTCATTAGCAGATAAAAATATTTCCATTTAAGTTCACCACATCATAACATAACAAGATAATAGTGGGAGTCAAGTGAGCGATGGGCCTAAGACGCGGCCTTGGGGCACACCGCGACAAATCTCGCATGCGCAAGTGGCTGACAAAAAGCTGGAACCTGTCCAGTTACTTGATGACATCGAAAAACAGACGCTCTTTGAATTACAACCGATTGTGTTGAAGATTTACCGAGAAATGGAGGGCATTCAGAAGTCTACAGTGTCGAATGCCTCGCATAAGTCTCGTTTTGTTGACGCTAAATTGCTTAATTTGGGTTTTGTTTTTTAATACAAGTAAATACTTATTTAAGTGTCGATTTGGCCGACACAATACTTCCGATTATTACAAGTTTAGTGCATATTTGACTTGATTATGTGCATAATATTATATTTTGGCTTGTATGGTACTTGTTCGAGAACTAACTCACAGCTATAAGCTTAAAATGCTTACAAACAAGTGCATGGCTTAGAAAAAGTAGATAAAATTAATGTACATATTATTTCGAAGAACGTTAAAGAGGAGAGATATTAGGGGCACCCATAACCGGAGAGCATCTATGAAGAGAGTGATGAGTAAAGAGGAAGCAAGAGAGATCTGTTAGGATCGTCACCAGGGGAAATCGCTAATAGTATGTTTTGGTAGTAATGTATTAGTAGAATTGGCAGGTGATAAAAAATTATTATGTAAGATTTTACCCGTCTATTTTTATTTAGAACCTTATCTGCAATAAGTTAAGGACCATTACATAGTAATATATGTTAAAATATGTTTAAAATAGTAATATATGTTAAAATATGTTTAAAGTATATAAACACTTATATGTTAATAACATGAAACATGTTTACATCAACTCTGATGCCGCTCAAGGTGTCAGACCGGCTCTCAGGATTGTATTTAAATTAACTTTTTTGTCCGCTGGGCCATAGCTTATGGCTTTCATAAATACCTTGGTCAGTACTGAGAAATCGTCTCGTTCATTCACATGAATCATATCATAATTCATAGTTGTATTCATATTATGAAAAATATGCCCCCGCCGTGATAACTATCAGAAACTCAAAGTCAATGTACGGATTTTCTTGCGCTTTATCAGCAGATGAGATGATACATAGGTATACCCAGGAGGGTCAAGCAACAGTAATCTAGTCCTTATAATATTATAAATGTGAAAGTTTCGAGCACCGTCGCCGCCGACGACGTATGGGTGTTAAGGATATGGTAGGATACTTAAAAAATCCGTAGGAGCAGAGCCCTTGGTGCAGCTAATAAGAAGGACTTGAGAAAGGACGTGGTTAATAAGAAGGACTTGAGAAAGGATGTAGCTTTAGCAAATAAAGCGGTTGAGTTGAAGCCAGCTGTTTCTTTTTTTTTGGGGGGGGGGGGGGGGTTATACGGAGAACGTACTATGGAAAAGTATACCACTTTATATAGTAAATCGTATTTCTTTTCTATTTAGCCCACTGTACTTCTGTAAAGAGAGATTCAGTCACAGTATATATCAAATTAAGATCAGTGATATATGAATAAAATAACACATAGGACACAAGTGAAACTTTTTCTAATAAGTAGTTATTGTTTCCGACATGTTTAAAGAAAGAAGAAAGAAAGAAAATTTGTTTATTTGACATTTCACAAACAAAGAGAACAATAACATAAATCTTATACAAAACAGACACATAATATTTGTGTAATATCAAAAAGGCCCCCTCTCAGCATATTGTTGCAGTAGAAACCACAACGCTGGTCTTCCGAGGGCACCATTAAAAATAATATAAATTAAAACAAATACAAATACAAAACAACATACAAAATAAACGCCACACTTGTAAAACTATCAATCAGAGGCGACGCTTCACCATCTCCACAGAAATAACACACAATTTATAATATGTATAGATATTTTTTGCACAATTACACATACGAGTACTTATATATATTCGTTGTAAACTAAATTATAATTTAGGTAATACCTTCATAAAATTAGTAAGGAAGGGAGTTAGTACATAGCGCAACGCTGCACTATTGCGACTTTTGAGCATCTAAAATATATTTTTTGAATTTAATTTTAAACATTTTAATATTTAAACATTGTCTCATAGGAGGTGGAATGTTATTCCAACATTTCGTTGCAGCGTATTTGAAACTGCCACGAAACGCAGCAGTTCTACATCTAGGACAGATTAAGCGGTTAGGCCCTCTAGTTCTATTGGTAAATTTTAATTTGTTAAATAAATACGATGGACTTTTGTTTTTAATAACACCAAAGAGTAATGATGCCAGGTGAAGAGTGCGTCTAGATTCCATATTAAGAAGATTGTTTTGGTTCAGATATGGTGTTATATGAGCTCTTCTGGGAATTTGAAAACAGAATCGAGCACAAGAATTCTGTAAGCGCTGAATAAGCTTTTTTGTACGGACCAACAAACATCCTCCAATCACCACATCAGCATAGTTAAGTTTCGATAATATTAGCGACTCGCACAAGCAGATACGAGATTCAATGCTTAAGTGCTCACGGATTTGGTATAAAACCTTCAGTCTGTAATAACAGTTTCTGATAGTGTCAATGACATGTTTTTCGAATTGCAGATTACTATCCATTACGACACCAAGATTTTTGGCTTCAGAAACCTCCTGTAATTGGGTGTCATTTAACTTTATTACAGGTTTATGACTTTTTATGGTAGAGGTCGTAGCTTTAGTACCTAAGATCAAATATTTTGTTTTGCTTGGATTAAGCACAAGACCATTATCAGCTGACCATTCAGCGACGCGTTCAAGATCCCTGTTTATATTTTCAACTGCGGTTATGGTGTTGCACGGCTTAAATGTCTGATAAATTTGGAGGTCATCCGCGTAAAGATGATGTTCGCTGCTACTAATATAATTTGGCAAATCTGCGGTATATAATATGAACAGTATAGGCCCCAATATTGATCCCTGAGGAACACCCTTATTTACAGGCTCATTCTTGGAAACTAATTTAGTACCGTCTCCACAGCCAATCTCAACTTGTTGACAACGATTTGATAAATAATTGGAAAACCATTTTATTGTCAGAGAATCAAAACCGTAGTATACCAGTTTAGCCATGAGCAACGTGTGGTTGATTGTATCAAAAGCACGTGAATAATCTAGCAAAACAAGAATAGAACCCTCACCCACATCCCTACCAGTCAATATGTCATCGATCACATCCAAAAGTGCAGTGGCTGTACTCCTACCAGCACGAAAACCGGATTGCTTAGCAGGTAAAATATTATTCTTAGTCAAATATTCCACCAATTGTCTACAAACGATTTTTTCTATTATCTTAGACATAAATGGCAAAATACTTACTGCGCGAAGGTCATTATAGCCTTTAGGATTACTGACTTTCGGGAGTGGCTTAACTATGGCATTTTTCCATAGATCTGGAAAAACACCATGTGCAAGAGACATATTTACAATAGCTGTAATCGTAGGTAATGTACGTGGTAGGGTGAGAATGACCATATCCAATGAAATACCGTCCACGCCTTGAGCATTAGTGGTAATTTGCTTGATTGTATCGAACACAGTTTCTTCATCCACTGCCTTCAGACTAAATACGGAAGAACCAAATCTATTAAACCAGAAGTAAGTTAATTTTTCTATATTTATTGAACAATTATTATTAGGGACATCAAGGAAATGTTTATTAATAAGATCAGGATCACAAATATTATGGGGTAAGTCAATATGCTGTTTTTTGAAATCAATATGACGTTTTATATTTTTCCAAAGGACACGAGAATTTCTCAGATTTTGATCTATTGTGTAACGATAGTAAGCAGTTTTTTCGCTCTGGAAGGCCACTTCAACAATTTTCTTTAATTCCTTGTAGCTAGCTTTATCTTGATCTAACCCAGTTTCACGGCTTTTGGATTGCGCCTCGTCTCTTAACCGCATCATGTCCTTTATAGTTTGCGTTATCCAGGGATAACTTTGTTCTTTAACGCGAATGGTTTTAACAGGAGCATAAAGATCAAACAGAGCATTTATTTGGTCAGTGAAAGCGGCAACCGAATCATTAACATTGTCGCACAATAATTGTTCCCATTGTATGGTGTTCACAGCATCATTAAAGTCCTTAATATTAATATCTTTAAGAGGCCGATATGTTATCCAGCGTGGCTTTATTTTAGGCTTTTTTACATTTAGTTCAAAAGAAATAAAAGCATGATGACTTAATTCTGGCACGTAATCCACTGCAAGATTTATGACCTTGGTGCTGCTGCAAACAACGTCCAGTAGTTTAGCTGAGTGGTCTGTGAAATGTGTTGCCTCTTCAACATATTGATGAAGATTCATACAATCAATAAAATTCAGAAGTATTCTTGAGTCCCATTGAGTGGGAATAAGTAGGTTTATGTTAAAATCTCCAACCAAAACTATGTGATCAAATCGTGACAAGGAACATATTGACTCGGTCATTGCATTTATGAAAGTATCGACTTTCATCCACTGGGGACGGTAAGCAGTACCAAGAGCCACCCTACAACCATTCACTTTGATACTGATCCACATTTGTTCTACATGTTGACAATATGGATGCTCTAGGATGCGCGCATTTATACCGCGCCGAATGTAAAAACCGACTCCGCCTCCACCGTCGCGAGGAGCAAGCACAGAACGGGGCACGTGTCGCAGCCTGAAGCCGGGCACTGCAGGAGCGCGCGCATCCTCGTCTTCATTGAGCCAAGTCTCATTAATGGCCAGCACATCCACTGCATGCCGCTCCATAGCTACCCGTAATTCATCATGCCGACGCCGATTACCGAGTGAACCAGGATTTAACAGTCCTACGGTGAGGTTTTTCCGTTGAATAAACTTAATAACGAAACTAAAGGTAATCTGTATAAACAAGCAATTATTTAGGAGTAATTTTAAAACTGTAAGATGACGCCAAATAATGCGATAAATAAATACAAATATTCTATGTATAGTAAGATAAATAGGTGACATTAATTTATGTAAAATTAAATTGTGTGTTATAATATTTAACAAAGCATTGCATTTCATTAATTTTGTTACTTCTCGCCTTTCAAAAATGTAATGTATGGCAGTTATCAGCTCGCTAACAAACCGGTTTGCAGCGATAAGAATCGCACCTTGCATCTGCAATGCGTCGATCAGTGACGCGCTCGCGATGACACCGTAAGGTAGTGCTAGTGTAAATTGATCAATTACATAATCAGTGGAGATAACCAAGCGAAGTATCGTGCAATTATTTATATTAGCTTCATATGAGACAAAGACACTGTGCGACCAAAACTTATAGGACTTTACAACGTTTTTATGCATAAATACTAAAAAATAACTAGATAAATTAGCATTAAATACGAGGAGAAAAAATATTTTAATCATAGTTTCGATCCAGTATAAAAACCAAATTAGATAAGGTGCACAACTACAATACAATGAGACAGGACAATATTTGCCGGTTTTAGGAACTAATTCAGCCGCAGTGAAAAACACGTTTGAGTTCTTCCTCATTCCGTATGCGATGCCTGGGCGCATCAGCGCCCGCGTGCTGCCGGGCATAGATGCGACCGTCACGAGTCCAGACAAATCGCCAGCCTTGCTTTTTCTTCAGCTCCCGTGCCTGTTGGAATAGTTGCCTGTTGTAACGGGTCAAACGCTCATTAACATAAAATCTTGCGGGTGTGCCAGGCAACCCAGTGCCTTCCGTCGTGACTCCTCGGCGCACACGCGCCGCCTGCAGCATCTGGTCACGAGCTGCTCGTCGCGCCAGGCGGACCACGATGACGCGGGGACGAGTGGAAGACGACTCCTCGGTTCCGGGAGCCCGCCCCACCCGCGTAGCGCTGACCACATCCTGCTCCGCGAGAGTTACGCCGATTTTTTGTCCCAATGTGGCTACTATATGAACAACATTTTCTCCCTTTTGCTCGGGGATACAGGAAATTTCTATATCATTTAGTAGCATATCTTGGTCGCGGTCATTAATCTCGGACTTAAGCTGCGAGATAGTCTCAGCTAGTGAACTATCCGGTAATTGGGGCACACCAGAATCCAGGCGGCGTTCTACGACCTCAAGACGGCTGCTCATTTCATCAATACGCTTATCACAGCTATCAAGTCTGGAAGTGATGTTAGTGATTGAAATGGATAAGCTTTGCATCTGTAACATCATCGCCTGGAATTCACACCTCATCTGTTCCCTATGTTGGATGTCTTTTTTCATCTCCTCCCGAAGCTGCCGTGTCTCTGCTGCATACAACTGTAAGTCTGTCATTCCTAATGTAGAATCATGTGCCGTATCATTATGTGAGTGTACTTGTTCATAACATAAGGATAGATTCTCATCAAGGCTTAAATCAGTGCACGTCCCCCGTTTTAAAGTAACAAAATCACTACCCCCGCGAACAGGTGTATTTTTGTTGTCTTGTTTAGGTTCATTGCTGTAACATTGCACACATTTCCACATTTGTTTATGTTCCTGTGTCATAGTATTATAGAACCTTTGTTCTGAGACATTTGCACATAAAAGGTCATAGTAAGATTTACAGGAATAACATTTTAGAAACCTCCGATCTTCAATGCTATGCTGGCAACCGTCACATTTTAATTCATTATTTGCCATTCTTGTAATATAAACCTTAAACGCAGTATATAAGGCGCACAGTTGTAGGTCGGCAATTCGCAGTTACGGTTCACAGTAACGTCGATTTCGTTAAAAGAAAACAGCTGATTGGTCGACGATCCGGTCACTGACCCGCACTTTAATAAAATATTATGATTTTTAGAGATAAAGTATTTCTTTAAGTACACTGTTAAAAATCACTAAAAAATATATCTTATTATTTCACACAAGAGCCACTTCCACCAGGATTCGTTTGGTATACAAATTATTATTACTATATTATCTCAATACTGTTTTTGGAATATTAATCAGAGCGAGTTCGTAACAGATGTTTACTTGTTGACGTTCCGGTGACGTACACGTTTATTTTCTAACAGTTATTGTTGATTTTTTTCCCATCTACCCTTGAAAAAAATCCTGGATCCGCCCTTGGTTTGAGCTAATGAAGGGTAAATTTATTTATTAGTGCTATTTTATAAATAAGTTTTAAGATTTTGTTTCTAATGTTTCTAAAAGTACATAGTAATTTATTTGTATTCGTGCAACCACGGGCGGCGGTTATAACAGTTCGCTGGGTAAACTGACCACCAAATTCGATCAATCAACCGATATCTAGTGAAAGCCGCCAAATCCAACGAAATTACCACAATTGCGGAGTATTTCATAATTTACTGCGTTCCTGTTTGCAATTGCATCAGGATGTTGGGTTTCTTTATTTATGTCTTTAGCCAAAGTTAAGGAAGGAAGGAGAATAGGTTATGAAAATACTTTACATATTTTGACTAAGGTGTAGAGTTTGTGAAAGGGCTTGTAGTTATTTCCATTGCCCGAAAATTTCTTCCCTTGAAAATTTCCGAAAATTCTCAGAAATTTCTTGGGTTTTTAAGGAAAATTTTCCGTTCTCGAGAATGTTTCCGAGTAATTTCCAAGAAACTTTCCGCTGTTTCTTTGAAAATTTCGGGAACGGCACATCACTAGCTTTTAGAGTTAGGGCGAGTAGAGTTAGAAGCTTGGCTGAGAGAGAGATGAGAGCTTCACATGTAATCTGATAATTTATTGACAGTGCGAGGCGTGAAAAGGAACAAATGCAATTTGTAATATTAATACCGACTCAGTATTTCTTTAGGGATTATAAAAATATGAAGTAATAGTAGATTTTACAACAAGTGCACAAAACGAATCATTTTTATCCGAGACTTTTAGCAATGTCGAGGATAAAAATCGTTTTGTGGACGACTTATAAACTCTGCTTTTCACTTCGATTGCGAGGAAATAAATCAAATTGAATAAATTAATAAACGCACGAAAAAACAAGAGCTGTTTCCCGCCGCTTTATTTTTTTAAAATTTTACAACATTGATAGGCTTGGGCTACACACACAGCCTACTTTTAAATTAATTTTGTAATAATATTCTTAAATTAATTAAATAACATACCGTACTTGAATTTAAATTTTAATTTCTTTTATGTCTTAAAAAACACATAAGGCAAATAAATTCAAAGTATATTATATAATAGTATAGTGTAGTAGTGTGTAGTATAATAGTATATTGTATAATAGTATAGTGTATATTATATAATAACAAATTCTATCTATGAACTTTTTATTGTGTTTGGCTGTATGGCCATATACATTTATGAGTAGATACATTAATGCCCTTGTGCACAAAATTCGATTTTGTGCAGCCTATATCCTGCACAAATAAGCACTTTCAGAGCATGAGAAGTGAAAATGTATGTTTTCTGTTTATGTTTTCGAAGAAAATAATTTTAAACTAACAAAACTAACGCAAAAAGATCTACAAAAGTTAAAAACGGTATACAATAAGGTCATCTGATATTTTTTCGTCCGTACTTCCTAAATCTATTCACATTGTGGTTACCCTTGAATTGACTTCTTGTAAAAAATGCAATGTTTTTGTTTTATTATACATTTTTAGAAAAACAAACTCATTGGTATTGTGTTGACAACATTTAGGTAGGTATTGCAATAAAGATGGCGATTTCACCTCTATCAGACTTTTATATAAGTAGTCAGAGTAAGTAGGCTGTCTCCTTTTTACAACAAACAACGAGTGGTGTTATAATTTTATCATATTCTGTATGATGGTAGTGGTAGATAATGCCATATTAAAATCTTAAAAAAAATTAATTATATTATTAATTTTATTTTATTAATTTAATTATCTTAAAATGTAATTTCTTGTGTGTGAATAAAGAATTGTTGTATTGTATTGTATTGTATATTATTCCAGAAATGCAGCGGATTTGAAGGTCTAAAATGGCCATTTTGACAAATCACAACATGATCCATTTTCCGTACAACATTAACAATATAAAAATTCCTCAGTGTTATTTTTAGATACGCTGATGGTGGGGTCTGTGTCATCGGATAGTGTGAATTTCTGACCTGAGGCAAAGAAAATATACACCTTAGGACCGTTAGGATTATTATTTTTGATTAGCCGCGCTTTGGGGCTTCACTCCCTTGGGAATTTCGGGATAAAAAGTACCCTATGTGCTATTCTCGGTATTTTTCTACCCGTATACCAAATTTCATCGAAATCCGACTAGTAGATTTTGCGTGATTGAGTAACAAACATCCTCACAAACTCACAAAGTCACAAACTACATCCAAACTTTCGCATTTATAATATTAGTTGACTGAGCGAGCGAAGCGAGCGAGGGCTATAATTCAAGTTGGAGCGAAAACAACATTGTTTGTATGTATGTATGTAATAATGTATGTATGTATGTGTGTATGTATGTATGTATGTATGTATGTATGTAATAATGTATGTATGTATGTGTGTATGTATGTATGTATGTATGTATGTATGTATGTATGTATGTATGTATGTATGTATGTAAGTATGTATGTATGTTTGTTCCGCGATAACTCTCGAACCGTTGAATTAATTTCGATGATATTAAGAATACATGTAGCAACTATCTATAGAATTTTTAAGTTCGTTGCGCAACAAAATCGGTTCAGCCGTTTTTGAGATATTTTAAAATAGACGATC
>CM031594.1:5446044-5511642 GCA_018467065.1 Ephestia elutella
AAATATAATAATAATCGCGAGGTCTAAGTTCGCGGCGAACAACTAGTAGGATGTAAAACATCTATTGGTGCAACTTAGCCGTAAAATCGACTCGAATGCCGTGCCGACAAATGGTATGACTCAGTCGTGCCACGATTCTTAGATGTTTTACATCTGCCAGGCGGCCTGTGGCCGCCTTTTTTTCTTGTTATATGACACATTTGTCTACACCTATACATTATAATAAAACAGAGACAGAGGCCCATTTAGCACTATCTGATAAGGAATAGGTAGGTATACTTATAGCAAATATTGACCGACATTGTCTTGGCTAATTCTGTTATCAACCGGCGAATATGGCGCGGGTGACTAAAGAATGACTATTTCTTGTACTTACTACGATAGTAATGAGACTGGTAGTAGAATATTAGGTTTGGAAACTGGTAATAGGCCGAGCCCTTCGTATACAAGGATGACTTTTATGTTTCATCTCAAACCTCCGGCAAACCGATTCATTTGATTGAGCTCGGCATTATAAAAGCGTAAAAGCTGCATTGCTTACCGATTATTCATTGCCATTGCCTGAATCCCAAGGAATATTTTTTAGTCGGATTGTCTTATTGAAAGTCATCGAGTCAATGATTTTTCCTTTTTTACCCACTATTCCCACTATGGAGCTGAGAGGGGTAAAATACGAGATGTAAGTAGTTTGTGTGCAAAACTGTACAATTTACCTATCTCCAAGACGATTAACTGGTAAGGAAAATGTCTGCTCTAAAATAAAAGTTTGTTTTTTCTTGGTTCAGCATAAAGAAAAGTAGATTTCTTTTAAATTTACTAGTTGTTTTGTGGATGTGGCCATGTCTATTAGGCAATGTGTCGTGGCGTTCTTAGCGTATACATGCTAATTATTTCTTACATACATACATATTATCACGCCTTTTTCCCGTGGGGGTAGGCAGAGACTAGCGATTTCCACTTGCTACGATCTTTACAGATCTCTCTCGCTTCCTCTACACTCATCATCTCTTCATACATGCTCTCCGGTTATGGGTGCTCCTAATATCTCCCTTTTTAAGGAGGTCCACAATCTGTTTTCACAATTATTTCTTGCAAATAGAAAACAGAAATAGAAATATTTTATTAGGTACCAAGAATGGGTAGAACAAGTATTCTATTGTTCAATTTGATAAATATACTTAAATGAATTATTTTATTCGGAGACTTTTAATCATGTCCTAAATATTGTTAGCGACATGAGCCGCGTGGGCACCTTCGTGACGTCATACAAGGGACAAGGGTGCGGGGCGCTCCCGCGCTTTCAGGACAGTTGGCTCCCCACTCTTTTACTGCCGGACGTGTGCTTGTATTATTAATTAAATATTTTCAATGAAATATTATTTTATTGATAACACAGCGGTGGGATACTATCCATAAACTGTTTCCGAAGTGAAAGTTATAGTGATAATAGACACACAGTGATTGACAATGTCGCGGCAATCCCGAAGCCGTGAAAGTTCGGTGTCCCGTGAAAGATCGGTGTCAGAGTCTTCGGGATATACTCCTCCACGAAAAGTGCGGCAAAGAAGATCCAGAACACCAGATTTTGGCTCTGTTCCGGGTTTCGATCCTAGCAAGGAGGGAAGCTATGTGAAAGAGTGGATCCAACAGGTTGAGGATATTGCGACTGCTTGTGACTGGAGCGAGCGAAGAAAGTTATATCGCACGACCCGGGCTTTAGAAGGCGAAGGTAGGGCATGGTACAATCTTTGGTTACCCAAAAAGCGATCTAGGAAACGATTCCAAAAAGATTTACTTATTTCTTATCCCAGGGAAGCCAATCTCTTCAGTATTATGGAGGATATAGTAAATTTTAAGAGCAGTCAGGCAAAATCATTGGTACTCTATGCAGGACGAATATCTGTTAAGATCAAACGTCTTGGTGTCAAATTAACTGAACGTCAACAAATGGATATAACGCTAGGTGGTATAGAAGACAAAAATTTGGAAGAATGCGCGCAAATGTCGCGAGTACTCAGTTTGATAACGCTTTACCACGAAACAAAAGTGGGCATAATAAACTCGCACTTCGCGTCGCTTCGATGAAACAAAGGACACTTGTTTCAAGTGCGGAATGCCAGGTCATCGACGATTTGAATGTAAGTCGAAACTTAGCGTCACGGGCGAGATCATTACAGCTAGAGGCAGCGGACCGATAGCAGCGGGACTTCTTATTCTAATAACATAAACAAAGGTTCGGTTCAATATAAACATTGTCACCGCTATGGACACACAGTTGATAAGTGTTTCAAGAAACTAAAACCCGTCAACTTATGCTCCGAATAATTGTTCGAATGTCCACTACGTGTTATTTAAAGATTATAATCCTATTAAAGCCTTTTTGATACTGGAAGTTCAGTTTGATCACACCAATGCAATGCAGTTTAGAGACAGACTCTTTATTCAAAGATGGATAAATAAATTTCAGAAAACTGATGAGTCATTATTAGGACCGTGTATCATTGAAAGATATCGGTTCATTTATCAAGAATTGAAGAAAGACGGCCAGTAAGCATTTAAGACAATCAATGATATCCTTACGTAAAGGCCAATTCTAAAGATTTATGATGCAGTGGCGCATACTGAAGTACACACTTATGCTTCGAGTGTTGGACTGGGGGCAATACTGCTGCAAAAGATGAGGATGGGAAACTACATCCGGTCGTTTAATACAATCGGCGGACGTCACCAGATCATTCATAACTTTGGCAATTTAATTTGATAACCGACTGTACTGTAGTACCGTTAGGGCTACTATGACAAAGAACGAGTGGCTTGATGGTGGATTATCTCTATAATTTTGATATTATGTATCGTCTGGGTAAACAAGTTACCCATGTTTATTATTAAAGCTGTAACCCAGTTTGTCTAATTTATGAATTTACAATGGCAGAAAATTTACTTGAATGTCAAGTGGCTGATGAAGAATTGTTAGTATTTTAAAAGATGGAAGCGATAAAGGAGATTCTGATTTTATGCATGATGAGAGTGGACATCAAGGTTGATAGAACACTGGCTGACATTCGGAATACAGGTTCACCCAGATAAGGAAGGTTGTGACGAAATACTTCTTACAGTGATACTGGTAAGAAACCAGGGCTCCTTCATCTGATATCAAACGGAGAAACCCCATTGGACGTGATGAATTTACTAAATATTGCTTTATGAAAGCGATGGCTGAAATGAGAATCAAAGGGGTGAGAAAAGCTTTGAAGGCTATGGCGTACGGAGTGACGTACGGAGTGTATGGCGTACGTAGTGTACGGAGCGCGTACGGAATGCCTCGAAGTTTGATTTGCGACCAAGGAACAGCGTTTACGTTTAGGGCTATGAAAGTTAATTAACTAAATCTGCCCAGAACTAATGGACAGGTAGAGCGTCTAAACAGATCAATATTAAATATGTTGAACGCTATAATCAGGGATGGACCAGAACAAAACTGGTGTGAAGCCCTGGCTGCCACACAGCAGGCGTTGAACAATTCAGTGAACGAGGTCACTGGCAGAACTCCGAATGGGTTGCTGTTCGGTTATAAGCAGACAGCGCTGTGTGAGGCGCTTTTGATAAATAATCTCACGCAGGCTGGTGAGAGGTAGGCGCTTTTGGTATATAATCTCACGCAGGCAAGTGAGAGGCAGGCGCTTTTGGTTAATAATCTCACGCAGGCAGGTGAGAGGCAGGCGCTTTTGGTAAATAATCTCACGCAGGCAGGTGAGAGGCAGACGCTTTTGGTAAATAACCTCACGCAGGCAGGTGAGAGGCTGGACCTGAGAGTCACAAGAGCAAAAGCCCGTGAGCTTTTGGACGAAGACCAAAAGCGGCAGATGCGGCGATTTAATGCCAAACGTACGAAGTGTTGAAAGTTCTGAAGAACGATCGGTTTAGAGTGTTGGGTACAACACCCAATGGCAGCATTCACAGAGTGACGGTCACTTTTGTAAATATGAGAAGTTGGCCGGCGGAACAGATCTCTGACTAGAGTCAGGCAGAAGGCAGACGGCGAGATGACTGTAATCCCTTCTCCTGTATTTTATTTCAGTAAGAGCTTCGAGGGCGAAGCAGTCGTCAGTATGGCCGTGTTAGCGACATGAGCCGCGTGGGCACCTTCGTGACGTCATACAAGGGACAAGGGTGCGGGGCGCTCCCGCGCTTTCAGGACAGTTGGCTCCCCACTCTTTTACTGCCGGACGTGTGCTTGTATTATTAATTAAATATTTTCAATGAAATATTATTTTATTGATAACAATATAGACATAAAAAAATAATAAAATGTCACAAAAATATTGAAACTTTATGAATCTGACTGGGATGTAGTTAGTAATGTGCAGTTTCCGAAATTTTCAAAGAAACAGCGGAATGTTTCTTGGAAATTTCTCGGAAATATTCTCAAGAACTGAAAGTTTTCCTAAAAACCAATTAAATCAAATTTCTTAAAATTCAAAAATTCTCGAGAATGTAAATTGTCCTAAAAATCCGAGAAATTTCTGAGTTTTCGGAAATTTTCAAGAGAAGAAATTTTCGGGATCATGAAATTTCCCGGCGGCACATCGCTATCGCTAGATGCATGTAGTTTACAGTTCTATTCAATTTTAACCATCAAAAGAATCCTAACTAATATTGAATGCAAAAGCGAGTTTTTTTGTGTGTTTATTTACATATTTATTTGTTGTTTTGTTACCTCTTCACGCTTTATCTACTAAACCAATCTTGAAATTTTGCATAGTTAGAAGTAATGAGGAGGACATACTTTTCATCCCGGGCAAAAGCACTGTTCCCGCGGAAAATTCACGCGAGCGAAGCCGCGGGCCAAAGCTAGTTTCTTCTATAAATTAAACAGCTACAGCCATGGGAGAAAACAGGGCGAGCCTATTATAATAAGTTTCATAATCGACTATCCCATGCATTCGTCAGATACCAACATCCAAACAAATCACTATGCTTTTTACGGGGCCCTGTGTGTGTGTATGTGTGTGTGTGCAGGTGGGAGCGGCCTGGCTTGGTGGCATTCCTTTACTGACCCAGATAGGTTACGTGTAGCGCCGACGGACAGCATTGGTCACTATTTTGATTATGATGAAATATTTATTGATTGATTTGATTATTGATTTGGCATTGATAGCTTTGAACGATTGTTTTAAAAGCCTGAGAAAATGAGGATAATTATTGGCTTAGCTTAATAAATTGGATAACTATTCTTGTCTATGAGAACTTTGAGATTTGGTTACAAAATTCCATTGAAACAACATGTATTCTCAAAAATTAACGCTTCTTTTTTCTAAAAGTCGTGTAATTGATTGAATTCTAGTAACATTCAACCCTTTTAGTGGTAGAATACTCAAAAAAATGTAGATCTTAAATAAAAAAATATAACATACTTAACTTTACAACATCATCATCATCCACAGCCTTCCGTGACCCACTGCTGGGTATAGGCCTCCTTCTGTCTACGCCAACCTTCTCGATCCTGGGCTATCCTACTCCAGTTGTTGCCAGCAATATTCTTAACATCGTCGACCCATGAACTTTACAACACATGAATTTAAAAGCGTGTTGGTAAATAAAAAAAAAATGGTATAATTCTCCAAACGCAAGAGTAGTATGTTTCGTTTCAGTGAATGCGTGAAAAATGATTTGGATGAGCCTAATAATCCATTATAAATTTTCACGCACGCTCACCCAATAATATAAATTCAATATGCTCTGTACGAGTGGTTTTGAAAACGAAATCGTGATTAATTAATAGTGTTACAGTTCACATTCTTTCAAAAGTAAAATCTTAAAAGTGTTGTCATAATACATTTTTTCAAATTTTTTATCCATAATTCAACTATTATCGGTCGACTTTCTTGTTGTTTAATTTAATAAGAGTGATTTATCACTTATTCCATGGAATATTTAATATGTACTTTGACTTATATGCATGCATACTAGGTAGGTACGTCCCAGGGCCCAACTAACTACCTAACCCATATTGTATACCAATACCAGAAAACATTCAAAATTAACTTCAAAATTACGTAAAAACGTAAGGTTTACCATCCGTCGTGATTGTAACGTCCTTTTCCATATCCTACGTGCCAATCCACAACAACCCGACTACACAAAAGAACCTGCCGCGTGACGTCACTGTCCTTTAAATTCCGTGGAATCTTTTTTTCATCCCTGGCCCGTAGGCCATTCCCAAAACAATTAGGCATGCTTTTGTTTTTATTGGTGACTGGCAACGTAGCAATTGAAATTATGACGAGAACCTTCGAAATTCAAATTAAGTTTCTTTTTTATAAGGAAAAGAAAAAAAATCCTACAGAGTACGTTGCCTTGGGTTTTGGCTCATAACATTACTTGGCCATGCCTTTTTGGAGACCTTTGTAAATGTAGGTAGTTATTTTTGAACTTATCAAGTAATGATGTCAGATTGATTAAAAAAAGTTTAATTGGGGATATAAATTATTGCATTCCGAAATATTTGGACATGTGAGTGAAATCAATAACAAATTAATAGAGATTTATAGATTATTGAACGAAATGATTTTTTGGAAATGGACATCTCTATGTTATCTTGTTCCCACGAATAAGTACTCAGGTTAAGCTATCATATCGCATTATATTTAGATAAGCTTATCGGTAAATAAATAGGTATATTAGGTAAATAAGTATTCAATTTCAATCTAATTATAATCTTGTTATGTACAATTGTTTTGAAATTTTTGTTTTTTTTACATACATACATAGAATCACGTCTTTACCCCTTACCAGGTAGACAGAGCCAAGAGTCGTGAGACTCGAAGGCCACGCTTAGCTAAATAGTGGGCTCCCTGGAGATTCAGGTATAGTGACAGGTTGCTAGCCCATCGCCTATTAATTTATTTATTATATTATTATTTATTATTCGCTCGTTTTTTTTAATGTAAAAAATGCTGCAGTGGAATTTATTGTGTTTCGCTTCTTCTCCAAATTGGTAAACATAGTAAATAAGGAGCGGAGCCCCGAGGCGCAGCTAATTCTAGCTAATATTATAAATGCGAAAGTGAGTTTGTTTATTACTGAACTAACCTTCCTGAAATTTCGCATACACATAGTTCGATGACCTATTATCCCGGGAAAAAGAACTGTTCCCGTGGGAAATTCATGCGGGCGAAGCCGCGAGCAAAAGCTAGTAATCTTATAAATGCACCTCAATATTTATTACGCAAACAAGTTTGTTCGAAAAAGGTGGTACCAACATCTAAATAACTGTACCCTCTACCATACCATATTTAGTAACTTGTAGACTTGTAACTGGCTAGTAATCCAGCCCGCCTTACCTCACTTTTTGTTGACATAGACAAGACTTTTTGGTTTTTATTAACCATCGACAAAGTTGGCGTTTGTTTTGTTTTTCGGTGATGAGACACTGTATTAACTCTAGGGACGAATTTACAATAACCCAGATTTAGTGAGTAGGTGGCCTGATAAATTGATAAAAACACGTTATTATCGATGTAGCTTCGCCTCCGCTTTATATGTTTTCTCAGGATATATAAATACTAGTTTTTACCCGCGGCTTCGCCCGTGTGAATTTCTCACGGGATCAGTGCTTTTTCCCGTGATGAAAGGTACCCTATATCCTTCTTAGTTCCTCTGACTATGTGTGTAGGTAACGTGTGAGGTAACAAACAAATAAACAAACAAACTCACTTTCGCATTTATAATATTAGTTGGCGGATTGGATAGGTAAACGATTTATAATAAGTTAAGTACCAATATTGTATTATGTCGCAAAAAAATTGTCAAATCAAAAATAAAAGGGACCATGTTCGGAATTTTACGATTAACCCTCTCACATTTTTCGCAATTCACTTTTAGAGGAAATTCCTTCCCCTTAATGGCTTCCTGTTTCCTCATTATTAGCGAAAAAGCCTTATCTTGAGGTAGTAACTAAAAAAGGTAGGGTCTGAAAAAGGTAAAAGGTCTGATATTCCTGAGCAGAAGATACTAGTGGGACCTAAACATCCCAATTGTCCCATTGGGACTGGTTAATGGGAGTGGGACAGACAGGAATCGTCTAACATCGTAAATTCGTAAGACATCCCGATATCACTCGATAAGAAAGATGTCTATTAGCTTAACCAAAGAGCTAGATTTTTTTTTTTACTTTGAGAGCGCGGGATGTCAGATCTGGTTTTTGCCTATGTTGGTGAAGAACAGGTAAAGTTCTGTGAGGTTAATTTTTGTCAAGTTTGACATTTTTGGTATGTTTTGGTTCCATAGAACTTGTGAACAATCTTTAAAAAAAATTGAATTTGGAGCACACTATTATGAACGTTTTTGGGCTTCATTTGACAATCAAGTTTTTGGGGCTTCATTTGACTATCAAGTTTATAGGACTATTAAAGAATGTTTTTTTTTTCTATGTCTGTAAGCTTAACACAAGCTAGATACCAATTACCTACACCAATCAAAGTAAAATCGATAGTAAATACACAGTCATCGTTACATCAATGTTTACAAATGAAAGTGAGAGAAATCATGAAAGTTAACATTTGTATAAGAATGCAGAGAGTTCCTGTCATTAGCGGGATGTTTGTCAAATAGGGCTGGCTGGTTTATATTGTTTATGAGTACCTACCTTTACTTATGTAAATAGCTACGCTCCAGGTTTCACTTTCGTGGGAATTTTGAGATAGGTACTAAATAGATAGGTACTACTTATCAAGTATAATATAGTTAATACTGGTACAGGACATTTTTCGTCAGGATCTTCACTTGTGAAATTGATAAGATTTTGGGATAAAAAGTTTCGGCAATTCAATCATTTTCTGTTAGAGATTGATTTTCTGACCATTTTTGTTACGCACTGAGAGATCATTGTCATTAAAGTACCAAATATTTCTATTAATCGAAAAATGACTAATTTCGTTTATTTTTAAATAAGGTCCTCCAAATATGTTCAATCAGGTGCAGAGAAATCTGACCCCCTCTAACTAACCCCTGAATCTATCTCACAGAATCCTATCGCATCTGACAGAACGTTAGCAAGAAGATAAACAACACCAAATGTAACTGAACGAATGTGCATGATTTATACATATGTGTCAGTTTACATAATTCCTATGTAAACGTGATGCAATGAGACGTGACGGGGGAAAGTTAGCTCTCAACTAATACGGTTTTCGTGAAGACAATATTGTGGCATTCAAGTAATGTAAGGAATATATTCCATGTTTGATTTTATGTTGTTATGAAGTACTTTCTTCACATAACCTCAAAATATGCAAATGGCGGTCTTATTCAAATTTCGTACTTGTATTTTTTCTTTGCCTGTATTCAAATTTGGAATAATAAACACCAATAATGTTGCCAACATGTAATTATGAAAACAAATAAGGCGACGAGAGAGTAAGATTATATCGAGAAAGCAGTTTCACTCGGATAAATTATATAAAACAGGCAATAACCACTACAGATAATTAACTTTCATGAAAGTCATTCTTACGCGAATTATGCTTGTTAAAATTACAGATTAAAATTTAGTAATCTGTGTTAAAATAGTCAAGTGATACTTCAGTGCCTTGTCAGTGCAGGCAGACGCAAAATATTTCGAAATAGAAAAGAAACATATTTAATAGATTTAGTAAATCATCAAATGTGGTGTTGGAGGCGTATGAAAAGAATCAGCTGGATAGATAAGAAGACAAATGAGGAAGTATTGGATATGGTTAAAGAGAAAAGAACGTTACTGCAATCGATAGAGACAAGACGAGGAAGAATGTTTGGCCACCTTATACGACACGACAATTTTATGAAATACCTGATCGAAGGAAAAGTCGAAGCTAGGAGAGGAAAAGGAAAGCCAAGAAGGGCATTTATAGACCAAATAAAAGAGAAGGCAAGGGTTGTGTCGTATAGGGAGGTTAAATCGATGGCGGAAGATAGATGCAAATGGAGGATGCTCCACCGACAAGAACATAGTTCTTAAATATGTGATGATGATGATGATGGTAAATCATTGTTACTTTTGCAGAAAAGTAAAAAAAAGGACTCAATGATACGAGGGTTGTAATGGATACCTATGAGTGGTATATTTACACTCAATATGAGTAATATTTTTGGATAGTCCAGCCAGCTCCTTTGTATTAAGCAGTCTGTTGATATCTTCATTCAGGATACCAAAGGAGTAGGTATCTATTTTACAATGTGCCCGGGGGCCTAATTTTAAATTACTCCCCTGGTGGCAAGTTTCTACCGGGTTCTTTCCGTTATAAATTTTGAAGGGCAAGATACAAGATATCTTTTATAAAAAGAATAATCTAAAGTTGTAAAAAATATGTTTTTGTATGCAACATATGTTTTATCACAAGGTTGAATTTTATAAGGCCGACATTTGAAAACGAACGTGATTTGATGACGAAAAAAAAGCAATAAAAAAACTCCATAAACAATCTTTGATAGGTAAAAAATAGTAGGTATTGGAATTTGTGTATAAATAATATAAAAAATAATCGATTCGATTCACACAGATTGAGCTAGTATCAAGTTTCCATAAGATTAGGTACTGTTCAGGACGCCTGATAGTAAAATTATGAAGAATCAACGCAACAATCTACAAATTTTATAAGATTCTCTTCTCATTTCGACATTCACACACAAGTAACGCCACGTATATAATGTGCTCTTGTAATCTCTTGTAATGTAATTTCCAAATATAATATTAATAAGGTTAATTTTGAGTTTAAATTCAAATTCCATCGTGAGATAATTTGGCAACCGTGACAGGACACGATTGAATTTGAACATTAGGCGTTGTCCTGACCAGTACTTTATAAAAAACTAGCTTTTGCCCGCGGCTTCGCCCGCGTGAATTTCCCACGGGAACAGTGCTTTTTCCCGGGATAAAAAGTAGTCTATGTGCTATTCCAGGTCATTATCTACCTCTGTACCAAATTTCATCGAAATCCGTCCAGTAGATTTTGCGTGATTGAGTAACAAACATCCTCACAAACTCACAAACTCACAAATTCACAAACTTACAAACTCACAAACTCACATCCAAACTTTCGTATTTATAATATTAGTATGGATTACGTAGGTCATGAAATGAAACACACGCAACGCTATTTTCTTTGCAATGTTAATGGAATTCATGGTTAGCCATTGCCTTTTGCCATTTTATATGAACTCTGAACAGGAAGGAGTGGAAGCTTCTAGTATCAGAGGCCAAGATCCTCTTTGGGTCATCGAGCCATCAAAGTAAGTAAGTAAGTAAGTAAATGAAACTAATCACAAACGTGAGTAACACTATAAATTACTGTTATCAGTGTAGTAAAAAGTGAAAATTGCACAGATATAAATTTAAATCAAAATAAATGAACTCTGAAAACGTGACATTGTTTTTTGGGCAAAATGTTTACAAACAAAGAGCAATCAATCATCTAGATATAGATTAGATATCAGATGATGATAGAAAGGGGAAGCAGAGATTTTATTTTGTTCTAAAAATTTTCGAGAAGCGAAATCCAAAAGGTCACTGACATTTTTGTGAATTGAGGATAGCCATTTAAAATCTAACTAGGTATAATAGGTGTCGCACCCACTCCTCTAAAGGTTGGAGACTCTACACTCGAAGTTGTTGACAATTACGTATATACCTGGGACAAACAGTTCAGTTAGGTAAGTCCAACTTCGAGAAAGAGGTCAACCGTCGAATCCAACTCGGCTGGGCAGCGTTCGGGAAGCTTCGCGATATCTTCTCGTCCAAAATACCGCAGTGTCTCAAGACTAAGGTCTTTGACCAGTGTGTGTTGCCAGTGATGACATACGGAACAGAGACGTGGTCGCTTACTATGGGCCTCATAAGAAGGCTCAAGGTCACCCAAAGGGCGATGGAGCGCGCTATGCTCGGAGTTTCCCTGCGTGATCGAATCAGAAATGAAGAGATCCGTAGGAGAACTAAAGTAACCGATATAGCCCGCAGAATCGCCAAACTTAAGTGGCAGTGGGCGGGGCACATAGCTCGCAGAACAGATAGCCGTTGGGGCAGAAAAGCTCTCGAGTGGCGACCACGAACCGGAAAACGTAGTGTTGGCAGGCCTCCCACTCGGTGGACCGACGACCTGGTGAAGGTCGCGGGTTGCGCATGGATGCGGGCAGCGCAGGACCGGTCGTTGTGGAAATCCTTGGGGGAGGCCTTTGTCCAGCAGTGGACGTCTTTCGGCTGAGAGAAGAAGAAGGTATAATAGCTGCTCCTGAGAAAATATCGGGATAAAAAATGCCTTGTTTGCTTTCTACCTGTATACCTACCAAATGCCATCGAAATCCATCTAGTAGATTTTGCGTGATTGAAGACCTAACAAAGTCTACCTACGTAAACACATCCAATCTTTCGCATTTATAATAAGTATGTATTGTAGGATTGGTCAAGAAGTGTTTTGGTAAAATGGGCTCATAGAGGATATTGACGTCATTTAGTTATGTTAATAGAAGAAGAAAGAAAGAAGAAATTGGTATCTACGTACTAGCTAGTTTTAGAAAAAATATTAAATACTTAACCATTAGTCGTAATAATATATCTTAAGCTGCTACCTAGTTAGTTATTTAAGATAGGACCAACATTGCAACTTCAGTGTGGCTCCAGGCAATAAGTACTCAATAACTTGGAGATTCTTGTTTGAACAACATTCCAACGAGTATTACTCTTTTAGAACGGACTCAGAATTCGATCTAATCGTCATCTTTGCCTCTTCTTGAACAATCTTTTTCTGTTTTGTGTTTGTCAATCATTATAAAATTCTCGAAAATGTTTTTGATACGTTTGAGAAATGGTAGGTATATCTTTAGTAGGTACCTATTTGTCTAGATACTAACTGCACCCCAAAAGCTACGTAGCCGTAAGAATTTGGGGAGACATAGGTATCTCGTGTGCCTATAATTCCAGCTTTTGTAATGAAATAGGTAGGTACAGAGCAGAAATGAGAACGCCCCTAAAAACTTTGAAACAAAACCCATCTCCTTTACGATACGTTAATGAATCAATTTATAAATTTTGCTTGATCTCCACAATGTTGCCACATAGATTAATCTTTTAGAAGTTGAATTTTAAGCTCTATTTCGAAATTTAAATCCAGTAAGGAATTTGTAATTTGATATGATGTGATTATTATGACGTTATAAGTTAAAACACGTTATCTAAATTACCTACACTCGATGTTTATCTAGTGATGCTTGTAAAATAGTTTGATGATAATATCGATAACAGGAGCCTAGAAAATAGCAAAGAATAACGTTATTCTTAATCCTTTAAATTAAGCGATCAAGTTTGCTAACAGTTAAATCCTAAATAACAAGTTTTTTAAATAATTTAATTGCTTTGCGAGTTTTTAGAAAGTGGTTACCTAATTTAGCACGCTGGTCGTTATTTTGTTAAATAATTTGATTGTGAAGAAATAAATTATGTCAACTGAGACTTTTAATTAGAAATTAAAGAACCCAAAGACATTAGAATACTGTACCTATTAGTGTATTTTGAGAACAGTAGGTATACCCACTAAACCGGTTAAGTTACTAGGTATCACTCTGCTATTACTTTTACTAACGAAACAACCAATCAACAAATTACATGAATATTTCGTTAGAATAGTAGCTATAACCATAAATATGCAATTTACCAACAAACTATAAATCAAGAAACAAGTACAGGTACCATCCTTTTAAATTACCTTGAGTTCGTTACGTCAATCGTTAATTTGTTAAGTAATTTCAAGCAATTTAGTTGTATTTAAATTACAAATACAACCTGCTTGCAAAGGTCAACGGCAGATTCTCAGACGTGGGCAGAGGCTCATCAACATCAACGAACGCCTGGGGCTATAAAAGAAAAAAATAAACCACAGACTTACCTTTTCGGGATTTCCAGTACAACTTTCTTAGGTAGAAAACAGCGGCAACCAGAAAAAGTGCACCCAAAAACGCTCCTACTGCAGCCCCGGCCACACTTCCTGCACTATAACAATCAGCCGCATTTTGGCCAAAAACACACGGAATAAATGCCGTCACAAAAAACAGATAAATAACACCCATTTTTTACACCAAGAACATCACTATTTATGGCACTTAACGTTTTTGAAAACGGAACACCGACACGTTACATTTGTATATTCGAATACGTGTTTTTTTTTCGCAACGAAGCGAAGACGTGTACCGCGTTTGCCAGCGCGGTCGAGTATGCCTTTTGCTTGTTGAATGTTGTCTGTCGTTCTCCAACGTAGAGGATAGTTGTGATTGTGGGACAGAGAACGTATGTGAAAAACGTGTTTGGTTTGGACAGCATACCCGCTGTCAGGTGTGCGTGGTGATGGCGTGGCAGTATTTTGTTTGTGCTGTAGCAGAGTATATAGCAATGGAATTAAATAAAATATCTTGATCCTGTGGGATGTGCATTTATTGTAAGACAGCACAAAAGCGAAGGTGTCAAACATTTTAAAAACAACATAGAACATACGTTCTAATGAGGTACAATTTACCATTGAAATAGTTCCTATTCAACACACCTCCTTAAATTGTACCGTAGAAGCTCTAATTAATACCTAATATAAAACTAACAGTAAGATAAAGTAAAATAATAACCAAAAAAAACATGACCAAAAAAATAAGCACTAACAATATCCTAACCTATACCTAAACCGCTAACACATAAATAATATTTCTGCTTTGGCAGCGGTTTCGTTAAGATATCTGCCAGCATCAAATCAGTAGAAATAAATCTCAATACAATATTTTTGTTATTTCTCAATGTATCCCTTAAGAAATGATGCTTTATGTCAATGTGCTTACTGCGGGCATGAAAAACAGGATCTTTTGCAAGTGTAATAGCTCCCTGATTGTCCGCATGCAACGTCACCCTACTAAAGTTATGTAACTCTATCTCACTTAATAAGCTGTTAAGGTAAATAGCTTCTTTCATGCTTAAAGCTAAGCTAACATACTCAGCTTCGCACGTTGAGGTAGCAACGCACTTTTGTTTTTGTGATTTCCAAGAAATCGCAGCACCTGCCAATATAAAAAACATTTCCCGAAAAGCTTTTTCGATCTATATGACAGTTTCCAAAATCGCTATCTGAATACCCTATTAAAGACTTACCTGTCTTTTTATAAATAAGACCATATTCCCTGGTTCTTTTAAGATATCTTAAAATCCGTATAGCTGCTTTCCAACATCCTTTATCAGCATTATCCACGTACTGACCCATCTTTGCTACAGCATTGGCTATATCCGGCCTAGTACCTACGGATAAATAAATAAGACAGCCTATTAATTCCTAATATACCTAATATATAATATATATAATAGCCTATACGGAAAGCTTTTATCGATATTTTCCTGCATGGGTTGTAACTTTAAACCCACCTCCATTGGCGTAATATGTATTTCTTTGCAATGTTTTTGTCCAAATTTATCAACAATTTTATCAATGTATGAAGTCTGTGACAACTTCAAACTCTTGTCACTCCTGACAATATCTATGCCTAAAATAAACTTTGCAACTCCATAGTCCTTTAATTCAAACTCCTTGGCCAATTCAGATTTAAAGCTTTCAATAAAAACTTTTTTCTGACTTGCGATTAAAATATCATCGGTGTACACACAAACAAAGAGTTTGTTTCCGTCCTCGAGATTCTTGAAGTATAAACAAGGCTCGTTCAAAGATTGATTCAACTGCATTTTCTTCAGTTTTTCGTCCAATCTTATGTTCCATTGCCTGCCCGATTGTTTCAAACCATATAGAGATTTTGATAACTTACAAACGTTACCACCCGCCGCTATGTCAGTAAGCATTTGTCTAGCTCGTTCCCTGACCAAACTATCCTCTTCAGTTTTCAATAGTTTATTTAAACTGTCTTCTAGGAGCTCTGGAATTTTCATATACACCTCCTCTTCTAGATATCCATTTAGGTAAGCCGTATTGATATCTACCTGATGTATTTCCATATCTAGCTCCATAGACAATGCGGCAAGTAACCTGACTGTACTAAGCCTCATGACAGGAGCAAAAGTTTCACGATAGTCAATACCGTAGTGCTGACTAAAACCTCTTGCTACTAGTCTGGCTTTCTTCTTTTCAGTCTTGTCTATGTTAAGTTTCGTGGTGAGTACGTAGCGACATCCCACTATATCTCTATTAGGAGGTTTTTTAACAATCTTCCACGTATTATTTTTTACGAGACTTCGGATCTCTGACATGATCGCATCTTCCCATAATTTTTTCTCATTACTGGTCAGTGCTTCTCTCAATGTCACTTCTCCTGCAGTACCAACAAAGTCTTCACAATCGAGAAATTGTTCATGTGACTGTGTGTTATCATTGTTTTCTCTATTTTCACCTATTTCTAACCTATCCTCTTCCACTTCTTGCTCTTGCTCTGTTTGCACAGGAGCAATTTCCTCTTCCAACTCTTGCTCTCTGAGCACAGAAACCATCTTATATATTTTAAAAACCGTAAAAACTGAACTCTTTTTACTTAGTAAGTAAACTTCACACCATCTTGTACAATCGTCAATAAACGTCACAAAATATTTTGCACCTCCTAAAGCTGTATTTTTCATCGGCCCTACAACATCAGAATAGACTATTTTTAAAACTTCGTCACAAGGTCCACTAGAACTAGTAAAGGGTTTAGCACTCATCTTACCGCGAATGCATGTTTCGCAATCATGTAACTTCTTGACATTTGTCATATCTGTTTTAACCCTTAAGTTACAGTGATTAATGAGCTTCAATAAATCTTTCATATTAAGATGACCTAAACGCTCGTGCCATACTTGAATATCAACTTTGTCGTTGGAAATCGCAAAAGCTCGAGCACATCGTTCGTTAACGTAATATAAATTACCCTGTCGATTTGCAACTAGCTTAACATCCCCTTTAGAATCTGTTACTATGGCACTGTCGTCTCTAAAAGTTACATAGAAACCCTTGTCAGTGATCCTAGCAACCGAGATCAAGTTAGTTCTCAAATCAGGAACGAATAACGTATTTAATAACTCGATTACGTACTTAGAATCATCGTTGCATGCGTACAATCTTACCGTACCCTTACCTTGTACGAGAGCACTCTGATTAGTAGCCAAATTCAATTTTCCAGAAGTAGGTTGTAAAGTATTTCCAAAAAATGATTTTTCACCGCACAAATGACTTGTACAGCCGCTATCTAAGATCCATTTTTCCTGCTCGCAGTTTGCAGCAAGACAGTTATCTGTAAAAGAGTTAAAAGTTATAAACTCTTCATCACTCTTAGAAGCTATATCACTTTTAGACACATACTTTACACTATCTTTCTTTTCTTTCTTGATTTTGCACTCCGAGGCTTTGTGACCAGTTTGGTGACATTTGAAACATTTCATTATGAATTGTTTTTTCGTTTCAAATTGTTTTTCGTCGATTTTTGTCTTTTCCTTATTATTTCGACCCTTTCCTTTTGCGATGAATACCTTATTATCATTTCCCGCATTTCTTGCATTATTCTCCTCAATAATTTTAATTTTCAATACTTCAGGGTCCGGAAAATTGTCTCTCGACTCTATAGCACAGCGAAAATTTTCAAAACTTGGTGGCAAGCTATATAATAACATAATCGACGCTAAGTCATCATGAATATCGATATTCATATCATGAAGTTTATTTTTCGCATTGAAAAAATTTGCCAAATGGGTGTAAATATCATCACCTTCGTTCATTTTGTATAAGGTTAGCTGTTTTAACAAGGACGCCTTTCTGGCTGGTCCTTTTGATGCATAAATTGCTTCCAATTTCAACCACAATTGACGAGAAGTCTGGCAGTCTCTAATGTGTCTAAGTTCACTCGGGTTCATCGTTAGTACTAACTCAGCCCTCGCTTTCGCATCCTTTGACAACCACATCGCTTCCTCTGCGACTTCTGCTGGTCTTGGAATCTTTCCGTCTACGTAATCCCACAGATCATTCTTGACCAAAATCGCCTGCACTTGAATCCGCCATGAGTCATAATTTTCCCTACCGAGGTTTTCTATCCTCATAGTAGTCATTATTATCCCTCAATACGGCAGTACGGGCAGTCAACAAAAAACTTGTACTTTTTTCGTACTTACGTTTTTCCGATATTTTATTTCTTCACGTTGGATGAAATATTTAGCTACCAATCCTGGTTTATGCGCCCATAACCATTGTAGCAGAGTATATAGCAATGGAATTAAATAAAATATCTTGATCCTGTGGGATGTGCATTTATTGTAAGACAGCACAAAAGCGAAGGTGTCAAACATTTTAAAAACAACATAGAACATACGTTCTAATGAGGTACAATTTACCATTGAAATAGTTCCTATTCAACATGTGCGACACGTTAAAATAATTTTGGAAGTAAATGAACGTATACGTGCTCGTACGTTTCGGGTTTGTTGCAAAGGGCCGTGGTCACCGAGCAACTGACCCAGCAAGTAACTACTCTTTTATCTGCACGGCAGAATCTACTTATATCGATCATAACATGTCTAATTATGTAACACGAAAGTTTTAAAATAATTGTAACAATTTTATTAATAAACTTCCTCAACCCTATCGTGCAGTCACTGACCTGGAGAAAGACCGTGGAGAGTTAAAGAAGTCCATACTAAGGAATATGTGTTAAACTCTGAATATAACAAGCGCCAATTAAAAATTGAAAATAAATAAAAGGCTGCATTTCAGTCCTGCAGTCCCGCCGCACATAAAATCACCTGCACGCTCTGCCGCTGCGTACGCGCAGGTAGCGCGCACACTAACTCGCGTTTGTGTGCGTGTGATATCAAATCAACATAATAAGTAGGTAGGTATTCTAAGAGCGTTTTAAGAATTTGTTATGCGTAGATAGAGAGAAATATTTTCCTCGGCAATACGAGTAAAACTGGATATGGTAAAATGCTTTGAGTGTTATTGAATGCGGCTAAATTAAGATTGGAAACGTTGGTAAATACGCGCTGGCAAGATATCAGAAATAAGGGGTTTTATAGAGATACTTAAAAATGTTTTGTAAACTTAAATCTGATTGGTTAGTGGTACTGACTGATTGGTCGCTCCTAAAAGATACCTACCCAACGCTGAAACGAGTTGGTATCCGGCACTAGATCTATTAGACTAAGCACAGAAATTGGAATTACCTCATAGAGTCTAGTCTAGTAGTCATTCAGTAGTCGGGCGGGAGTAAATAGACTGAACTTGTATATCCCTATATTCCTAGATTTTTAAGATTTGTTGACATGGTTTGTAGGTATTATCTAAACTAAACCAAACAACCAAGTTGTTTTAAGTCTTAAGATTTGGGACATGCGATTTAGGGTCTCTTCGCTACTACTATTGAAAGGACAGAACCTATACCTACCTATCTTAAGAAATCGAGATAGGACTCTGTAGATACAAACTTTAAATCATATAGAAAAAAATATATTTCATATTTATTTATTTGCCAACTTAGTGTAGATATATTATAATAACTAAGAGTATTTTTATTTGCCAAACTAAGTGATTTACAATCATAAGTCATCAAAATATCTTTTAACAATCTCAGACCCCAGGCCCATCTTTTTATTGAACTCCGCCGCCGGATATAAATCTCTATTATAAATAAATAATAATCTATGTAACTGTCAACTAGATCTCTAGCTATTACAGTTTAAATAGTGTATTCAACTGGGCCCTTTTACTAAACATAAATTCGTTTTAAGCTTCTATTTTTTTATTCGATAGCTTGCCATAATAATAACTAGTTGATTTTATACTCAACATATTTATTGCTCTAAATAAATAATAATCTATGTAACTGACAACTAGATCTCTAGCTATTACAGTTTAAACTTTCAATGTCTGTTTCTCAACAATTTGATTTTCGTAAGTGTAAACTTTGAAATATTTTTTTTCCAATAAATGTGAATAAAGTTAATTATTTTTTTATTCCATATGATTGATCAACCAACTATTTAACTATCTGAATACAGTATTTTAACTCAATACAACCCAAGTGGTACCTAAACGCTTGGAACGCCACAAATAACATAATGTCTGACTGAACTCTTGTGGGAACTCATAACCTCCTATATTTTGAAAGCCGGTTAAAAATATTGTTTGCGATGTGGCGATTTGTCTCACTTGAAAAATTCTCAAAACAACAAAAAAATTATTCTCTATGACACCTTCAATCAATGTCATCTTGATATTGACGTATCATTTTCTCTATGGCCCGATGCCAGGGTTCCCAACTAGCAATTTCCCCTATTAAAAGGGGTTACCGATGATTTTTTTACCCCGTGTCGTCGTCGCCACCACGTGCGGCGCGGGGCGGAGCAGGCAGTCGGTGCCGGATAGGTACTGAAGGTATTTTTTGTGATGTTTGATTTCCAAGAAAGTTTCGGTGGCGTTAATTTACGTAGTGACTGTAGTGAGGGATTTTTTTCTTTGGTGCTTTATATTATATTTTACTTTCTTTATAATATTCAAAATTAAAGTAGGTACTTACGTATGTAAGTTTAACAATAGGATTAGGAATAAAATTCCTTATATTAATATTATTTTGTGTTGTGTACTTGTGTCCGTGTTGGTAGAATACAAGATTATGTTGGTAACATTAGGTTGGATCAATCGGCGTTCGGTTGATCGGTTCGGCGTGCGGTGAGCGAGCGGTGCGTTTTGCTTGCATCGGACGGCGGATCGGCATCCTCGAATATTCGATAGAATTTGCCACTTTTCCTTTTGTATTCCGCATAATTTGAGACCGGTCTACAAAATATTATTACCTAAACTAAGTGCATTAAGTTTAAATTGCTCAGTAAAATGGAATCTGATATTCTTGACAGCCTAAATGACTTGGGGTAAGTTGACTGTCTTTACTTTTTAGACCCTCATTGAATATTAGCAATATTGTCTTAGATTCTTTGTAGGAAAAGTAAATTTTGTTTGTTATTGAAGGATCTCTTGTAAATTTATTTCTATTAAGTCAGTTTGCGGTTATTTTTACAGTAGGTTGGTTTGGTATGAGAGGTTAGATTTTTCCAGCTGGTATCGTTGCCTATTTCTATATATAAAATAGCAAACAAGACATACTAGCTTCCGCCCGTTTACTTTCTTATGTGTTCAATAGTAGAATGAGAGGGTTGGCTTTAGAATGGATTAAACTCAAAAGCGACCTTGCTGAAAAAGGTAGTATAGGTTGCGAGGAGCGAAGCGACGAGCGTTAGGTGATACATAAACCAAAATGAACCAGAACCGCCAGAACCGACTTGGCCCCAAAATAAAAATGCATTTCAGAGTTAGTATTTTAGTATATTTGTGAAAAGGAAAGAGAACTGAATCTAAAAAAAAAAAAAAAAATTATTAATCTATTCTAAAGCAACCCCAAATGAGATTTTTAAAGTGGCCTAAAGTGTTGCTTATTTTATTCTACATTATTTAGGCATACTTATATTAATTCTGTGCCTTGGGGTTGCATCTAACAATCAATATGTTATTAGTAATTAGTTTGTAATTAGTCTATCCCTCTAAAGTGTGGAGTATCATGTTGAATGAATTAAGAAGAATGAAATCATGATACTAAGCTAATGGATGGATCTAATCTGAGTTAGGCCACACCCTAGTTGCTTATAGTACAGGTCAACAAATAAACCTAACCCCTGACTTAGGAAGATAAATAGTTTATTTGATGCTACAGACACACACATACAAAGACTGGAAGACCTGAGAAAACAGGGTCAGTTTTATCTGCACATGTATACATTGTTTCAATATTTAAAGAAAGAATTTAAATATGAATGATGCCTGTATGAAATATAAAATGTATAATTGAAAGACTTAACATGATATTATAAAACATTCAGTTACCTATCTTGTTCCTTTTTCTATCAATTTTATTTATTACCTAAATCATGTAGATTTACTAGTGAAATCTTTAAAGAAATTTCCTTATTATTTAAAACTTTTTATTATAAACATTTTGTAATTTTTAAACAGATATGAAGGTCCACTCAGTGATGAAGTGGCTCTCCTCAAGGCCTTGGACGGAGGCCCTAAGTCCCTGGAATTCACCAAACTTGTACACATCTTGGCGGCGGAACTGAAGGTGCTATGTAGATTAGAGGAGACCATCAATGTCATTAGTGATCCGGACGAATCCGTGGCTTTCTTGTTGGAGTTGAGCTCTTTTTTGAAGGAGCTGGGGTGTCCTTATAAGAAATTGGTGACAGGTAACTATTCTATTTACTATTTCAATTTTATGAAGGCCGAAGCAACGGTATATTCTACTCTGTTCACCTGGGTGATATCACCTGGGTGAAAAGAGTAGACTTTTTAGTATCTTCATTTCACCTCGGACTCTTTTCACCCAGAAAATTTCATCAGGTGAATTGATTCGACAAAATTTGTGTAATTTATTCACCTTAGACTTAATTCACCCAGGTGATATAGGGCCACTTTTTTAATCAATTTAGTAGAATTTGATCACCCACATACAAACTTATAAATAACTCTCAAATTAAAAGTCCTGTTAGGTACCATTTTTTTTAATTTAATGTAAATTAAACCTATGGAATTCAAAAGTGATTGTCACGGTTAAGAAAATAATTTAATAATTTTCTTTAGTGCAATATATACCTATAGTAGGTAGTATTTTCTTGTTCGGAATGGTACGTACCTAATAAATTGTAGTTAGTTGGGTTCTTTTAAATATTGTTTTCGATGTTGCTGTTTCAGTAGCCTTTTTGTATCTAAAAACTACATTGATTTTATTTTTTAAATAATGTAATGATTATTATTTAATATTTTTTTACACACTGAGTAACTCTGATGATCACTTTTGTAAAGTTTATTATGTTATTACATTTAATTACATTAAACTGATTAAAATATTAACTTGACTTTAATTTGAAAGTTGTTTTTGAGATTTTGTATGCAGGTGATTTAAGTATACTAAATCTACAAAAAATGTGGCCCAATATCACCTGGGTGATTGAATGAAATTTCGAAATAAAATGTCGAATCAATTCACCTGGGTGATATCACCTAGGTGATATAATGACATCTATATTTATTTTTGGATTTTTGAGCATCTCAGATGCAATTAGTACTGAAAATTCTAATTCTTTTAATTTCTATATGAGAGTACTTTAATAATGATATCTGTGGACATATTAAGAGTTGTTCATATTTCTCATCAGATAATATATTTAATTTTCAGGCCACATGTCATCGCGCTTACAAACAAAAGAGGACAAAGTACTACTGCTGGATTACTTAATATCGGAGCTGATGGCCGCTCGGATGGTCAACATAGACGGTCCAAAAGACAAACAAAGCTCTGGCATGGAGATTGTTATGGTAAGTATATGTATACATGAGTTACCAGTTAATTAAAAACCCTATAGGGGTCTCGGGGAATTGGGTGAAATGGTCCCAGCATGAGTGGACTGATCACCCGTCTGGTGCTCGAGCTGGCGTCCCCAAAAAGTAAATAATAAGAATGGTTAGTATATTTTACGTAAAGTATATCTTCTATATAATAAAATTGTACGCTAACTGACTTATTGGTATATTAATGTAGAGACGAAACCGCTGAAAATAAAATCTTGAAATTTTGCAGGGAGGTTCTTTAAATAAGTAAGTCCTAAGGGGGAGATTTGGGAAGCCAAGGGAAAAGCTAGTAATGGCATATACCATTAGATTACAACTGATCTCGCGACATTTTAAAATACTAGATTTCGGGATAAAAAGTACCCTATGTGCTATTCCGGGTATTTTTCTACCCGTATACCAAATTTCATTGAAATCCGTCCAGTAGATTTTGCGTGATTGAGTAACAAACATCCTCACAAACTCACATTTTTCTTCGCTCCCAGACCAGCATGGAAGCAATTCACATTTTACTAACCAAAAAAATTAACCAAAACTTGTCTGTTTCAGCAAGAGTCTCCAACCGCTAAGGATCTGAAGGATATCCTCATCGCTCTCAAATTCAACAAGCCACCTCCAAACATCACCCCTGAGATGCTATTCTCTAAGCTGGAAGCTAAACTTAAGGATACCATACAGAAAGAGGGTAAAGTTTCATTTATTAGGTACTAGCTTTTTCCACGGGAACTGTTCCCGTGGAAAATTTACAAGCAAAAGCTTTTTCCCGGGATGAAAGGTACCCTATGTCCTTCTCAGTACTTCCATGTGTATGCGAAATTTCAGAATGATTGGTTCAGTAGATGAAGCGTGAAGAGGTTTAAAAGAAAATAGCCTATTTTTGACGTCTGATCTTTAACTTTATCCAAAACAAATTTCATCAAAAACTGTCCAGAGGTTTAGCAGTGAAAATGTACCAGGCAGTCTTCATTATATTATTTGTATGGAATTTTTACATTACAATGAAATTGTTGTTAATACCAAAATAAGTACTTAATTAATAATTACTTTGCCCGCGGCTTCGTCTGCATAAATAATACACTAAACTAAAACCCATCGCGTCCACTGGTAAAAACCGCATAGAAATTCAATTAGTCGGTTTTGATAACATCGCAAACAAACATACATGAGAGACTTTTTTTAATATGCATTAATCTTTAATTGCAGGTGATCAGTTAGTAGGCAAGCCATTATACAACAAAGCCTTGACTGAAAAAGATTGGAAGCAACTTGAGGCCAGCTTCACGGAAATGTTTGAGGAATATAGACTAAGGTAATTTATATGCACTTATTATTATTATGTAACTAGCTTTTGCCCGCGGCTTCGCCCGCGTTAATTTCTTATACAGTGCTTTTTCTCGGGATGAAAGAATTTTATATAAAAAAATAAAAAAAATCTTTTATTTCAGGCAGAACCCATAGTGTTAGTAACAAATATATGTATATTGATTTTCCTAACAATTTTCTATCTAATTGTGAAACCCGCATCAAAATCCGTAGCATGAATTGTTATTGATTTATGATTTTTATTTTTTCAGAAGGGAGACACTTATCACTAGGCTGGAGTGTACTATACAGAGTTTTGAGGTAAATGTTGTTAAAATTATTTATTGTATTGTTTCTGTAATCAAAAATCGACAAGAAAAAAATACAGCGGACTTGAGAATCTCAACTATTTTTTAATTCGGTTGAAAACTAGGAAAACGTACAAGAAAGAGTTGAAAAGTTAGAAAATAATAAAAAGATAGTTATTTTATTACTTTATTTTGTCGCTAGATGGCGGTAGTCGTAAAATAAAAAAAAATATATATTTATTGACTATTTTCAGAATAACATTTTAGGCTTATAGCATATGCTGTATTATAATATAATTATACGATTTTGTGTGATGCTCGTACATACAAACAGACTCACAAAAATTAATAAAGAAAATCGTTTTAGCTTCTATCTTTTGGCCCTATAAAGACTAGCCATATATTTATATCTTATCTCTTATTTTCCTATGTACAGACATACAGACCAGTTACAGTTTTATTATCACACAGTTTATATGCATATTTTTTTCGGTTTAAAGCTGAACTTATATTTTATTTATTTTATTTTATTTCCACGGAAAACTTACAGCTTATAAATACTATAAAACATTAACAATATATAAGGAAAAAGCCATTTATATGTTTTCGCAAATAGACACAAACTAAATTCCAAAGTTTCTCAAACAAAATAAACGCACATATTCCGCATCAGCCAAAGAATCACACAAGTGTTAACAGGGAAGGATAACTAAATATTTAAAATAAGTAAAAATTTCTAATTTGGTGGATTGAAAAAAGAATTGGCCACAGCTCGCTTAATTGTTGATGCACTGGTAGCGAAAGCGTATAGTAGGTAAAGACACAAAATTTAATCTAAAGTCTAATTAAAACTGTCGCTAGATGTCGTTAGTTGCCAAGTCATGTCAGGTGACTTTAGGCGACCTAGTTGTGACCTAGTTTTAAGTTTTTATTTTATATATTTTGGTTAAGGTAAAAAAAATAAAGGTTTATAAGAATGGAGTACCCGTAACCTAAATTTTTTTTATAACTTTGTACAGGATTCCAGCACTTGATACTATACATTATATTAAATTATTGAAATTTGACATGAGGAAATCTAACACTGGATATATCTAGTAACACATTTGATAAGAAAGATTTAAAAATATATTTATTTCAGTGGTCAGACCGCCTAAAAAGCAAGAAAGACCTCATCCAATCCACGTACAGACCAAAACGCGAACAACTCAAAGTGAAGCCGAACGTCAAGCTATCAGACTTCTTAGCGGCCAGAACTACTTTGTTGCATGTGGAGAAGACTTCCAGTGCGTCCGTGAGGAAGAATACGCAGAGCGAAGTGAATAAAGTTATTATTGGACAGGTGGGGAATATTTTTTATTATATCACTACTAGCTTTTGCCCGCGGCTTCGCTCGCGTTAATCCTTTCTTAGCGGATGCCTACGTCATAACATCTACCTGCATGCCAAAAGACATTGTTCATCGCCGGCTTACTGCGGACAGTTCATTCAATAAATAATAGTATTATCATTCATCATAATTAATGTCAAATAGATTTTCTGTATATATATTGGAGTATGAATATCTGTAATTAAAATATACCATTTCGTAAGTATTTTTTGCGTTTCCCTTATTAAAATCAAAGATGTCGGCCTTCACGTGTGTTCTGGGATGCCATTATTTAAAATAATATTATATTTAAGTAATATTATTTTGTTTCTTTGATGAAAGATTGGAAAAATTGGGTAATTTTTTAGCATAATATGATAGTTTTATTTATTAAGTACATTCATATCATTTCATATTTATATTTTTGAATGAACAATTATGTATTTATTTTATTTTTTACTGAAATAATTCAATATTGCGTTTTCTTTACCTGGTAACACTCGATTCTTCAGCTTGGCTTGATTTTGACGTTGACAAGTTGTCGTCAGTCGACATTGACACTTGGATGCTTGTCAACAACTGTTAACGTCAAAATCAAGCCAAGCTCAAGAATCGAGTGTTACCAGGTAAAGAAAACGCAATATAGAATTATTTAAGTAAAAAATAAAATAAATACATAATTCTTCAGAATCAACTTGCTACGTCATTTTTTCATTGATTTGCGTTTCAGAAACCGGGTGAGTGTCCCTAGAATGGTGAGTGGCCTGTGGTGTGGCCCTAGAATAGCACCAACCCATCCCTTCCCGTGGGTGTCGTAAGAGGCGACTAAGGGATTTAAAACACCGGAGGATGGGCAGCAGCATCTTTCCGCGTACTATGCCATCACACTGCGATCGCCAACCCGGGTCCTATCCGACCTCAGGCGGGTGTCATTACCACTTGGCCACCACCGCTTCATGGCGCTGGTGATGACATCCTTGGGGAGGCCTTTGTCCAGCAGTGGACGTCTTTAGGCTGAGAGAGAGAGAGGCGCTATCTTTATTAAGGGTTTGGATAATCTAGGATGTGATGTTCGCAGGTTCCGGATAGAGGCGGCCGCCCCAGCGAGCAGCAGCCGCCGCCGCCCGAGATGCCTTCGTGGCAGCAGCATCGGGCGCCAGCCGTATGTATTATATGTTTATATGTTTTAATAATAGCCGTTGGGGCAGAAAAGTTCTCGAGTGGCGACCACGAACCGGAAAACGCAGTGTTGGCAGGCCTCCCACTCGGTGGACCGACGACCTGGTGAAGGTCGCGGGTTGCGCATGGATGCGGGCAGCGCAGGACCGGTCGTTATGGAAATCCTTGGGGGAGGCCTTTGTCCAGCAGTGGACGTCTTTCGGCTGAGAGAGAGAGAGAGATGTTTTAATAGCTGTGACATACAGCCTGATACAGCTTCACTCGCATCTTCCATTCACTCACTCACTTGAATCTTCGATTCACTCACTCGAATCTTCGATTTACTCACTCGAATCTTCGATTCACTTACTCGAATCTTTGATTCACTTACTCGAAGCTTAGATTCACTCACTCACTCGAATCTTCAATTCACTCGAATCTTCAATCTACGATTCACTCACTCACTCGAATCTTCAATTCACTCACTCGAATCTTCGATTCACTCACTCACTCGGAATCTTCAATTCACTCACTGGAGGAATCTTCGATTTACTCACTCACTCGAATCTTCAATCTTCGATTCACTCACTCACTCGAATCTTCAATTCACTCACTGGAGGAATCTTCGATTCACTCACTCACTCGAATCTTCAATCTACGATTCACTCACTCACTCGAATCTTCCGGTGGCACTTTACATCGCTATTCGGTATTTGCGTATTCGTGGTAAATCGATGTACATTGCTTTGTTTTGTCCCGTGTCAATAAATAATTAATATAAAAACTACACAAAGTACGTCAATTTACCCTGAATACGCGAATATTAAATAGCGATGTGTAGTGCCACCATCATATGTTTGACTCGCTGTGCCACACAGTTTCGGTCGCATCTTCCATTTACTCAACTCACTCACTCGAATCTTCGATTCACTACAATTTGTAAAATACAGCTTGATCTCTTTGACAAATGTCGAATAGTATTAAGACGAGGTCCGACCTGAGCTGCAAAAAACAAAATTAACCGCGGCGTGTGCGCGTTGCAATAAGATTCTACTTTCGTTGGCAAGATCGAACAGATTTTGTACCGATTTGGCAACTATTTCTCAAATATCTTTAAAAATATTAGTCTAAAAACAAAAGTGCTCAGTTAAAACTTTAATATGGCATATATATAAAAATATATAAATATATATATATGTTATGGCTGAAAATTTTAAGTTTCATGACTTGAAATCTGAAGTTTTTTCTAAATTTTCGATGCCTTTATGAATTAATTAAGCCGAAAATATGTATTTTTATTAAAAAGTCTCTCTCTCTCTCCAGCCTAGAGACGTCCACTGCTGGACAAAGGCCTCCCCCAAGGATTTTATCCGTGGGGGGTTTTGCCGTAATCGCCACGCTTGGCAGGCGGGTTGGCGATCGCAGTGTGATGTAATAGTACGCGGAAAGATGCTGCTGCCCATCCTCCGGTGTTTTTAATCCCTTAGTCGCCTCTTACGACACCCACGGGAAGAGATGGGTTGGTGCTATTCTAGGGCCACACCACAGGCCAAATTATTAAAAAGTACGCGGTTGAAACCTTAATAGAGATCATAATCTATATCCTGTATTATTTTTCCACTTCGTAATTAAATTCTAATTAGGTAAAATTACAATTATTTCGAATGTGGGGTTCCACCTGGCCTTAAAATGATACATCTGTCTTTGTCGCTCTTATTTAAAATGTATCAGTTCATCCTGTTGTCATAGAGATCAAGCTATATTTTACAAACTATGTACTTTTTTTGGATGAGAGGAAATAAAGTGATAGGATCTTGTAAAACTTCTATGTTTTATTACGATTTCTTTGGCTATTGAGACACAACTGAAGCACGACATCTACGTTTGTCATTTGTAGAATCAAGGGCCAGGACGCCAGGACTCATAGTGGAATAAAGAAACTTACATGAACCCTGAAAACATAACTCTTTTTTTAGTCAGTCGTTTAAAAAACCCTAATCCTAACTAATATTATAAATTTTTATGCGAAAGTGAGTTTGCTTGTTTGTTTATTTATTTGTTTGTTTGTGACTTCTTCACGCTTTATATATCTACTGAACCAATCTTCCTGAAATTTCGGATACATATAGTTAGAATTACTGAGAAGTACCTTTCATCTCGTTCAAATGCACTGTTCCGCAGGGGTGAGAAATTCACACGAGCTAAGCCGCGGGCGAAAGCTAGTCCTAACTAATATTATAAATGCGAAAGTGAGTTTGTTTATTTATTTGTTTGTTACCTCTTCACTTTTTATCTACTGAACCAATCTTCCTAAAAATTTTCATACACGTAGTTAGAAGTACGGAGAAGGACATAGGGTACTTTTCATCCCGGGAAAAAGCACTGTTCCCGTGGGAAATTCATGCGGGCAAAGCCGCGGGCGAAAGCTAGTTACATATAAATTTGATTTCCCTTCCAGGGCGGTCGCGGGGGTCGCGGCGGGGGGCCGGGTGCAGGCGGTCGCGGGGGGCGCGGCGGGGGGGGCGGGGGCGAGCGCGGGCGCGGGGGGCGGGTGCAGGGCGGGTACAGCCAGAGCGGCGGGGACCAGGCCAGGTAAGTTGTATAGATATGTCGCAGGCAAATAAATACATACAATGGTGGTCAGATAACACTGCGTTACACGGTTTTGGTACCCCCAAAGCTACTAGGTTTTTTTGATAGATCTATATGTGTGGAATATAGGATGTATAATGAACTTCTATCACGTAAGATTTCAGAGAAAAATTGTGTCAAAAATTGAAAACTATTTTTTTCGCTAATATTTTGAGACATCATTAAAATTAGTAGTTCTATAATTTTTAACATGCTTTATTGCTGTAAATATTATAATACTGTTCATTATTACAGAGCAATTTAATTTGAATTTATTTTAGTTTGTATATTCCGAATAAAAAATTTGAAAGTTGTGTTAATTTCTCCATATATTTTACGGTTATAGTCATTGTATGGAGAAATTTACACGACTTTAAAAAAAATTTTTGCGGGATAGACAATTTTTTTTTTGTAACGCAGTGACATTAGGGACAACAGGCGATTTTCATACAAACGAGGTTACTTTGAAGCCTTGGTTCAACGCCAGGATTGATCTGAGCTGTGATCTGATGACGGCCATCCAGGGATACAATAGAGGACATCCAGATCGCTATACACACCCAACTGATCAGATCAGCATTCTAAGAGCTGTTTGGATAATGTATGGAAATCCTGAAACTTAGAAAGCTGAGCTGATCTGATCAGTTGGGTGTATAAAGTGTTTGTATGAAAATCGACTGGTGTCCCTAGTTATTAAAACTCAAAATTTCTAAGAAATACTATCTGTGTGAACTGAATATCTCACTGGGTTTAACAGACTTCAAAAAAGAAAGAGGAGGATCTAAAGTCGGCTGTAGTTTTTTTTCAACCGACTTAAAAAATATATATTTTCAAACGGTTTAAAAAAAGAGGTTTCCAAATCAGCTGTATTTTTTTAATTTATTATTTTCAGACCCCAAACGAGCCCCGCGGCGTTCAACCAAAACAGGAACTACCAAACGTATGAAGTGCCCCCTGGCGGTTACCAAACGAACTACCAGAACCAGAGTTACGATCGCAACGGCGGTTACAAACAGGGTTACGACAGCGGTTATAACCAGGGTCAGGGTTATAATAACCAAGGTCAAAGTTATAATCAAGGTCAGGGGTATAATCAAGGTGAGTTTTACGATTATTCAACTTAAGCTCCATTTAGACGGAGGAAGTTTCTTGTACATACAAGAGCAATAATTGCATGCAATAATAGGGTAGATGACAACAAGTCAAATTAGTTACTTTTTTCTAAATGTCAAAAACAATCATTTATATGGGACTTGTATGACAGTACTCAACGGTGACGTCACTTTTAATGGAGTCAAAAAGCATTCCCAATATACTTTAATTAGAACTAAAAAATAGAAAACCATGTTATAAATAAAATTGATCACTTAAAGTGACATTCAATTATTATGTTTCATTATTTAAATAGCATCATATATTTTATTTTTTACCCAGTCATCATCCCTATTGACTATGAATAATTGCAAGCAACTGTTGTTTAGACTACAAGTGTTTACTTGCTTCAATTTGATTGTATGCAACAGGCAAGTAACTTGCACCGTCTAAATTGGCCTTTAGCGTTCTCTGTATGGCCCAAAAATAGATAATGCTTCAAGCATTAGGTCTGCCGATTGTACTTTTGCTAGTAGTTTGTAGCTTTGAGATTCATAATATCCTAACTTATATTATAAGTTCTCATATATTCGTTTGTTTGTTACCTCTTCTCGCTTTATCTACTGAACCAATCTTCCTGAAATTTTGCAAACACATAGAAGTACTGAGAATCACATAGGGTACCTTTCATCCCGGGAAAAAGCACTGTTCCCATGGGAAATTGACGTGGGCGAAGCTGCGGGTATAAGCTAGTTGTATAATATTTTAAAATTGATGTAAAAAAGTGCCTATGATGATCTAATTTCTTAATAAACAATTGATTTATAATCTATATTACTTTAGAGAATATTGTTGCTTGGCAAAACATACCAGTCTTAAGGCCCATTCAGACGGTGCTAGTTTCTTGCTTCAAGAGCAATAATTGCAGTGTAACAATTGACTATGAATAATTGCAAGCAACTGTTGTTTAGACCCTGCAAGTATTAACTTAATGTATGCAACAGGCAAGATACTTGCACCGTCTATTTAGGCCTTCATTCATAAAAAAGTCAATATAGTTAAAAAATTTCGTCTCGTTCCTTCAAAGTCAAATATTGGAAAGAGACAGGGTCAAAACTTATTTTAACAAAAAAGGATTTAAAGTATTAGTTAACTTTTTTATGTATAAGGTCCATAATATGCAAAATTTTATTTTTCACCAGGTAACAGCGGAGGCTACAACAAGAACTACCAATCCCAAGGCTACCAAACGCAAGGCTACCAAAGCCAAGGCTACCAAAACCAAGGCTACCAGAACGAACATGACGACCGCGATCGGCGCGGTAGGGGGGGCTACAGAGGGGGGAGACGTTGATAGAAAAAAAATATAGGTACAGTCACCGGCAGTTAATATTTGGCGGGCTTGGGAAAAATATGATCGGGTTGTGATAAATGGGGCCTCGAATACTCGTGGCAACAATAGGGGAGCGGACTACTTTTTCTTTTGATGCTTCTTTGAAATATCTCACAATAATAGAATTATCCGTAAAAGAATCACATAAATAACCAAAGTATTTCCCAAGATATAGTAAAAAATAATTCACATTTTTAAGCGATGTTTAGACGATACCAAAACGCCCCTAACTAAACGTACATATGACGTCACGCGTAGAAAATGGACTTTCCCAAAGTTTGAACTCTAATAAATTTGCTTAGGAAAATAAATTCATGCTGAAAAGTCGCAAAATGTGTTTAATTATATGTATTATATCATAAAATTACATATTTTTAACAATTTTCATACCTTGTCCGGTCCCCTACATATCACACACTTCTACTGACTTAAGTGAAATAGCACATCATGTTTCTCGCTCGTGTAAACTGTACTGAGCGAGAGAGCGATATGTTCCGTGAAAGTTGACGCTTTACTAATCCGAAACTAACCGATGATATTTTTCCCAAGCTCTGTGGATATTTTAAACGCCGGTGCTGTATCTTACTAGTGTTGGGATAAAATAATTTAAAACGAGTAAAAGAATATTCCTTTTTTCTTATAGAGTGTGTTGTTACTAACACTGGTATCAGATTTTATTCAAGTCGCCTGAAGGCATCTGTCATGAAAAGAATATTTAACACAAAGTTATATTTCTGAACGTTGACTGATTTTTGTAGGTTCTTATTCCTGGCAAATAAAGTTTTAAATAATTTGGTTTAATGGAAATAGAGAATATTACTGTGATTTATCATGCAAGTTGGCAGCATTAGCGTAAGGAGTAAATATATTAAGTATTTAAAAAAACCGCTTAAGAAATCGAAACTAAACACGTATGATTACAATAAAATATCTTTTGTTTTTATCGAAAAAATGTTCGACGGACAGACCGACAGACGGACAACTGTGATCTTATAAGGATTCCGTTTTTGCCTTTTGAGGTATGGTACCCTAAAAATTGGCCTTAACGGGACGTAACCAGCTGATTATTAAAAAATTAAAAACACGACTGACAACTCACATAGCCTATGTCACTCGGAGGAATGCAAGGAATCTAAAAATAGGTTTAGAATAACTTTATTAATTATAAAAAAAATATAAAAATACCTTTCACATCAAAATCTGTTCAGGACTTATGATGGAATAATGAAACTTAAATACGTACACCAACCCTGAAAACATTACACTCCTTTTTTGGTTAGTCGTGTGAAAACATCTGAGCAGCGATGGCAAGACGATTTTACTGCCAAGCCGTGCCTTTCAAACTCGTTTTAAATTATATTTTCCCATCACTATAATAATAATGTCAAGCAATAATTATAGGAGTATTTTTATGTTCTCTAGTGCGCAATTGTTTTGCAACCTCAATATGAAACTTGTAAATTTTCATCTATATTATTAATTTTTGTGAATTAGCAAATAATTTAATGAAATAGGTAAATAAATTTTGTTTGTAATAAAAACTCTTTTGTAACGATCTCTTTAAAATATTCGCTTAAAGTGTTTTTAATCTCATTATTTTAGTAATGTAGAAGGAAAATTAGAGAGACTTTAAATTAATTGCTATCTCAGCTGTAAGTCCACTGTTGAACAAAGCCTTGTGCTATTGACTACCACATAGACCGATTGAAAATGATTTGAAAATATTTAAATTCAGATTTACAAATATATAAAGATATATGTATGTTTACAATATATTGCTTAATAGTATAACACATGCTGAACATGCTTTCCTCCATATACTTAAGCTTTTTGTTTTTTAATACAAGGGCATTTATAGACTAGTGCAATTGGGCAAACATTTGTATAAAAGGGCCCTAATCCACACACAAAAATACATTATTGTTATGTTATAAGGAACAGAAACCTCAAATCTTGAAGATTAGTCGAGAAAATCATTGCGAGTTGACATGAACTGATTATACACTGTTAGTAACTGGTATTACTAATTTACTGTTTTAATATATTTTTAACTCAAACTTATTGTTTTATTTATTGTTGTTACCTCTCTCAGCCAAGAGACGTCCACTGCTGGACAAAGGCCTCCCCCAAGGATTTCCACAACGATTATTGTTACCTGCCATATTATAATAAATACTAGCCGCACCTCGGGGCTACGCTCCTGCGAGAATTTTGGGATAAAAGTACAATATGTCCTCAGTACTCCTATGTGTACGAAACAGGAGGATTGGTCCAGTAGATAAAGCGTAAAGAGGTAACAAATATACAAACTCACTTTCGCTTTTAATTATTAGTTGGGATATAATTTGAAGCAGTGGTGGTGCCTTCAGCGGAATAGTTAATGTATGTGCTTCAGGCACAGAGAAAAAAAGACAATTTATGTTCCGAGGTTCCGAAACTATCGCGATTTGATGCATAGATTACTATTGTATATAGGGTAATTTGATGAGCGTTACTGCACGGCCAGCTCTTCGCGCTCGGCGGCGCGTGCAAAATTCATGGAAAAAGAACTTCGTGCAATATCACTGTTTTCATGGTTTAGGCAGCTTTGCGTTTCGACTTATGGAAAGGGTTGTTCGAAACCCAGGCCCAGTACTTACCTACATTTGATGTGACTTATAAAATCATACGAGTATCCTTCACAAATACAATAAAAGAGCCTTTGATATTTGGGCAATAAGCTTGCGTGCCAAATCGTATGGCTGTTTGAATTTTACAGCTTTGCCAAATTTTTAAATATAAAATGTCAATGTCATCACGTGTTAGATAGATTGTCATTGTCATAGATAGAAAGATTATGTCATAGATAGATTGTCGTTGTATTGTTATGTCAGTACGGTAAAATAGCTTCCTTCCTTGCTTTGCTTGCTTGCGTCTTGTTTGCACGTAGTGTAGTGATTGACAAACATTAATTATTTATCTAATTTAACAGAATCATTTATTTTATTTTGAGTAAAGATGGCTACTAAAATAGATCAGAAAGCGTACTTACAAAAATATCTTGGTGGACCGTCTGGTGATAAAAAGAAAAAGAAGAAAAAAGTGGTCAAAGGCAGAGGGTAAGCTTGGTCTAAGTCTAGTCTAATTAAACGGCATTTCTCCTTGCAGTACCTAGTTTTTATATTTCAGAAACATTATTAGTATTCCTAGATATCTTAAAGTGTTATAATTTTCAGGTTTAAGATAATAGATGATGATTTGGACTTGACGAAACTTCGTGCGCTTGATGGCGATGAAATCGATGTATTTGACGAAGGGGAGGACGCGCCACAGATAGCTGGCATCATTGATGATCGGCCCGAGGAGTTGAAGAAATTGGAGCAGTTCAAAACTACATCTAAATGGAAAGTCATCAACAAAGTAAGTAAACTTTTATGATAATAATAACAAACCTAACCTAAGTGAAATCAAAGTTGTTTAATGATTTTGAACCTTTTTAAGGCTTAGCTACACTATTTTAAAGACAACCCTGTTATGATTATATTATATTGCAGAGTGGTGTTGGTAAAATAATATCAAGAAAGCTTTTTAATCTTACAAATACACAATACTTCTCACTTTCTTATTTACCATATATTAATGTAGGTAGGTAGGATTAGCAATTAATTAATCCTTCAATCGTGATGTTTTAACAATTGTTTTACGATAGGCGTCTCATGCAATCTCTTGGTTGTTGAAGGGTTAAATTGATATTTCTCAACCAGTTTGAAATTGAAAATATAAAAGTACTTTCAATAGTAATAGTTGAAAAATATTGATTAAAATGATGAAATGTTACATTGATTTATTAATAGGTACTTCATTCATAGTACTTAGTAAGACAATGTTTTTTTATCTAACGAAAATTATTTTGAACGTTCTTACGGTTTGGTTTTCAGGATGATGGATTCAACAGCAACCTGCAAATACAGGAAATAAAAAGAGACGTTACGGAAATTAAAAAGGAAAATGAAATCGTCTTTGGCAAAATGTACAGTGATTCAGAAGACGAAAAGAACGATTCTGATGCATCACCTCCTAGAAAACAAAAAGATAATAAAAGTAACAAAAGAGGGAGTGACAGTGACGCAAGTCCTCCAAGAAAAAGACAGAATGATTCCGATGTTTCTCCTCCTAGGACAAGTACATCAAAAAAAGATAAACACAGTGATAGTGATGTAAGCCCACCTAGGATACATAGGACTGATGCTTCGCCTCCTAGGAGTAAACACAAAGATAACTCTAAACAACGGCAACATTATGACAGTGATAACAGTCCACCTAGGAGAAGAATAGATGACTCAGATGATCTACCGAGAAAAAGGCTAAAAGATAATCATGCATCCTCATCTAAAAGATATCAAGACTCTGCTAGTCGAAATAAAGAAAAGAAAAGCACCGGATATGATTCGGATTTGTCACCCCCGAGGAAGAATTCAGAAAAAGTTAAAGAAAGAAAGAAGCCTTCTCGATGGGGGGACGCAGATGACCAAACCAAAGATAGGTCAGTTCATAAAAGGCAAAGATCTAGGTCCAAATCTCCAAAGAATTCGAAAAATAAACCCAATTATGATTCAGATCTATCGCCTCCAAGGAAATCAAGGAACGACTCTCCAAAAAGGTCTAATAAATATGATAAACAGAAAAACAAGTCTAGGAATCAAAATTCAGATTCGGACTTGTCTCCGCCAAGGAAAAGAAAATCCGTGTCTCCTTCTAGGAGTAACAGAGATAGATATAAGAACAGCGACAGTCCTCCGCCGACGAATAAGAAAATGGCTAAGTGAGTTACAATTTTTCATTAGTATTTTTTTTTTATTATAAAAAAACTAGCTTTTGCCCGCGGCTTCGCCCGCGTGTATTTCCCGCGGGTATAATGCATTTTCCCGGGATGACAGGTACCCTGTCCTTCTCAGTACTTCCAGCTATGTGTATGCAAATTTTCAGGAATATTGCTTCAGTAGATAAAGCGTGAAGAGATAACAAACAAACACAGTTTCGCATTTATAATATTAGTTAGGATTTAGAAGGAATTCTGGATATTCCACCCCTAAAGGAATGTATTGGGTGGAAATGTAACTCATGCGGGCGAAGCTGCTGGCAAAAGCTAGTTGACTTGTAATGTTTTGCTTGTCAGTAAATCATTTTTCTTTTAATATCAAACTAGGGCAAACATGCGCGCCACGACATATCAGACATAATTTGTCGAATTCGACAATTTTGTCGTTTACTGTAACATGCGCGCTACGAAAGAGAGCTATCTCGTGATTTGGCTTTCTCTTCTCGATACGTCAAGTTTTTTTGTATAATAATAACACCGATTTTAAACTGTGTCTATGGCGAAATAAAACCACCCGTGCACTAAGTTTTAGCGAGCGACTCATAGAATAAGAGATATCTTGGCAAGGGATATTAAAAAGTAAAACTTGTGTAAGTCCTGCTCGCATGGAATTTTTTCACCATATCTTATTTCTATATGAGAGTACTTTAGTACTAATATTGCATCTGAGATGCTCAAAAATCCAAAAATAAAACTTGTTTCTTTTTTACACACATGAATAACGACAAGGACAAAGCACTTGTGCGTTATTGTAATGTAAAACGTACAAGTCTTTTTTAATAAAGTAAAATGCACGGTTATCGAGTACTTTTTAAAATCTTAACAATGAGTTTTTATGTCAGAAAAGTGGTCAACATTTTATTAATAAAATAAACTCAAGAGATAAAATAAATAAACATTTAATTCATTATTATATTAATTAAATTAATGTTGACAATAAATTACAACCAGTTATCTGTAACAAAACACAAAAATATTAATTTACTTTATTAGTATACCGGCCGTTTGTGCAATTGCCTAAAAAAAAGTGAACAAGTAAAATTGTTCCGCGCGCTTTTTCTTTTCGCTGTATGTATTTTCGTTTTCTAAGTTTTATTTAAACTTTATAGTGGGTACATTAAAATTATAGTACATTAGTACTATTAGAAAATTATCTAGGTACCTATGGCATCAAAGAAAATGTAAGTACATACTATATTTCTTTTACTCTGATTATTGTATGTTGCATTGTACCTAATTTAGTGTCAACATTTGCAATTGAGAGAAAATTACATAAATTTCTAAAATTGGGTAAACTTCGAAACTGCGATCTGTAAACTTACTACTTCATTTTAGGATTAGAAGTAACAAGGCCCAAATAGAGTATTTATGCCACTATATGTCGGAGCACCCAGATTTCGCAGCCGGCGATTTTAAAACGCCACAGGGTGCTGAGAAGATGGAAAAGCAGTGGCAGCGGGTGAAGGAGGCCTTGGACAAGCTCGGATCAAATAGATCGGTGGAACAGTGGAAAATTGTAAGTAAACTGTACCCATGGAAGTAATAAGTACTTTGTACAACTGGAAGGTTCACTGAGACTAGAAACGCGAGCCGAAAGAGAGGCTCGAAATCGTGGCGCGTCCCTTTCTGACGAGGGTGACCATGTTAAACAAAATTCTGAGGACCAGTGAACCACATGTCACATGACATGAAGTCAGTGTGAAGGCAATGAGCGATTTTGTGACAGCTAAATTAAGAAAAAAAAAACAGTATAGTGTAATAGTTATATTATCCACATTCATGAGAAAAGCTTCAGAATTTTCCACGAGACACAGTTTATCTGTTTTATTTTTAAAATTGCACACTGACTGACTGACTGACGACGTAGAATGAGCGATTTTTTGATGACTAAATTAAGAAAAAAAAAATCAGTATAAAAAAGTCTCAACAGATAGCGGTTTACGAAAGCCGAGTCGTAATAATGGCTGAACCTATATGGGGCACTTTTTCTTGTCTACCAGAGTCTGAAAAAAAATCACCTAACAGTTTGACAGTTGCACAAATCATAATATTGATACTTTTTAGATGTATTTTATTAGACTACTAGCTTTTGCCCGCGGCTTCGCCCGCGTGAATTTCCCACGGGAACAGTGCTTTTTCCCGGGATAAAAAGTAGCCTATGTGCTATTCCAGGTCATTATCTACCTCTGTACCAAATTTCATCGAAATCCGTCCAGTAGATTTTGCGTGATTGAGTAACAAACATCCTCACAAACTCACAAATTCACAAACTCACAAACTCACATCCAAACATTCGCATTTATAATATTAGTATGGATAACTTAGATACCAAGTTTTATTTTTAAAAAATGCCAATCCCATGATTTTTTGCTTTTTGTATGGAACTTTTTCTCTCGCCTTTTACTTAAGCGCCATCTATGAAGTCATCTGGAACTATTGTTTTTTACACGACTGACCAAAAAAGGAGAGTTATGTTTTCAGGGTTCATGTATGTATGTAAGTATGTATGTAAGTTTCTTTATTCCACCATAAGTCCTGAACGGCTTAACAGATTTTGATGTGAGAGGTATTTTTAAATTCCTTGAATTCCTCCGAGTGACATAGGCTATATGACGTCATCATAAAAACAAAATGGCGGATTATATATGCGATAAATAGCAGACCAAAAAAATAATATTTGATCAATCTTATCGAGTGGGGTATCAAATTGAAGGGCTTTAAAAGGTGATTTCAAAAATATATATAACTTATATGTTTGTATGTACTTTTTGAGTAAAAACTTGTCAGTCGTGTTTTTTATTTTTGATAATTAGCTTGTTAAATTTGGGTATCGGAAAAACCCCTTTCGATTCATTGTAAACGTTTTTACTAAATAGAAGTAAATTCTTAACAAATGAGTGAAAAGGACACAGTGACGAGAAAGTGATTCTCTTTTAACTATGATTATTTTAAAAACAGTACTATTGAATTCAACATTAAGTTCATTTTTGTTTGTCGCGGATTTTGAAGTAAAACCTTCCAAATGTACAAAGTACTTATTACTTCCATGTACTGTACCTACCATATGTGTGTCAAAGTCAATTGTTATTGAAATAGGCTTAAAAATAGCACTTTTAAATCGTCATATTCTTGTTTTTTAATTAGTTGTCGTCATAAAATTACTTAAAGCTAAGTTTACCACCGCCTCCAAAGCGCAAGTGGAGAAGAGGCGGCGCAACAAACTCCACTGCTGCATTTCTCCAACGACGTCACTTTACAACATATGTCTTACAACTAAATGTGGACGAATATGTCCACATGTATGTATGTATGTGAATATGTGTTATGTATGTGTGGATAATACATATGTTTTTATTTAATCAAAGTTTAAGTTGAAAGTTAAAGAATAAGTCATGATGATTTGGTTTTCCCTTAGAAGTTTTACAAATACAAATACATAAAATTTTAGTGCTGGCGAGATCAAAAAAGGAAGGCAAGGGTGGCGGGTGGTAGCACAAGCATAGCCATGGCAGCTACTGGGAACAGTGTGGCGGTCCCAGAGCTGTCACAAAATAGCCAGCTGATATTAGAATCTACTGAGGTTGGCCCTACAGAATCACTAATAGAAGTAAGTTGTAACTTTCGTAAGTCATTAAAAATATTTTTTTTTTTGCACTTTGCCAAATCGTCCCCTTACAGCATAAACCAACTAGCTGCATAAATCATAGTTTAGAGAAATCAGCGTTTAAAGGTTTACTCTATCAAATTCCTATTAAAGATGTAACCTATAGTTGTAACCTATAGTTGCCGTCACGTAAAAAGACCGCTGACGGTTAAGCTGCGCAGTAGGCGATATATCGGTCTATGCGGTGAGCGGGGGTCAGGCGGGTCTCATCCGGCGCGCGCGATTGGTTCGTCAGTCGTACCCATGCGCAAGTTTCACCCCCTCCTCACCCTACCAGCGACCATTTTACGTGATGGGAAGTTACCTGGAATACGTTTGTATTTTTTGATTGCTTATTTCATTAGCTATGGGTTAAAAAGGGCTAAACAAACGAAATCCCTGAAATACTGGATAAAATTAAGGAATACTATTGAAAAATCTTGCAGATAAATGGTTTTAACTGTAGATTTTTATTTAACGACTTAAGCGCACATAAATTTACCTGATAAGTTAAGTAATTATATAGAATAAATTGAAAATACCCCAAAACTCGACAAACACAGGACACTGCACAAATACAGTCGGGAGCAGATAAATCTGATCCCCTGAGATAGAATTCAGTGAGGAAGGGGGTCAGTCTTGTCTGCCCCTCCCCTGACTGTACCTCTCCACAACAGCACTGTCATCTTCATACCGGTCGCAGAGAGGACAGACCCCTGAGGAACACCGGAGTCAATAGCCATTTGATCAGACGAGCAGCCATCAATGATCGCAATTTGATCTATTTTAATAGGTAATGATTTTGAATTCACCTGTAAAACCTCTAAAACTAAAAACAAAAGATATTTTTAAATTTATGTCATTTTTAATATTTCGTTAAAAGCAATAAATAAGATCGGAAAATATGAATAGTGTTATTTAATGAAAATTTTTGAACTCTTTTACGTTTTAAGGTATTCAAAAATGAAATGTTGTCAATTGAATTGAGAAAAATACAAATAATTATTTTCTAAAACTAGGTACACTTCGAAACTTCGATCTGTAAACTTACTACTTCGTTTTAGGATTAGAAGTAACAAGGCCCAAATAGACTATTTGTGCCACTATATGTCGCAGCACCCAGACTTCGCTGCCGGCGATTATAAAACGCCGCACCGTGCTGCGACGATGGAAAAACAGTGGCAGCGGGTGAAGGAGGCCTTGGACGAACTCGGGCCAAATAGATCGGTGGAACAGTGGAAAGTTGTAAGTAAACTGCACCTTTCACATAGATTTTGATATACTCTAGATGCCGCAAGCAGTATGTCCAAGCGTGCCCGGCGTATGTCCAACGGACAAACATCACGCGTTTGCTACTCAGTTAGCCTTCATTCGCGTTTATGTTGCGTCCATCACTAAAATGACTGGCGTGACTTCATCGTAGGTAGAAAATAATGGCCCCTCGGTTTTCATACTTTCGAACAAACATGCGGTATCTAAAGCAGTATGTCCAAGCGTGCCCGGCGTATGTCCAATGGACAAACAATCACGCGCTTGCTACCCAGTTAGCCTTCATTCGCGTTTATGTTGCGCCCATCACTAAAATGACTGGCGTGACGTCTTCATAGGTAGAAAATAATGGCCCCTCGGTTTTCATACTTTCGATCAAACATGCGGTATCTAAAGCAGTATGTCCAAGCATACCCGGCGTATGTCCAATGGACAAACATCACGCGTTTGCTACTCATACTCAGTTAGCCTTCATACGCGTTTATGTTGCGCCTATCACTAAATTGACTGGCGTGACATCATCGTGGGTAGAAAATAATGGCACGCTCGGTTTTTATACTATCGAACAAACATGCGGTATCTAGCCTAATCTAAATCTGTGACCTACCATCTGAGTGTTTTTATTTAATCAAAGTTTAAGTTATTTAAAGAATAAGTCATGATGATTTAGTTTTCCCTTAGAAGTTTTACAAATACAAATATATATGAAATTTCAGTGCTGGCGAGATCAAAAAAGGAAGGCAAGGGTGGAGGGTGGTAGCACAAACAGAGCCAAGGAAGCTACTGGAAACAGTGTGGCGGTCCCAGAGCTGACACAAAATAGCCAGCCGATATTAGAAAGTGTTTGGGTTGAGATGGATGTAGGGCTTGGCCCTACAGAATCACTAATAGAAGTAAGTTGTAACTTTCGTAAGTCATTAAAAAAATTTTTTTTTTGCACTTTGCCAAATATTTAAAAAAAAATAATAATATATTTCTATATTTATTTAATATACATACCTAAACTCCGTTTTTTACTACTTGTCCTATTATCTTAACAATCTTACCATGTCTTTTTATGATTTTACAACAATATAAATTAAAATAGACTTTTTAGGAAATTACTTTCGTGGTTAATAAATGTTTTCCTTTAGAATGTTTAGGTTTGAACTAATATTTAATTTATTTTCAACAAAATTCTACAAAAAGTACTGTGAAGACTGTTTACATAATAGGACAATCCTAACTAATATTATAAATGCGAAAGTGAGTTTTGTTTGTTTGTTACCTCTTCACGCTTTATCTACTAAACCAATCTTCCTGAAATTTTGCATACACATAGCTGGAAGTACGGAGAAGGACATAGGACAGACCTTTCATCCCGGGAAAAAGCACTGTTCCCGTGGGACATCACGCGGGCGAAGCCGCGGGCGAAAGCTAGTTATCAATAAATGGAGCTTGCGCAATGTGTAATGTGTGTTTTCTTTAGATTCCAGCATCTACACCCTCCACGCCTTCCATACGGTTGGACTCGTCCATTCCTCAGCCATCAAAAACCAAGAGGTCAATATTTAGGAAGACCCAACCTCCTAACCGCTTTCTAAAGGCTCAGGAGGAGAAAAATAGACTTTTAAAGGTAAACAAAAACTAATAGAAGAAGAAGATAATGATAAACAATTCTATAGAAAATTAAAAAGATCCTAATTCAAAGTCAAAGTCAATTATTTTTATTTATATAGGCTTAAAAATAGCACTCATAAATCGTCACATTCTTGTTTTTTAGTTAGTTGACGTCATAAAATTACTTAAAGCTAAGGTTACCACCGCCTCCAAAGCGCAAGTGGAAGACCGCCGTAGCATCTCATAATGCCAACTTCCTAAAATGCCAACCGCTCGCGAATTGACAACTTCTCATATTGCCAACTTCTCGAAATACCAACTTCTCGAAATGACAATTTCTCAGAATGCCAACTTCTTGAAACGCCAACTTCTCGGAATGCCAAATTCGCATAATGACAACTAAAAATTCACTCAACAGTGCAATAGAATAAAGCAGCTAGGATAATGGGAAATTATTAAAAACATAGTTACAAACAAAAGTATACCTTTATTTTTTAGTATTTAAATTTCAAATTAAATTACAAATCCGAATAATCAACAAAAACATATTAATCATTTTAGTGGGTAATTATTATTTTTATATAGAGAAAGTCTTAGGTAAATAATTTTCATTTTCCAACAGATTTAAATATCTTTTATATTTCTTGTCAAAAATAATGTCTCGAAGTCTTACTTTAATTTCAAACTCACGATTTGTTTTTCTATTTATATGGTTATAATGAATAAACCACTAAAACATCACATTAATTTCCTTCTTCTATGCAACACTATTATTCTGTTCTATAAGTGACATGACTAACAAAATTATTACCTTCCTTTGTATTGTACGTCTGTGGGCGTAATAACAGTGTACTTTCGTATGAATGTTTATATGCGTGTCTATTTGAGAGTCTAAATGTATGAAGGATGTTCTAATGAAACTAGTGAATGCAGTTCACGAAAGTCCGGGTATATTGTCCAAAAACACAGGGAAGAAATACAACTCACAACATTTACGTGACCGTTTAAGTTACACAAAATTTATGCGATTAGCATGCCTATATCTAATGACGCGCGGGGAACGACTGCCCGTTCGCCCCTCGCTACATATTCATTTGCAGCGTCAGCTCTATGTAAGTACGGTGTACAACACATGAGTCCTTACATCACACCCCTCCTAAAATTTGGTAAGGGAAAACTTTATACAAACCAAATTTTTAATAAGTAAAAGCATATGCTAAACAGCGATACAAAAATAGTTACAAGGTTCTAACTCGATACACAAATATGCCACTAAGCAAAAGTTCGAATACAATAACAATGTCGCAACGCAACTGATATCGTTACCTACTGGCAGTGTGATGTTGAAATTAAAATGAAGCTAATTATTTTTACTGGGTACAAAAAGAAGGTTCTCAATTTATTGACAATCTTTGATTACTCGAAAACTGCTGGAGAAATTTAACAAAATATTTTTTTGTGTAAAGGATAGTGATCCTGATACATCTGAAATGGATATTAATCGAAATGTTAATGAAATAATATTTAAAAAAAATATAATTTGTGCTTGACGCTGCTTGCTACATGACTCAGTTGTTATAAGTATTACACAGTCAATACATGGTACTAGGTTCGAATTTAGCGAAAAAATAATTTATACAAATCCAATATTTTGCTATCTATAAATTTATATATAACAATGATTTACATTTAGTCGTAAAATTTCATGATGTAAAATAATTAGGTAAAATGATAAGGTGAATACACCTATATGTATAATAATAACGTCTGTCAAAATATAATAACAAGGATTTAAGGAACGTAATTTGTTAATGAACTACGTGAACAATAAATTAGTATCTAAAACTACGAAAATATCACCTTAGTAGGTGTTGATTGAAGTTGTTCGGTCCTTGCGCTGGCCACTGGTGCCTGTGGGAGCACGACGACTTCCCGCAGCTGCCCTTGAACCCACTTTCTGGCGCAAACGTTGCATCGTTTACAACAGAAACACAGTAATATTAATATGACACATACCGCTATCGCTGCCATAGCGATGCTGTAGGTGCCCAGCGTGCTTTTCAGCGTCTCTATCTGCTGGTTTACTCCTGTTTGGGCGATGATGATTTCTTCATTTTTGCTGTTGTATTGACCCATGATCTGACAATAACTGACCACAAAGAGATGTTCTGCGCGACTCGCCGTGAGAAAGTGTGAAGCTAAGAACCGAACATATCTTAAATATTTTTTTTATGCAATTTTGTAACCTACATAAATCTTACCGGCATTTTGATGACACGACCTCTGCTCGTTCTTTTTCTGCTTGATCAGGGCGAACGCTGTCTTGCAAAAGTGTGTCGTTTGAATTTGGTGTAGCAACAATATCATTTGTTTCGTCAAGTAAATAAGCGGGTTTGAGCCTATCTACCGATATATTTACCCGTCGGTTAGGGTACTGCAATTCGAAGAATTTGTCAGTTCGCCTTAAAACCTTGTATGGGCCGTCGTACGGGGCCTTAAGGGGTTTCCGTACCGAGTTGTCTTTAACAAATACATGACTGCAAGTTTTTATGTCTGAAAAAATAAACCATTTTCGGTTAGGACGATGTGTGTTTGACACAGGTTTTAACTGCGAAATATTTTCATGAATGCTTTTTAATAAATCGTTTGCGTCACCAAATTTAAACTTAGTACTGTCGAAAAATTCACCTGGTATTCGTAGTGTCTTACCGTAAGTATACTCAGCGGCGCTAATGCCATTGTCGCTACGCCCCACGGCACGAAGACCAAATAAAACTGTTGGTAGCTCGTCTACCCATGAAGCGGTGTTTAGACGGGCCATCAACGCTGCTTTCAACGAACGATGCCAGCGTTCGACTATGCCGTTAGCCTGCGGATGGTAACTAGTAGTTCTGTTTTTCTTAACTCCTAAATACCTGAGCAACTCGATGAATACCTCGCTCTCGAACTGCCGACCTTGGTCAGATGTAAGCTTGACCGGACATCCATAGCGTGTAATCCAGCCTTCATATATGACTTTCGCTACCGTTGCTGCTGTGATGTCACGCATTGGAAATGCCTCCGGCCATCGTGTGCCACGATCTATAACAGTGACACAGTACCTAAATCCGTCCTCAGATATTGGAAGAGGTCCTATGATGTCCACGTGGATGTGTTCAAAACGGTCTGCGTTTTGAAAACTAGCGTATTCCGAAATGTTGTGTCTACTTACTTTTGATTTCTGACAACTTATGCATGCTTTTGCCCATCGGCCTATTTCTGAATTCATATCGGGCCAAAAAAATCGTTGAGCAATCATTTTGCGTGATGCACGAACCCCAGGATGACTAATATTATGAACCATATTAAAAACTATTTTCCTGAAATCTTTCGGTACAAAGGGTCTCGCAATGTCAGTTGACATTTCGCAATAAATTTCGCTGTTACAAAATGGTAAAGTTATAGATTTTAATGCAATGTTTTTGTTACTGAGACCGTTTGTTCGCAAGTATTGCGCGATATCGTCATCATGTTTCTGCGCTTCAGCAAATTGTTCGTAGTCGAGACTCGTGGGACAGGAAATCGTCGCGACGCGTGATAAGGAATCAGCTACTACATTGTCATCACCACTAATGTGACGAATGTCGGTTGTAAACTCGCTGATGAATAACAACTGCCTAGCCCTTCGCGGCGTCTCAGAATCGGTACCTAGTTTTGTAAACGCGTGTACCAACGGTTTATGATCCGTGTATATCGTTAACGGTCTGCCTTCGAACAATTTGCGAAAATGTTTAATAGCCATATAAATAGCAACTAACTCTCGATCGTAAGTGCTATAACGTTGCTGTGTTTCAGACAAACGTTTTGAAAAATAACCTAGAGGCTTCCACAAACCTTTATCTAGTTGTTGTAGAACTGCCCCTGCGCAGGTATCTGACGCGTCCGTCATAAGCGCAAGCGTCGCATTAGCACTAGGGTGCGATAGCGTGACTGCGTTCTCCAATTGCAACTTACATTCGCGAAATGCTGCTTCAGCTTCCTGTGACCACACAATGGGTGTTTTATCATTCTTCTTAGCATTGTGTAAGTACGCCGATAATAAAGTTTGACTTCGTACTGCGTGAGGAATATGTTTGCGATAAAAATTCACCATACCTAAAAATCTTCAAAGTTCGTTGACGGTTTTAGGCTTGGGATAATCGATGATCGCTTTGACCTTGTCGTCCAGTGGTCGTATTCCCTGCTCTGACACTCTAAAACCTACAAAATCTAACTCCTGTACGCCGAAATGACACTTTGATAAATTTATAGTTAAACCATACCTGTTAAATCGTTCAAATAGAAGTCGCAGATGCTCTTTATGCTGATTTTCATCTTCGCTCGCGATGATGACGTCATCGATATAACAAAATAGGAAATCCAAACCTTCTAAAACTGTGTGATGCATAAACCTTTGAAAGGATTGAGCTGCATTTTTCAGTCCGAACGTCATGCGCGGAAACTCGAATAACCCAAAAGGCGTGATTATCGCAGTTTTCTCCACGTCCGCTGGATTTATAGGAATAAAATGATAAGAACGATTAACGTCAACGCATGAAAATATTTTTTTACCTGAGAGGATGTACGTGAAATCGTGCAGACGAGGAATGGGGTACCTGTCCGATTTGGTGATGGCGTTTAGCTGCCTATAGTCACCACACGGTCGAATGTCCCCGTCCTTTTTTGGCACAACGTGTAGTGCGCTCGCCCAAGGACTCTTGGATGGCCTGCAAATTCCTAATTCCTGCATGCGCTTAAATTCGTTTTTTACCTTAGTATACCTCTCCGGTGGTAATGGTCTCGCCCTGGCGTGCACTGGTGGTCCCGTCGTCTCGATGTAATGAACTACTGAGTGCTGTGGAGGTTCCTTAAAAGACATGGGCCTAAAAATGTCTGGAAATAAACTCAGTAAATCATGAAAAGGATGATTCTCGTTAATAGTTTTGACTGACGTTTCTGTACTTAACTCAATGGATGCTAAAACTTTTAAATTAGTAACTTTGTCTATAAGCATTTTTTCGTCTATGTCTATTAACAACTTATAGTGGCCTAAGAAATCGGATCCTAATATAGGTTGTTTGACAGTAGTAACTACAAATGTCCATTGAAAGTCTCGCCTCAATTTAAAATCAAGTGACAAAGTAACAGTCCCGTATGTTTGCATTTTCGCCCCATTCGCTGCGAATAAAGTTATACATTCCTGACTATTATTAATAAATCGCTTAGCTACAGATACAGGTAAAACTGAAACATCCGCACCAGTGTCCACTAGGAAGTTGAGTCCGCTTTTCCGATCGTTAATACAAAGTCGACGGCTAGGTACACCTCCGCTGCGAGTCCCCGTCGTAGACTGCTCGGCATCTAGTTTCCTGGTCTTCTTTTTTCCAGGTACATGGATCCCGGCATTTAACAGCTCTGTCGCGAAAACGACTATGGTAAAAACATAAACCTGGCTCCTGTGATGCTGAACGACCTCGACTGCGGCTAGCACTTCGCGTACGGTTTGTGGCCCTTCCGCGATTGTTTGGACGCCAATTGCCCCTGGACTTGCGAAGCTCCGCTACCTCCATGGTCAGCTTGCCCAGGATGTCAGCTAGAGATCCTTCGGAAGTGCTTCCGTGTGAAACTTCCGCCACTTGCATTGGAGCGTTGGTTTCCTGGACCTTATCCGCCACTTCCGCCAGCTTGTCCGCATCCGTGATCGCCGTTGCTGCTAGCACTGATCTAACTGCTGCTGGAAGGTGGTTCTGCCACAAGATGAGCAAGGTGTCCGAGGTCACTCGTTGTCCAGCCAGAGTCTGCATCCGTCGTAGAAGCTGAGACGGTTTCTGGTCTCCCAGCTGCATCTCACCAATTAACTTCTGTATTCTTTTGTTTTCAGATTCTTCATAAATGTGTAACAACCGATTCTTCAAGGTCGCATACTTGTCCTTTGGTGGTGGACTTGTCAAAAGGTCTGCCACCTGCATTACCACTTGCTTGCCGAGTTTTGCTACGCAGAGTTGATATTGCGCATCGTCGCTGGCTTTTTGAGGTGCCACCGTTGCCTCAAATTGCACGAACCACAGGCCAGGCTGGTCCGTCCAAAACTCGGGAATTCGCGAAGAAACTGAGATTAGCACTATGTCCGATGTTTTTTCCTCTGCCATTTTAACAGGGCGTTATAACGTGGAAAAGTCTTTCACAGTCCGCGGAGTGCGAAAAATTAAACGATAGTAACTACCGATACACGTCAGATATAGACTAAGTTGAGCCGTTCCCTAATTGTGAGTTGTAACGCACAGAATATCCGAACACTGCGATATAATGTCACTAATTTCACTCACAGGGTGTCACCAATGTACGTCTGTGGGCGTAATAACAGTGTACTTTCGTATGAATGTTTATATGCGTGTCTATTTGAGAGTCTAAATGTATGAAGGATGTTCTAATGAAACTAGTGAATGCAGTTCACGAAAGTCCGGGTATATTGTCCAAAAACACAGGGAAGAAATACAACTCACAACATTTACGTGACCGTTTAAGTTACACAAAATTTATGCGATTAGCATGCCTATATCTAATGACGCGCGGGGAACGACTGCCCGTTCGCCCCTCGCTACATATTCATTTGCAGCGTCAGCTCTATGTAAGTACAGTGTACAACACATGAGTCCTTACAGTATTAATTAGTAACTACCAACCTACTGCGTTTTATTTTTAAAATACCCCCAAATTTTAATAAATTTATGCGTTTTGTTTCTGCTAGCTCATATTTGATAAGTAATATTTTACGATTTTTTGAATATTTAAATTAGATTTCACAAAAAATATAAGGTACACATATAATAAACACAATAGTATAGTTAACTTTTGATTGTTTTTTTAATCATTTCCTATTATCCTAGCTGCTTTATTCTATTGCACTGTTGAGTGAATTTTTAGTTGTCATTATGCGAAGTTGGCATTTCGAGAAGTTGGCGTTTCAGGTAGTTGGCATTCTGAGAAATTGTCATTTCGAGAAGTTGGCAATATGAGAAGTTGTCAATTCGCGAGCGGTTGGCATTTTAGGAAGTTGGCATTATGAGATGCGTTGCTGCATTTTCTCCAATGACGTCACTTTACAACATATGTCTTACAATTAAATGACTGTGTTATAATTGATAAAGCTTATTGTAATATAAATGACTATTTGAATGACGAATTTTAAATTTTGATAAAACCTAATAATACTTATCAATTAATAAATAATAATACCTATATTTATTTTATTACAAATTATTATTTACACGAAATTAAGATTTATATTATGGTATTAATAAAATTAGATGATGCGACCTCCTCTTTTCTACCAAAGTTGCTGTGCCCGACAGGGTCCATAAATATAGTATAATTTGTCACCAAATCAACTTTATGGAACTTGAACAGTTTGCATACAAATTGTAAGAAGAATAATGTTTTGTTTCTGACTGTTGTTTATATTGTACTGATTTAGACAATTTCACTATAAAATAAGACATTTTCTTCATGGATAAACTTAATAATAGGATCTAGTAAAGACTTGATCCGGATATTGAGTAAAATATCCTGCATATTGATTGAGAATCTGAATTTCAGGAAATATTGTCAGAGTTACGTATAAGTAACGAATTAAGAAGAGAGCAGAACTTCCTAATGTAAGTATATTTATAACAAACTTTTTTTTATATTAAATCTAGTTCAAAAGATTTCCAGATATTTTTTTTAGAAAACGATTCTTCCTAGGGCTGAAAAGTATTATTTTCACCACGCTCCTCAGGCAACTTCAGACTTACTTTCAGAGTATGAGTGAAAAATCAATTTTAGATCTCCAAATCTTACACGTAATTCAAATACCTTTTCTCCTCCTTTTTGTAGTAATAAATATGACAAAAATAGATTTTTTGTAAGGGCCTGTTACAGCTATGACAGGACTTATAAACACGTCGATATATTTCATGAGCGATTGGGTAAATTTCGAAATTGTTAATTGGCGTCTTAGTTTAAATACATTGTAAGATTTTACATTCTTGGATACACACGTTTAAACTTTTCAACTAAATTATCCATTGTCCATACTTGCATCACCTTCACCGTTATCAGCTTTTTGTAGCCATATTAACTTGCTTTCTTTTTCAGTGTCTTTTGTTGAAATATGTAATATTTATTCGTTACAGATTTATAATTTCTGAACGTACAAGTGTAAGTTTGTGGAAAAAACTGTTTGGGCTATATACGACCTTGTATTTATTCGAACATATGTACTAAATTGTGCCTGAAGTTTTTTTCAAATAAAAAAAAAAAATGTATTGCTCAGACACAGGACTACATCTTTATTTTTATTAGGTTAACAGAGGCCATATTTAGTATAATGATACATATGGTAATGGTAAATAGAAGGACTGAAATATTTTTTTTTGTTTCAGGAGGCGAAACCGCAGGAAGTTAAACAAATAGATGTCATTCATATAAATTTTACTACATTTCGTTTTTTATTATTAAATTGTTTTTTTCGTCATTAACGGTCATTTATTTTGTTCCTAAAGATTTATTTAGTAAAATACTATATTAAAGTACTCTCATATAGAAATTAGGTATGGTGAAAAAATTCCATGCAAGCAGGACTTGAACCCGCGAGCAGAACTCTAATTGCATCTGAGATGCACAAAAATCCAAAAATAAGTAAAATAATGTAGTTACCTATTCTTATCTAAAAGAAAGTAATTTCCGATTCTGTTGTTGTGGAGTCGTTGCATCTCCCCGCACAATGGTTCCATATAAATGCATCATGCACTCTGCCTACATCTGCTATCCGTAAATTATTCCAAGAACTTATTAAATGCATAGGTACATGATGAAACTAAATGATCAAACCAAGTGGTTCTTATTACATTTTATTAACTAGGTACTTTTAGCAATCACTAATATTATTATTGTGGGACTTGATGGACCCGATTGGTTTCACACATATTGTTAAGTCCCGTAATGACAATAATAGTGATTGTGACCGCGAGCATAAAATCCACATACTTTTAGCAATAAAAGAATACGATTTTATGGGGAGGCCTTTGTCCATCAGTGGACGTCTTTCGGCTGAGAGAGAGAGAAAGAGATATGTAGGTAGTAGGTAAGCGTGTATTATTATTCTACATATATCTATACTAATATTTTAAAGCTAAAGAGTAAGTACGCTTACCTTTAAATGAACAGGCAGTCCGTCCATACTTTTTAGTTCCAAATCGGACATTGCACGTTCGATAACATACAATTTTTTTGGCACTCTGTATCGGACAGTTCAAAGGGATCGCATAATAATATGTCCCTGATACGATTCCTCCACAATCTTCTGACCCATCTTTCTTCTTATATTGTTCTAAGAAAATTGAAATATGCTAAAACCATAAAAATAAAAGAAGAAATACCTAATAGATTAAAGAAAACAATACGTATTGAATAAACACAAGCGTCCTTACTTTAATTAGTAGGTATCTAGATATCCCGCATGATGCGATTTCAACTTTTTGGCGGGAACTTTCGAGTATAATTTTTTCTCGTCGCTTGTCGTCGAAAAAATATTTGAAATATTTATTTATCATGTCTACATTTCAAAAATCGATTCAATTTGGCGCGCATGTTAGGGTTTGTAGACAAATTGTCATGAAGTCTTCATTTGACCGAAGGACATTATTTGACTGTGCTGCCATGTTACCGACTGTAGACATATAGAGATATGTCGTCTCAAATCGACAAAATTATGTTGTGGCGCGCATGTTAGCCCTGCGAATTTGTTCCCGTGGGAATTTCGTGAAATGCTCTCTTAGTGCTCCTACTACACTACACTCCCTAAGGAACCTACAAGCCAAATTTCAGCTTCCTACGCCCAGTAGTTTTGGCTGTGCGTTGTCTGTCAGTCACCCAATAATGGAAGAATTCTAATTCCTACTAATATTATAAATGCGAAAGTTTGGATTGTATTTATGAATTTCTGAGTTTGTGAGGATGTTTGAAACTCAATCACACAAAATCTACTGGACGGATTTTGATAAAATTTGGTATACGGGTAGAAAAATACCGGGAATAGCACATAGAGTAGTTTTATCACGAATTTCCCACGGGAGCGAACCACCGAGGCGCGGCTACTACCTCTATATATTGAATTCAAAATTTCAGGACTTTAGAAGGCAAAATGGCAGGGCTGCAAAACGCAGTGCAGTTGAGGCAAGAAAATGAACAATTTAGGAGAAAAGAAGATGAGGCATTCAAACGGATGACAGATGATATTTCTGGAAGGAACGCACAAGTCGTTTCGCGAAAAGGTAATCACATTTCACACTAATATTGCAGGGAGGGCGCTTCATAGAAACGGGGCGTCATTATACCTCTCTTTAGTCGTATTTCCTCATGACTGAGGGTCGTGGTCATTATATGGAATGAAATACACACAACAACTCTCTTGGCAATTTTAATTGAGTGGTTTGCCATTGCCTTCTCCATTTCACACATTAGCTGATAATCATCAACCAGAGTGCAGGTTTCCTCACGATGTTTTCCTTCACCGGAAGCAAGTGGTGGTCGATGAAAACTAACATGAGTCAGATTGGTATACAAACTCATGTAGCCCGGGCAGGATTCGAAGCTGGGACCTTTGCAGCCACAGGCGGGCGCCCTACCACTCGGCCACCACAGCTTCATATATACATACTACTACTAGAAATGAAACTGTACATCCGTGAACACGTCAATGTGTGCGTTTTCATAGTCATAGCGTCCCAATCCGCAAACCACTGGGGGAGAAGTGCGGGGTACGCCATATTGCGGGAGGGGCAGGGAGCTTCCTTTCTGTACGTAGTACTAATATTAATTCTGTACGTAGTACTTATGCGAATATTACAAAGAGGTTTGCAAGTTTGTGAGTTCGTTTGTAGCGGGTAATCTTGGGAACTACTGAACCGATTTCAAAAATTATTTCACGAATAGAAAGCTACATTATACCTGAGTGACATAGGCTACAATTTATGTATGTACTTCCCGAGCGAAGCCGGGGCGGAGCACTAGTAAATTATACTTTCTTAATAGGCATTGTGTAATTTTTCTTCCATCCTAGGCCATATTGACGAATCGAAATATGATGCCCCATTTCTTAAACACTTAAAAATTAACCTTATTTATAATGTTATAAGGTTCGTAATAAAGCATAGAATGGGTTTTAAAACTGGGGATTCCTGTCATAGGCGATGGGCTAGCAACCTGTCACTATATCTGAATTTCCATTTCACCAATAAGCCCACTATTCAGCTAAGCGTGTCCTTCGAGTCTCACGACTCTTGGCTCTGTCTACCCCGTAAGGGATAAAGACGTGGTATATCTGTAATGATATTTTATTGTAAAGTTTAATTATTTTCAGGCAAACGTGAAACGTCAGAAGACAGACAAAAGCAGAGGGAGAAAGCGGAGCGGCAGAAAGAGATAGATGAAAAATACAAGAAGTGGAGTAAAGGGTAAATATTTTAATTTCTAGGACTTCGGTAGCACAGTGGTCTGTTCGCTTGCCCTGCGATAGTGATGGTTAAGCAACTTCCGTAATGGTCGGTCTAGGGATGAAATGAAATGAAATTTATTTATAAACGTTATGTTGCATAATACAATGAAGTCAAAGTCAAAGTCAAATTTTTTTATTGAAACTTGGCCTTCAAAGAAGGCTCTTTTTCACGTCGATAACTAATTATTTAATCATAATATATTATGTCTCAATGCTACAAACTACTAGCATTTCGGAACGACCACTGCTGAGAAGAAATGCCGAAAGAAACTCATGAAACAGTCTTGGTCGCCTAGCATGCCAGAGGGGCTATTCATTAACTTTATACATACACTAAAGATTGATGCGATTTGGCGTGATAAATGATGCTCTGTCACCCACGGTAGGTTTCCCTATGTTATGGGTGACAGGCTCCTGTTACATAGATTTGTTAGCAAAAAAAAAATTAATGACAAAAGAATGATGAAAGGGATGGGTGACCAAAAATGTATTATTTCGAGCTCGTCCGTGCTTCGGAAGGAACCTTAAGCCGTTGGTCCCGGATGTGTTCGCAGTCGTTAAAATCCACCAATCCGCGTTGGGCCAGCGTGGTGGGTCATGTCAAAGTCAAAGTCAAAATTTTTTATTGAAACTTGGCCTTCAAAGAAGGCTCTTTTTCACGTCGATAACTAATTATTTAATCATAATATATTATGATTCAAAGCTACAAACTACTAGCATTTCGGAACGACCACTGCTGAGAAGAAATGCCGAAAGAAACTCATGAAACAGTCTTGGTCGCCTAGCATGCCAGAGGGGCTATTCATTAACTTTATACATACACTAGAGATTAATGCGATTTGGCGTGATGAATGATGCTCTGTCACCCACGGTAGGTTTCCCTGTGTTATGGGTGACAGGCTCCTGTTACATAGATTTGTTAGCAAAAAAAAATTTATGACAAAAGAATGATGAAAGGGATGGGTGACCAAAAATGTATTATTTCGAGCTCGTCCGTGCTTCGGAAGGAACCTTAAGCCGTTGGTCCCGGATGTGTTCGCAGTCGTTAAAATCCACCAATCCGCGTTGGGCCAGCGTGGTGGGTCATGGCCCGTGGCCCATCCTATGCGCATTATCCATCCATAAGGAAGCTTAACAGATAAGATAAAGTTTGACGACCAAAGTGGCCTAACGGTTATCACGCCAGACTGCCACAGCGGAGGTCCCGGGTTCGATTCCCGGTCAGGTCAAAATGGAAAATAATCTTTTTCAGATTGGCCTGGGTCTTGGATGTTTATCTATATATGTATTTGTCATAAAATATAGTATCGTTGAGTTAGTATCCCATAACACAAGTCTCGAACTTACTTTGGGGCTAACTCAATCTGTGTGATTTGTCCGTATATATTTATTATTTAAAAAAAAAAAAGATCTACTCTACAATATATAGAGGCATCGAAGAGAGAAATAATAGAATAGATATATTGAAAAATATTTTTTCATTACTCATACTCTGAAAGTAAGTCTGAAGTTGCCTGAGGAGCGTGGAGAAAGTAATACTTTTCAGCCCTAGGGAGAATCGTTTTCTACTGTCATTTCTTCAGCTGTCAGTAGAAAACGATTCTCTCTAGGGTCGAAAAGGATTACTTTTAACCCGCTCCTCAGGTACTTTCCTAGTATTTGTATTGAAAAGCACAGGGTTTGCCTTGGGTTAAAGACTTACTTAGTCCCTTGAACTATTGGTGTTATATGCTACAAACCCCGTCTCGGTTAAATAAGTTACTTTCACCCCTAGAGTCACAATGTACTATTTATTATTTTTTTTTCAGAATTAAACAAATCGAAGCGCAAGAGGCGCGCGTCCAAGAATTCATGCACGAAGCGGCCAAGCCCTTAGCCCGCCATAGAGACGATAGGGACCTAGAGACGCATCTCAGAGATATAGAGAGGGCTGGAGATCCGATGCTGCAGTATATTAGAGAGAAGAGGAGGGAGAGGGGAGAATTGCCCCCTGGTAAGAAATTTATTTTATTTTTATTTTATCTCAACGGAAAACTTACAGCTTATAATTACAACAAAACATTAACAATAAATAAGGAAAAAGCCACGAAATCCTAATCCTAATAATATAATATTTATTTATAAAAGGCGGGAAAAAGGCGTGATAATATGTATGTATGTACGTCTGTATGTTATTTATTAAAAACTTTATTGCACAAAATTACAAAAATTATGTACAAGTTAACCGTGCCCCGGGGCTTCGCTCCCGTGGGAATTTCGGGATAAAAAGTACCCTATGTGCTATTCCCGGTATTTTTCTACCCGTATACCAAATTTCATCGAAATCCGTCCAGTAGATTTTGCGTGATTGAGTGAAAACATTCTCACAAACTCTCAATATTGTAGTGGGCCTAATCCTACGATGTATATTTGTTACGCAATCATGCAATATCTACTGGACGGATTTTGATGAAATTTGGTATTCGGGTAGAAAAATACCAGGAATAGCACATAGGGTACTTTTTATCCCGAAATTAAGTATGATTTTGCGCGATTAAGAAACTCACATCCTAACTTTCGCATTTACTAGTAGTTCGCCGCGAACTTAGACCTCGGGATTATTACTCGCGTTTTTATTGATTTACTCTTACGTATGTACAATATATGATTGAAGAGTGCTGATGAGCAGGGTAAAACCACAGTTAAAGAAATAGTATAATTTACAATATAAAAAAATTGGAGGACCTCTTAAAAGCCCTAAAATAGTATCAATCAATCATCAAAATATATAAAATCTTGCGTTACGGAGTGACTGACTGAGCTGACTGACTTACAGACAATGCACGGCCGAAAACGACTGGGCGTACGAAACTGATATTTGTTGACTGAGTTACAGACAATGCACAGCCGAAAACGACTGGGCATACGAAGCTGAAATTATTATTTAACTAACTGTAACACGACTTGTAAAGATTTATAATATTAGTATGATTATAGGATACATGTCAAGCCGTCCGTTAATCGACATGCTACTTGCTGTTAGCAAATAATTTAAATGTTTTGTCTACATTTTTATTTAAAACTAGCCTGTGCCTGCGACTTCGTCCGCGCGTAATTTACTATTGTTTATATCTCAGGTTCTAAGTGACGGATCAAGATAAAACGGTAGATTTTAAGTTAGATCTTCAACAATACAACAGTGAAAACCGCATCAAATTTGGTCCAGTAGTTTTTGCGTGATGCGCGTACAAACATACAGGCAGAAAAACAGACAGACAGAAAGACAGACAGACAGACAGACAAAAATTCTGAAAAAAATGGTTATGGCTTTTATTGGCCCTATAAAGACCCCTCATAAAGTCAAAGTCAATTATTTTTATTTATATAGGCTTAAAAATAGCACTTAATCGTCACATTCTTGTTTTTTAGTTAGTTGTCGTCATAAAATTACTTAAAGCTAAGGTTACCACCTTAATCCTTGGGGGAGGCCTTTGTCCAGCAGTGGACGTCTTTCGGCTGAGAGAGAGAGAGAGAGAGAGAAGGTTACCACCGCCTCCAAAGCGCAAGTGGAAGAGGCGGCGCAACAAACTCCACTGCTGCATTTTCTCCAAAGACGTCACTTTACAACATATGTCTTACAATTAAATGACTGTGTATGTGGACGAATATACATAGTTTTTTTCTTAAATATCTTCTATGTACAGACACAGAGCAGTTACAATTTTATTATATGTATTGATGATAATTGTTACAGAGAAACCATCATACAAAGGCAGTTTCCCGCCAAATCGTTTCAACATCCGCCCCGGCTACCGCTGGGACGGCGTGGACCGCTCCAACGGATACGAGAAGAAGTACTTCGATACTCAGAGTAAAAGGCGAGCGCAGGAAGAGGAGGCTTACAAGTGGAGCACGGAGGATCTGTAATTGTCTATGGACACATGAAATGCTCGATATGTCTTGTCTATGGTTACGAATAGACCTCTGATCGACATTGTGTCTATGGACACAAGAACTGTTTGATAGTCTATGGTCTGTCTATGGTGACAAATAGACCTCTGTTCATATTTCTATGCCTCTTATCGACATAGGCCTCATAGGCCATAAGTTTACATAGTTTGAAATGTTGAAGATGCTTATTGAGCACATAGGGTCTATAATTGTCTATAAAAAGAACTGGGGTCTAAAAAGATTACTTTGACCAAGCGGAATCAATTTCCCATTTCCTAAATATCTAAAATGTACCTTATATTGCCACTTATAAGGTTCATTTTAAGCAGAGAAACCGTCATACAAAGGCAGTTTCCCGCCAAACCATACCTATGGATGGATACCTCTGTCTATGGCCACAAATAGACATCTGATCGACATAGGCTGCCATAAGTTTACATGATTTTAAGCTGAGCCCCACATTTTCCGTTCGGAAATGTCAGATTCAGAGCCCGAACTGGCCGAACTTCGACTGGCGTACGTGTCTAAAATTTTCCGTACGGAAAAAGTTAAGGCCATACCCAATCAGGATTTTCCGAAAACGTACTGTCTTTAAACGTCAAGTGTGAATCATAGGTTAGAAGTACTGAAGCAGGAAAAATATCACGTAAAGAGAAAAATACTAAACTAGAATTATACTGAATCAAATTACAAATAAAATTAATAAGACTAGATAAAAAAATTTATACATAATCCTGTTTTTTTTCCTTTATCGTCGAAAATCACCGTAATTTAAGCGATAACAGTAGAATTGTTTTAAAGAATTAAATAAAGAATACAATTATTTAAAATGATACTGGCTTATTTTTTTAAATATATTTTGTGTTTTATCATAATTAAAAGAAAACCTCTAAAATAATTACCCTAAGAGCCTGACGAAAACTCTCTAGCAGACACAAATTATAGAAAACTCGAAAAGTAACCTTATTGTGTCTGCTTTAAGGCGGAGCTTACGTACCGCCCCTCACCTCCTGATTAACCTTGGGTCTCGCCTTAAGACACGTATGCGCCAGTCTGTCATTTTGTATGAAATTTGACATCTCGTTTGCATTTGGGTCTCCGAATATGTTTCCGAACGAAAAATAACTGACGCGTGCAGGGTGGAGCGATTTTATTTTTTTTTAATTTTTGCTTCGGCATACCTGTATAAAGTTGCTATTTTAGGTCATTACTAAATACGAGAAAGCTCAGTTTGTTTACGTTAAGTTTAGAGGTGCCCCCATCATCGTAAAGTTTTGAAAATTTGCGCAAATTCCATAAAATCGCAAACGTTGTATAAACCCGGAATTATATTCTTAGCGATGCTTTAGTAGTGTAAACTAAACAAGATTGAACTTGAAACGTGTTTGTTCTGATCGGTAGGTAACGGGGTGCGGGGAAGGGGTATTTTTTATTTCACTCCCTCACATCAAATAAATGGCATTAGTCAACTCGCGCGCGTACACGAGTTCACTTGTTTGTCGTGCACTTAGGTACTTGACACATCGAATCTGACGGCTGGGAACAAATACATATATTGTAAGTAATATTTTTCACATTCAAAACTTGCAGTTTCGGTTATAACCGTAGTACTATTAAAAGTATTCTTTGTCTTAATTACAGAAATATGTCGCAAGTTAAAACACGACAAATGTCAAGCTGTCCTGTCTTTGGTTTGCCAGAAAAGTTACCTGTTTCTCAGTTACCAACTTACAACGACATTATGAAATATTATTTATTTATCAAACATGAATTGAAGCCTGATATAACAACAAAAGAGCCAACAGTTCATGAAATATCTGAAAGGCTGGCTCAAGAAGTTTTAGAAATATGGCAAAAATCGTCGCTGCCAACTGTAAGTTTCAAAAGAATCCTACAATTGATTCGCGTTTATCATGACAAATACAGATGCTTAATGAAACCATATCGAGGCCGTCAAACGAACATTAAATACCAAGAAAAAATTAATAAATTCATATCAGACTCTCATAGTTTGTTTGATATTTGTAGCTGCAAATGCAAAGTTATATCGAATTGTAACTGTCCTAAAGAATGTCGCATTCCTAAGGGGGAAGTTGATTTTTTATTGGATCAAAGAACGACCAGAAAAATGATGATAGGCGGTGTCGATGTGGCTACAACGGCAAAAAATAAGAAAAAACAAGAAAGAAAAGAAAAAGCTTTATATCGCAGTAGAGAGGTAAACTATTTTGATAAACCTTGTTGTTCTCGTTCATTGACTGATGATTTGGTAACAGAAAGCAGCAGCTCATGCGATAGTTTGCTTGTGCCATCTACTAGTCCTCAGTATAAAAACCCAGAACAGGTAAAACATAAAGCTTCGCCACCTAATAAAAAAAAGCGATTGAATTTAACCTCATTAGCTCTTGCATGCGATCGTACTGGAGTTTCGGATAGAGCCGCTGCTATTATAGCTTCTTCTGTCTTGAAAGATGTTGGCATTATTTCATCAAACGACCCTTGATCGTTCAAAGTTGCGCCGTGAAAGAACTAAAGTCAGATCAACTTTGCAAGAAGCTGACTGCAACAAAATTCTTCGTAGTATATATTTTGATGGAAGAAAGGATAAGACTTTGGTTCGTATTGAAAAAGAAGGGAAATTTTACAGAAAACGGGTCATAGAAGATCATTACGTAATATTATCGGAACCTGGAAGTAATTATTTTGGGCATGTTACGTGTGAGTCGGGTACTGCTAAAGGTATAAAAGATACTATAATAAATCACTTGAAATCCAAGTCTGTAGAACTGAGTGAGATAGCTGTTATTGGCTGCGATGGAACAGTGGTGAATACTGGTTTCAAAGGTGGTGTTATCCGCCTGATGGAAGAAGAACTAAATAGACCATTACAGTGGTTTATTTGCCAACTGCATTCAAATGAATTACCATTACGACACTTGCTGTTACATTTAGATGGCAAAACTACAGGGCCTAAATGTTTTTCAGGCACCATAGGAACTCAATTACAAAATTGTCATACAAAGCCGATAGTCAAATTTACCGTTATACCAACAATATTACCTGAAATTTCAAAGACAGATCTGAGTACTGACCAAAAATATCTTTATGATGTGATGACTGCTATTAGTACTGGTATATTTCCTTCTGATTTAGCTAATATGGAACCTGGACCTCTTAACCATTCCAGATGGCTAACAACAGCCAATCGAATTTTAAGATTGTATGCCACTAAAACTGACCCAGAAGAAAAGTTAATAGTATTAGTCACTTACGTTATGAGGGTTTATGGACCCATGTGGTTTACGATAAAATGCAATTCTTCGTGCGTTAACGGAGCCAAGCACCTATGGCAAACCATTAGTCTTAGTCGTTATTTGGATGCCAATTTGAAGAAAATCATTGACAAGGTAATCCAGCGAAACGGGTATTTCGGGCATCCAGAAAATCTTCTTCTTGCTATGCTTGGCGATGACAGAGAGGTTATAAGGGATCTTGCATACCGAAGAATTATCAAAGCAAGATCAGAGAATGTTCAAGGACTTCGGATGTTTAAGGTTCCTACATTTAATTTTGACGCCAAAGATTATACTGATATTATTACGTGGCGAGATTGCGAGATAACGGAACCACCTCTTACTTTAAATATGTCTGATGAAACCTTGAAAGATGTGGTCAAGAACGGTCTCAGCATGTGTCAGATTATTGATTTTCCATGTCACACTCAAGCAGTAGAGCGCTGCATCAAGTTGGTGACAGAAGCATCAAATGCAGTTTGTGGAGATAATAAAAGAGACGGTTTCATTAGAGCGAGACTGCTTTCGCGTAAACGAATGCCTACTTTTAATACGAAAAAACAGTTTGATATTTAAGTTTGCTTTTTTAATGTTTAATTTTTGCAATAAATAGAAAAACTGGATTTTTTTTTTTTTTTTTTCATCTCCTCTGGGGCACCTCAAAATATTGCGACTGGTAAGTCAAATTTTGTACACTTGTTTTGAATATTATAAGACAACTTTTCATCCCTATTCCATTGAGATAAAACGATTTTTTTTTTGCTCCATACATTTTCGCTCCACCCTAAGTGCAGCCATGTCTATGTGTTGAAGATGCTTATAGAGTAGACAGGGTCTATAGTCTATGGGCACCACAATATTCTTCTATTGTATATTAGTATGTTGGTAGGTTTTTTTCTATAAATGTTGAGCACAGTGGTGCCATCATTTTTAGTTCATCGATGTGTTGTAAACCGTAATGAAATGTGAATATAAAAACAGTTTTCTGTCTATGGAAATAAAGTTGAGATTCCCACGGAATCATGTTAATATTTCTTTGAGTCTTTTATTGTACAGTCATTAAAAACCTGCCTACAAATTAGCCTTTTTAAATGGTTTTAATACAAGATACCTATAGAAACTCCCTATTTCATTCAAATATTCCTTTCAAACACTTGGTTGACTGGAAGAAATACCTTATTGTACGCCTCTCTTTTTGTTTCATTATCTTTTGTATTTTTCTTGCGTGTATGTGCAATAAAGAGTTTACAAACAAACAAACTAGAACCAGCTAATACTATGGGTCCCAAGCAGAACTACCGCCCATTAGTTAGTATAAATTGCTAAAAGATGGCGCCATGGATAACAATACTAGCATAGCAAGGGTAGGTATATAATATTTAATGTAATTTATGCAAATAACTGATTCTATTCTAGAAGTATAATCTGTGCTAACACGGACGGGCTATGAATACCATATAAATAAAAAAAAAAATCTTTTAACTTTATGATGAAGTCACGACGTAGTGATTACATGCTCTTTGAAGTCACGCAGAGAACGTCATATTTTTAAGGGAAAAAAGCTGGTTGAAAATAAAACAGAATTATTTGCTGCAGCTTACACATTTATTTGAATAACTAAATAAAATAAAAACTGTATCCATTTCGTGCGCCTTGTCTTAAGTTGAGATTATATAACGGGTGAACATTTAATTCATTGTAATTATAAGGATAATTGTGATGGATGATTGTCATCTTCCTCCAATGTTGATTCATGCTGCTGTTGTAATTTCTGCCTCTGTGAAGAGATAATAATCAATTATTCCCCAAATTAATCGGGTAAATCCTAACTAATATTGTAAATGCGAAAGTGAGTTTGTAACCTCTTTACGCTTTATCTATTAAACCAATATTCCTGAGATTTCGCATACATATAGCTAGAAGTACTGAGAAGGACATAGGGTACCTTTCCCGGGATGATAGGCGGGAACAGTCCCGTGGAAAATCCACGCAGGCGAAGCCGCGGGCAAAAGTTAGAGTAGAAATAATTCGAAATGTCCTAAGAGGGCACTATAGTAGACCGAACAAATTTTGATAGGCACCGTATTCTCAAAAAAAAGATATCAAATACCCATACAAAAAATTGATGACGTCATTACTTCACGAACTGAATTAATTAACAGAAAATACTAATAATGATGAACTTATAGAATATTTTATCCCGAAATTATAAAGGCTTCTTTAGCATAAACGAAAATTGATATTATTGAAATTATATTATTATTATTGACTCGTCATATTTGGATACACCATAATAAACATATCCTGGAAAAATATAGCAGTACGCAATAAAATGATTGGACAGGTACCTACTTAAATGGTCAAAAAATATGACCAATGTAGGCACTTGCTCAAAGTACATAAAATAATAATAATAATAATAAATAATAATAATAAATAACTTTATTTTTCTCCACAACATTTACATTTATCTAAAATAAAATTAAGTTTTGTACAGTGTACATACACACTTACAAATTAATCCGCTGTGGAGAACTGGTGGAATAGACACCTAACTAGGTAAAGTCCATTTAATCATAATTGTCCTATTATGTAAACAATCTTACCATGTCTTTTTATGATTTTACAACAATATAAATTAAAATAGACTTTCGTGGTTACTAAATGTTTTACTTCAGAATGTTTAGGTTTGAACTAATATTTGATTTATTTTCAACAAAAAGTACTGTGAATATTGTTTACATAATAGGACAATTATGATTATATGGACTTTGAGTAG